>JAGFMF010011406.1:4547111-4600053 GCA_019455555.1 Galemys pyrenaicus | reverse complement strand
CCCTCCCTGGCCGGCAGCAGGGATCGAACTCTTGCTGCAGTGGCTGCGATTTGCTTCGTAGTGCATTGCTTAACCCACTGCGCCACCAGGGGAGGCCCCTCCCTTCATCTTTTTAACTGTTCTGGGAGGTAGCTGCTATTACTCTCCTCCATGTGTGGATGAGGAAAAAGGGTTACACAGCTCGAAAGTGATGGAACTGGGAAGAGAAACCGGATCTGCCTGATTTCATAGCTTGTGTTCCTCCCACTAGAGAGAGAGTTTAGCATCTTGACTAAGTAGCTGCATGTGTGAGCCACAGCCCGAGTTCAAATTCAGCCTCTTGCATTTACTTGTGCTGTGACATCGGGCAAGCTGCTCAGTCTCCCCGTGCCCCAGCTTCCTCCTCTTTTAAATGGGGTAGTGGTAAGCTCACCCCAGATGACTGTGAAGGTCAGAGGAGTGGCTGGTAATCAGGAAGTGTCAGTAAACACTAGTTATCATCACTACACTGTGAAGAAAGTTCCTAAATGTGACAGATCTGGTACCTTTGGGGAAGCACCTTTGGACTGCTGACTAATCATAACTACAACAGCCTCAGTGGCAGCTGGCATTTACTGAGCTCTCCCGGACTGGCCTCTCTTGACAGAATAGCTGAGCTTCAAAAAGAGAGTAATAAACAAACGGAGGCCTGGGCCCTGCCCCGAAATTCTGAGTCAATTATCTGAGGGAGGCCTGGGTGTCTGTGTGTGTGTGTGTGTGTGTGTGTCTCTAATAAAACCTTTTTACTTTGAAATGACTTTAAGCTTAGAGAAGAGTTTTAAGAATAATACAAAGAACTCCCATATACCCTTTCCCCAGATAGGACAGTTATTACATTTTGCCACATGGGCTTCATCTATTTCTTTACACGTAGTAAGTTGCGAACATCCTGCCTCTTTACCCCAAATACTGCAGTGCGTATTTCCTAAGAACATGGGCGTTCTTTTTTGTATCCACAGGACTGAAATCAGAGGAGGGAATTTAACACTGACAGCATGAACTGAATACTGTTAGTCTAATACTTAACTCCCAATCAGTCCTCACTGGTTATTTTAATAAGGTCTTTTATATCGATTTTCCCTGAAGCGGGAGCCAGCCAGAATTACGCATCACATCTCATTTTTATGCTTTTTTCTGCTGTGACTTGGAGTAGTTCCCCCATCTTTGTTTCTTACGCCCTGACTTTTTTAGTAGAACGAGCTTATTTTATTGATTTACCTTCAGTTTGTGGATTGATTAGATGCATTTTTGGTAGGAATATGACAAGTGACATGCTATTTGTCATATCAAGATGTCTGATGTCATTGTGTCTCGTTACAGACATACTAACTCAGGTCACTTAGTTCCTTCTTCCACTTTACCCTCTAGAGTTAGTGATTTGAAGGGTGGGTACTTTGACATTATGTCAGTATCTTGTTCCTTGTCAAACACCCACTCACTCCATTTAAATCCTTCAAGGGGCCTTCCCTTCATCAATTTATTTCTGTGATTTTCTAACTGGCATTATTAACTGGCATTCTGTTGTAAGAAAGAACTTTTCCTTCTTGTTATCAAATGAACTCAGCTTTTTAGTTTAATTCCGTGGGTTTTCTAGTCACACACACCTATGGCAGTGGTTCCAGTAAGTGGGCTGGACCACACAGCCCAGGTGTGTAGCGGCTGTGCCCTCTCCGTGTGTGGAAATATTCTCTCTGACAGCCACCTAGTTAAACTGCCAAAGGAAGCATTTCCCAGAGCATAGCTCTGCCGTTAAGTGAAATGTGACTGTCCTCCACTGCTGCCATTATTTATTTGATCTCATGTTGTCCTAAATTTTGACTAGTAGGAGAAGCTCTGTTGGTTGGCTCCTGTGTTCTTATGCTATGTCCCCATCATTTCTGAGTGTTCCCTTACTTTATGGAAAATAAGATGTTCACATTCATCTTACAGTTACCCTGCCCTAGCTCTAGTGTCAACCGTTTCTTCAAGGGCCTTTCAGAAACCAAGATCTGGGTGCAGATCTAGTGCTCATAGCTTCTGGGGGTGTGTCCGTTAAACACAAAACAAAAGCCTCTCCGAGTGAGTGTGTCTTAGACCCCAAGTGGAGACATGTTGATCTACATCCTGCCATTTATCCTCACAGATAGACCCTGTATCAGTGTGTACCCTCCTCATTTTGTAGATGAGGGGAGTTGAGCAGCCAGCCCACCAACACCAACAGCTAGGAAGAGACCACAGCAGGAAGCTTGGTCCGGTTTCCACCTCAGCAGGCACCCCAAATAGGGACTGGAATGTGAGAAGTTTCTTGAAGCTCTCTAAACCCTTTGTGGATTTGAAGAGACTGGCCACTCCTAGCCAGCTGGGCCTGCAAAGTCCTAGGCTCTGCTGCCCCAGAACTCTGCCGGGCACTGGGTGTCGGGGCGTGTGTCTCACGAAGTCCTTCCTGCAGCCTGATCCAGCTGGAGGCCTTCCTGAGCCGCCTGTGTGGCACCTGCGAAGCCGCCTACCGCGTGCTACACTGGGAGAACCCCGTCGTGTCCTCACAGTGAGTGGCCCCTCTGCTCCCATCCCTGCTGTGCTGGAGGAATTTGTCACTGAGCCCCCACCAGGCCAGCTGTCTTGAGAGGGCCCTCCCCCGCTACCTCAGGGGAAGAGAAGACTTAGGGGCTTGCGTGCCCTGCTTTTATGGGCTTAGCTGCCTTCTTTTATGTGTGGTAAAATTATTTTAATGATAGCAAAATGTCTCGCTGTGTACCCTCTAACCCTGGTGTAGCAGCTGATTTCTTGTTGGAATCGCCTTCTAGAGTTTTGTCTATGCATGTGCAGTTGACCCTGGTGTTCGGACTGCATGGAGCCACCCATACCTGGGTTATTTTCAGTGAGCACAGCTGGCCTCTGTGTCCATGGGGTTCCCATTCCTGCGGGTGTCAGGTGATGGGATCCGCAGATGCAGAACCCATGGATGAGGAGGCCAACTATGGGGACTTGTGCATTTGTGGAGTTTGGTACCTGAGGGGGTGTGTGATGTGACTCTAGTTAAGTTTTGGGGAAATCAAAAGTTATATGCAGATATTTGACTGTTTGGGGTGGGTGTCCCTACCCCTTGCAATGTTCAAGGGTCAAGTGTACTTTTTAGATAGAGAGCCTCATGGTGTATGTGAGGTTTTTTTCCTTTTCCCTGATATCATAAATAGGTTTCTTTGTTGCTGCAGACCTTTTGGGACTATTTGTAATCTCACATTAATATAGATGGTGAATGTAATGGAACACATAGACCCAGTCTCAATACAATTAGCCAATTTCTACTTTCATTACCCTGTAGTGAACATTTTATTGGGTTTTTAAGCTTTTGAAATTTTTTTCTTAGATTAAATGCTGAGAACTACTGGATTAAACAGCATGAGTGTCTTTGAGGTTTTATTTATGAATAATCATGAGCACTAGTACATAGTCAGACTTCCACCTTGTGCCAGGCACCGTGCTAGGCACTTTCCATGAGTGAGCTCCATCTTTGCAGTTACCTGTGAGGTGGGCAGGCACTACCTTAGTCCCCAGTTCACACTTGAAGGAAGTAACACTCAAGAACCAGGGGACTTGCCTGAGATCATGCAGTGAGAAGTGGCAGGGATGGATTCATGTCCAAGTCTATCTTATTCTGGACTTCAGAGTCCAGAGCCTGCAGAGTGCTGGGTCGGTTTACGTGCAGCTCTGCCGCTGCAGCCCTGCCAGTGCGGGTCGTTAGCCAGTGGCTTATTGGTAGTCCTTCCTCCTTGCTTTAGTTCCCACGTTTGATGAGCAGATCTGGGCCGTTTACGCACTGCCTGGACTGCTATGTGGGTGTGTGCTCCAAATAGGCTTCCTTCTGACCTTCTGATCTTGTGGCTCCTCTTTGCTGATCCAGGTTCTATGGTGCTCTTCTGGGCATGGTTTGCATGCTGTATCTGCTGCCTCTGTGCTGGGTCCTTGCCCTTTTGAACAGCACACTTTTCCTGGGGAATGTGGAGTTCTTCCGAGGTAAGTCCTGGGGCATCCTGAGGGCTGGTGAGGTCCTGGTTTCTGTCTAGTGGATCATTTGTTTGCTATGCCTTCCAGCAGGGGGCAGCACCACACTAGGGTGGTTTGTTGGGATACAGAGAGGCTGCTGCTGAGGGGTCCCCCTCCCTTTCCAAGGCAGGTGAATCACTGCTTACATGTTACGGTGGCCTCTGGGAGATGAGGGAGGGGTGTTTCCCCAGTGCTGCTGCCACCCCCCAGGATGCAGCCACCTGGAGTCCTGCCATATCTCTGTGTGATTCCAGAGTACTCCTTTGCCATCTGGCTTCTGAAACAGTGAGGCAGTCTGGAGAGGCCCTGAGTCACAGAGGCTTGGGTCTGTACGTATGTTTGGGGTGATTGCTATATTTGCTTTCCTCCCTGTGGCTGGGAGGAAATTTATCGGGCACTTACTACATTTAATCCCTCTATAGGAATCTCACAGAGTAGGTGGTGGTATCTCTGTTTTGTTTATGAGGGTTGGCTTAGGGGACTTGTTCAGAATTAGAGGGTAAATCTTTCCTGTAGGAGAAAACGGGATACTGGAGGAAGAGGCCAGCTGGCTGGGCAGTAGGTTCTCACAGAGCACCACTCATTCCGTCCTGTTCCTACCCCCACCCTTTTCTTCTTGGCCTGGCCAGTGGTGTCTGAGTACAGGGCTTCTCTGCAGCGGCGGATGAACCCCAAGCAGGAGCAGACTGCCTTCGAGAGCCCACCCCCTCTGGATGTGGAGGGGAAGGGCACGCTGCTCGATTGCTCACCTGTGTCCACACCCGCAGAGGTGAGTACCCTGGCCATCGGGCAGCGCTTGCTGCAGGCGGGCTGTGGCGCCCTCCTGTTACTAGCTGCATTCCTCGCAGTTCCCGGGCCGGCCTCTCTTCAGTTCCTGCTTCTACCCAGGCCTGTCTCCTTTGAAGTGCTTAGTAATAACCGCAGTAATAATAGCTATTCTAGTTATTTTCTGCTTTATTGAGTGCTTACTTTGCTGTTCTGAGTACCTTATGGCTAGTAACCCCATGAGGCGTTGGTTATTTCTGGGAATGAGAACATTCTGCCGCAGAGGCTGAGGCAGGGTGGCTGCCCCAGGGTGGCGGAGCAGGACGCAGACCCTCGCCCTGTGGGTCCGGAGCGCACACGCTGTGCTGCCAACCACGGCGGTCCCGTCTCCTCGTCCTGCGGGGCTGCAGGGTGCTCTTTCCAGTAGCTTCCCTCTTCGCTGCGGTTGTGCCACTTTCTCTGGGCAGAGAGTGGATGTTTTGGGAAGCTTGGACTTTGCTCTGGGGAGGTGGCTAGAGCTTAGAGGAAGGGCTCATCTCTCTCTTTCTGTAACAGAGTCTCCTTTCCCAGGACCTCACGCCGGGTAGCGTGGAGGAGGCGGAGGAGGCCGAGCCTGATGAGGAGTTTAAGGATGCAATTGAGGTGGGTGGCCCTGGAGACGTGTGACTTCTCATACCCCAGGGCTGGGTTTTGGAAGTTTTTTTATCCAAATAGGAGTTAGAACTTGCTCTAAGCTAGACCCATTGGTTGGAAGGGTGACGTTGAACCTTCTCTTCTCTTGGGTGCCCAGGACAGGATGACTGGAAGTCTCTGGAAATGCCTGATGTGTTGAGGCGGGGTGGGGCGAGACTAGGAGGGTGCTGGGGAGTGGGGTTGGGGAGGGGGTTTTTACTGCCTTGGCCTGAGTCGCTAGGCTCGGTGCTTTTGCTAGGCATGGACTTGGGGAGGCACTGGGGGAGGCTTGGCCCTGGGCCTCAGACTGCTCTCTGTAAGATGTCCCTCTGGGGTGCAGGGAGGGGAGATTAGAAAAGGTGGTTGCATGACCAAATGTAGGTCAGAGAAAGCTAAAGTTTAGGAGAACAGTTCAAACTAATAGATGGCAGAAATCTTTTATCTGGTGTGCAAGCATTTAGAGTTTTTTAAAGCTACTATTTAAAAATGGAAATTTCAGGGAAAACTCTTAAGATTTTCAGTGTCTGAAGAATTGAAATCAGGGCCCTGAGTCTGCAGGGTAAGAGCTGTAGCCCTGTAGTAACTGAGGAGCGACGTTCGCCTTCAGAAGTCACGTGGGCCCCGCCCCTCCCCATTATCTATCCCCAAGTCCCAGCTCGTGTATTGTCACATTTTTTCTTAGGAAATCATTTGTGTTTGTGTCTCTGCATAAAGCGGGAAATTAAGGCTTAAGAAAGGGGGGCTCATTGAACCTGCAGTTTCCATCTAGCCCTCTGTATGTTAAAGTCAGCCTTGTCCATTTTCCCCTGCTGTGAGAGTTCTCTGAGACCTGAATACACAGCTGTGTACTCTGAATCTTCAGACTCTGATGGTGGTAAGGAATATAATTGGCAGGGGCTTTCAAGCATTTTTGTTTATAACCCACAGTGAGAAACCCATTTTACATCTTGACTCAGTTTACACTTATGTCTGGAAAATATAGAAAATTTAACTGTAGCAGAGGTTTCCTGAACAATACTTTGTTAGAAATATTTTCTGTCTGCTGGGTTCTAGTCTATTGAAATGATGAGCCGGCAAATGAATGTCACCCTGTTGAAAAGACAGTAGGGTACAGCTTCTCCCAGAGAGTCGCAGCATAGTCATGTCAGGGTCCTTTACTGGGCCTCTGTTAATGTCCCCTTTGGGGACGACTCGAGGAGTCTGGGTCTCCCTTTCCTTGGGGATCCTCCTCCCGGCAGCGTCCTCCTTCTTGCTATCTGTCTGTCTCTCTCTCTTGTTTTCTCTCCTTCTCCCCGCATCTTGGGAGGCAGGAGACCCACTTGGTGGTGCTGGTAAGTAGGAACCTGGTGAGGTGGGCAGGGCCTGGGTGGTGGGAAGTGGCTGAGCCAGCTGTCGCCTGTGGGGTCGCTGTGCCAGGCGCTTCTGCATGCAGGCCCCAGAGCCCTGCCAAGAGGTGGGCGGGACTAGCAGGAGCTGTTCCCGCAGGAGGATGACGAGTGTGCCCCGAGCCCAGCGGAGGATGAGCTGGTCCTGCAGGACAACGGCTTCCTGAGCAAGAACGAGGTGCTGCGCAGCAAGGTGTCGCGGCTCACAGAGCGGCTCCGCAAGCGCTACCCCACCAACAACTTCGGTACTGCTGGGGGCAGGACAGCGCGGGCGGGGCACCCCTGCTCGGGCCAGTCTGGGTGTGTGCTGGCTCGTGACAGGAGCGTGGAGCAGTGCTCTTTCTTTGGGGCCCTGGTGGGGGTAGTGCGCAGCGGGCCTGGTGAGTGAGCGGGCGGGGCTTCCTTTTGTCTCTCTGTCCTGATGGTGCTTAGCTTTGGGAAGACGAGGCTGTCAGTTCTGGAAACACGCCACCCCAGGGCTGCAGGGAGGTTTGATCCTGAGCCAGGCAGAACCTCGGAAGATCACGTAATGGTCACATAATGGTTGGGCGCGGAGTAGGATTTGTTTTAAATCCCAGCTCTGCCTGGTGTCTTTAAGCAAATACTTAACGTGTGCCTCAACTTCCCCTTCTAACAGCGTGGTTATATCAGTAGGTGTGGTAATACTTAGCGTGAATGCTAGCATGTGCTGGCTGGTATGTGTAGGAGCTTGTGTGAGGCTCCCTGTTGATGTTGAAGGTTCTAGTCCATCCCTCAGGTTTCTAGAAGCCTCTGGATCTTTTCAATCCAGGTGGTGGCAAGTTAAAACAAACCGTCTTCTCAGTGTGGTAGAATTCTCAGTTTCCTTCTTCCCAGCCGTTTGTCGATTGGTCAGTCGATTGGTTGTTTTACTGAGGGGTGGCGGGTAGTCAGGGAAGGCACTCTGGAGAAGGGTGGATTTGACTGTCCACAGCAGGAGCCGCGGCAGGAAAGTTATGGCTGAAGCCAGTCACCCTGGGGGGGCTCGGAACTTGCTGGGTGTCAGCTGACAGGGAGGAGGACCAGGCGGCTGCACTGTGTGTTCTGGTGGGAGTGAGTTCTGGGTCCTGTGCCCTTCCTGGGGAAAGCTCCTGGGGAGTATCCAGAGGACTTTGACCCCGGGCATCTAGAGGCCTGCCGTTCCGTGCCTGCGGCAACCAGGGCAGCTGTTTTCCCAGGCCCAGAGGCCCTGGCCGGCCGCTTTTCTGCATGTGACTCCAGGGTGCCTCTGTTCTCTGGCTTCTGTGTGGTGCAGGGCTCTGCGTGCTTCCAACTCTGCTGGCTCATGTAGTCCTGGCGGTCGATGTGACGGGGCAGGCAGGCAGTTCTTACGGGCTTGGAAGCAGCTGGCTTCCAGAAGTCCCAGGTGACACTGCGCAGGCATTGGTGTGTCTGCTCTGGTAGATGACTCCCCTATACAGGAATATGAAGTAAAGGAAAATTAGATGTTTTCATTTTACAAGTGCGTAACCTGAGGTCAAAACATTTGCTGCACATCTTCAGTCAGTACATGGTTGAGCTTTGCCTCAAACTCAGAACGCCTGACCAGGCTCTTGTGTTCTTCTAACTCCCCTGCTCCCTCTGCCCTGGTGTTGGAAGTGCCCTGGTTTTAAAGTCTGTCTTCTCTGTATGTGGTTTTTGGTTCAGGTAATCCCTGTCAGGATGGGTGAAGGCCTTTCAGATTCCCCTGAGGAGGGCAAGGGCAGGAAATGCTGCTTTTCCTGAGCCCTTCTTAGTGCCCTGTCCTTCAGGGCTGTCCACTGCCCCTCCTCTAGGTGTTTCCGAGCTCTTGCTGTGTTGCGGATTTAGTCCCGCAGGCCAGGAGAGGGCAGTGGCACCTGAGTGTCCTTTCTGCCTTTTCTTTGCAGCAGCCACAGGCTGGCTGACTACAGCACGTACCTCCAGCACCTTGGCGCAGGTCTGTCCTTTCTCTGGCTAGTGCCTTCTTTCCTTGAACCTGGAGTGTCTCCTTCAGCAGGAACTGTAGGTGATTCTGACTGTACAGAGGGGGGAGCAATAGGTCAGTGTTGCTTTGGGGCCTTGTTTGAAGGCGACAGCTGGTGCTCTGTACCTGGCCCACCGTGGTCCAGGAAGCAGAGTGTTGCTCCTGGAGGCTGAACATTGCTCTGGCCAGATTGTAGGTTGCCTGTGTCCAGTTCTAGAAACCTCCTTTAATACCCTTCTCCCTTCTCAAGTTTTTCCAAGACCCAACTCAGCTTCTTTTTGGGCCCACTGCCTTTGGCACGGTCCCCTTTAGGAACCACCCTCATGACTTCTGTGGACCACTGCTTTTTCTCCCTGGCTTAGCATACCCTGACTGCGTGGCTGTTTCTGCCAGTCAGTATTAAATGTAGTCAGTGTTCCGGGGGCAGCCCTGGAAACTTGCTTTGCTTCTGGGGTTTGCTCTAGTTGGCCTTTCCTTCCTCCTCAGGTCTGTTCGCCTCCCTCCCTTTGATTCTCTCCTCACCTGTGTGCACCCCCTCATCAGCCCATGTCCCTTAGTTGTGCGTTCCCTCCTTAATTTACTTGGGTGTTGGTGGGCACCACTGCTGTTAGGCCTAACTGGCTTGACATTGCCTCTGCACTTAAAGAACAGCTGGGGCTCTGCTTCCCCATCCATCCTCTCTTCTTACAGCCTCCTGCCTCCTTGCGCCCATTTCCTCGGCTGCTGTGGTCTCCAACTCTCTAGTGCCCCGTCCCACCTGCCCCTGACAGTACCTGTGTGTTTTGCCTTGCACAGCTTGGAAGGTACCTGGTTCTGAGCCTCTTGGATGACAGAGAGCAGGTGTCTGGGTTTGAGGAGGCGTTTCTGTTTCACCTGTGGGCAGAGTACCTATAAGGAGACACTTGGGAAGGGGTCACGTCGGGCAGGCTTCGTTTGAGTCGGGGGCACAACTACCGCGGTGGGGCGCCGTTGTCCCGCTCACGGCGTGGCGTGATGACGGGTGGCTGCTACTGGAAGCGCTTTGATTTCGGCAGCTGGACCCAAGGCTGGGGACTTTGAGCCCGGGAGGGGGCAGGAACAGGCAGCTCGTGCGTTCTGGCGGCTAGATTCCCAGTGGCTGTCCGTTTTCCCTGTGCTGTTTGAATTCCTCCGTTGACTTCTGATCTGGACTGTGCTCCCTTGCTCACTGCTCCCAGCCAAGGCGTCTGGGCTGGGCATTTAGAGGAGCCAGGAGCAGGTGGGAGGTGGGAGGCCGGGGCTGGGTCAAGGCTAGCTGCTGCTTCTGTTTCTCAGGGAGCTGTACGGGCTGCTCGGCCACCTTCTCAGTGCTGAAGAAGAGGGTAAGTTTCCTCGGCGGTGTGTTTTCGGGGACTTGTGACGAGATGTAGTTAAGTCATCGGTAAAGTCTGCCTCCTCTGGCCATGGTGGGGTTGGGGTCTGATGTTTGCTCACAGGAGTGGGCGTCTCCCGCCCCTCTGTGCATGCCTTTGCCAACGTGTCCCCTTTGGTCTCACTCCTGCCCTGCTTGGGCTTCTCCCCTGTCCCGTAGTGTTCCCAGTTCCGTAGGTGGGATCAGCTGGTGGAAAGGAGGCGGGCGAAGCAGGGGCTTCAGGGCCCCGGGGTGAGGATGCATCGGATTTTGACCTTGCTCTTGTTTGCAGCGGAGCTGCAGTAACTGCGGGAACAGCTTCTGCTCTCGGTGCTGCTCCTTCAAGGTGCCCAAGTCCTTCATGGGGGCCACAGGTGAGCGCATGGACACTGGGGCTCAGGGGACTGGGAGGGCTTGGCAGGTGCTGCCCCTCCAAGGGACCGCTGCGCTGTGGGACAGGAGCAAGGGTCAACGTGAGAAGTCAAGAGAACTTGGGATTCTGGCCTGCGGTCACATCTCCATCCCCCTTTGTCAAAATGCAACCCTGAAGTATTTGATGCCTGCACGAGAACGCGTGTGGTGTATCTGAGGTGTGAAGGTCGGAGTGCGTGCCTGTGATGCTGCTCTCAAGTTAGGAAGTAGAACTCGAATCACGCCACGTGCCTTCCGGTGCTTCTCCTGGCTTCCCCGCAGAAGTGCCTTCCTGAACTGTGTTGTTCTTCTCCTTGCCTCAGTCACACTTTAACAAAATGAGAAAATAATTTTTTCCTTTTAGAAAAGATGCACATACTCATAGTAATAACAAAACCAGGTGTGCAGATCCGCAGAAGGAAGGAAGTCAGTCAGGCTGGTCTCAGAATTGCCCGGTCGTCAGTGCCAGCTCATGCACAGGAAAGGGCATGGCACGTTCTAAAAAAAATGGGAGCATGTTTTAAGTACTTTTTTGTAAAATGTACATTAAATTAGGTTTTTAAAAAATCTAGTCAAGCAAGTAACACATGTTTATTCAGGAAGATTTGGAAAGAGGAGGAAGAGAAAAATAATCCTGTGATCTTGTCACCCAGGATAACCAGTTAAAACATTTTGGAAATTTTTCTTTGGCATTTTATTTAAAAAAC
The DNA here is from genome assembly GCA_019455555.1 of Galemys pyrenaicus. Classification (NCBI taxonomy): domain Eukaryota; kingdom Metazoa; phylum Chordata; class Mammalia; order Eulipotyphla; family Talpidae; genus Galemys; species Galemys pyrenaicus. The sequence continues at coordinate 4,588,740 of JAGFMF010011406.1, read as the reverse complement.
GTTTTCGAAGGTGTTTTATTGGTGCCAAAATACTTTCTACTGCGTGGGGTGCCTGGGAGAGGCCTGCTGTTGGCATAATCACCCCCAGAGTCTCCAGTCCCCATGGAAAGAGCTGAACCATGAAAACGGCAGGCTGTGAGCTCGGCCCACAAGGGTGGGTGGTCTGGGTGGGGCCCCGGCTATGGGCAAGGTAGTTCTAGCGCTGAGGCCGTGGGCCAGGCCAAAGGGCACGAGGAAGCATCTAACCAAGTTCTTCTCCTTTCCAGCCCCGGAAGCCCAGAGGGAGACTGTGTTTGTGTGTGCCTCGTGTAACCAGACCTTGAGCAAGTGAGAAGAAGCGCCAGGGTCCAAGTAGGCGGCGTCCCTGGGGCCAGCAGCGGCCCCCACTCTCCCCATCCCTAGCCCCATGTGGCATGTGCTGGGCAAGTGTGGCCCAAAGCTTGGTAGGCCTCCCTTCCTGTCCTTGCCATCTCCGGCCAGGTTCTGGAGCTGTTCTCCGGTTCTGGGGATGGCTGGTGATGGCTGCTGCTCAGCCCCAGAGGGGAGGGGACCTCTGCAGGGCTGGCATGGTTGCCGGCTCTGTCCTGGGCTTGTTCCTGGACTCAGGACTGGACCGGGAGTGTAAGCTAGAGGGCAGCAGTGAGCAAGGCTTGGTTGCTGGTCAGGCTGTCTGAGATTAGGGCGTCTCTCCAGGCCTGGGAATTCTAGGAGGCCAGAGTTTGGAGACTGGATAAAGCAAGGCTTCCCTTGTCGGGTATTGGAGGGGCCTCAGGACAACCTGAAGAAGGGCTCAGGGGTGCCACATCTGACCCCGCTGTCGGACTGCCCCTCTGGGGTCAGTGTCTCATCTCCGCACCAGAGGGTGTTGTCCGGGCTGGCGAGACCAGGCATGCTTCTAGAAATGGTTCTCTCCCGAGCTCCCCCGGAAGAGAGTATGTAGGGGAGGGCCGGGCAGAGTCCCTCAGTGTTAGGCTCAGCAGAACCTGTGGCTCCAGGGATTCCGGCGGCACTAGCGACCTCGGCCACCCCCCGGGAACTGGACTTGCTGCATCTCAGCCAATGCTGCCTGCTGTCCTCAGCTCTGCCCGGTAGATGCCAGGCACGCGGGTCTCTCCCTCAGGGAGAGGGTGCCTCAGGCACCCCTCCTCTGGCCCAGAGCTACACGTTTCCCCCCTGCCCCATGACCTCTGGAAACTGAGACCAGGCGAGCAGAGCAGCAGTCCTGAAGCCCTGGGCCCTGGCGCGCCTGGGAGGTGTGGGCTGGGTCCGAGATTCCAGGGCTGTTCGCCAGCAGGACAGTCTTGGTGTGGGGTCTGGCCACTTGGGTTCCGCTCTACAGCGATATCACATTCACCAGGACAGTTAGGGACTCAGGTCCTCCCCTAAGCCATGAGCGGGCTCAGGCACCTTCCCTTCCCTGAGCTGCCCTGCCTTTTTGATGTATTTATTTATTTATTGCATGGTTCCTTGGGAAATGTGGCACAAGGAATAGGAGGAGGGGAGGATGGGGGCCTCTCCTGCCGTAGGGTACTTCCCTGGCGTCATGGGCTGCCTGGGATCAGAACCCATAGGGGGAGGAGATGTTTTTGTACCCTGGGCAGGGATCCATGGAGGTGGGTCAGGACTCCCCCTGGGACAGCTTTCTTGCCAGGCCAACTGGTCTAGCTCGGGTGGGCAGCCAGGGGCCTGCCCCGGGCCGGTGAGGTTCTCGTCCCCGGAGAACCAGGTGGGCCTTGGTGTTACGCCTTCCTTGGGCCCCTGTGTCCTGCTAAGAGATGAGGGTTAAGTATCTGTAGTTTACTTACACTGGAGGGGAATGAAAAGGATTTCTGTGTGTTTGGAGAATTGTCAATAAAAAGGCCTCAAGCTGCTTATGTACTTGTCCTGGTCCTTGCACTCACCCTCTCCCCGAGGCTGTCACTTGGGGAGTAGGAGCATGAGAGGCTGGTGCGGGGTGTTTCCTGAGGCCAGGCACAGGGGCAGTAAGTGTTCTGCACACATATCTCGTATGTTCCTCACAACGGCCCTAGGAGGCAGGCCCCGCTTTCCCCATTTTACAGGTCAGGAGTTGTGTCTGTGAAAGCGTTGACCTGGCACTTTGCACACCAGGTTTGGTGAACTGTGTCTCAGACAGTAGGTTTGGGGCGTGGAGGGATGGTGCGGCCTCAGCTTCACATCCGCATACATGTCCACTCGGCTGCTGGGCCCTGGGGTGTCCTAGCAGCACTCTGCAGCCTCGATGTGACCTAGGTGGGGGCCCCAGGGGAGGAGCAGCAGGGAGGACCTTGTCCTGGCAGTGCTTACAGAAGAGCACATTCACTTGAAAAGCACTGAAGCGGGCTCATCAGCCTGGTGGTGGAGCAGGACAGTGAGGTGTTGAGAGGAAGGGGACATAGGGCCTTGGAGCCGAAGGGGCCCGCAGTGCTAGCTCCTGGTCCAGGGAAGAGGTGCTGCCGGGCAGGTTGCAGGGAGGGGTGCGTCGTGGGGAGTCAGTTGGAGCACGCTCAGCTCGTCCAGGCCAGCACCTTGCTGCAGAAGCCACATGGCTCCCCCTGGAGGGTGCACGCTCACAGTGTCCAGAGGGCAGAAGAAGGGACTTCCCGTAGGGCAGGAGCAGCCAGCACTAGCCGAGGAGAGCCCCAGGAGAGTCGTGGCAGGACTGCCGTGTCCACCCACCCCCGGCCCGGGAGCCGCCACTGGCTCAGCCGTGCTGGAGTGGGTCGTGACAGGGGCCTGGCTCCCCAGCCTGTCTGAGCTGCTTTCCCACAGGGGTGACTTGAACAGCTGCCTCACAGGGCTGCCGTGAGGCCTAAACGAGACAGTCCAATGAGGCACACAGGAAAAGCTTACTCGTGACTATTAATTCTTGCAATCTTCTGGAAAAGAACAAACAACTCTGCCCTGGATGGCTTAGAACAGCGACTTTTTTTTAAAACCAGAGCATAGTCTAAGATTATTATTCAGGAAGGAATCTGAGTGAAAGGCCAGACTGTAGTTTGAAAAAACAGTCAAAATCATTTTGCTTTGGGAAAATGCAAACAATGTGTAGTGGTGAAGTGCCAGTAGCCCGTGGGGCTGGGTCCCAGGGCGTGAGAAACAGTTTCTATTAACTAGGGTCAGTGTGGCCTCACAGAAGGGACACTGGTGGGCCACCTCCGTGTACCCTGGAGGACCATGTGAGGGCCTCGAGAGCTGGCCAGAGATGGGCCGCTTTCAAGTGTGGTACCGCCGCGAAAATGGAGCCAAGGAGAGATCAAGTCAGATAGGCTTGTGCCTTTCAGCTGGGGTGGGGGGTGGGGCAGAAGCACAGGGGGGAGCTGAATGGTAGGTGGGGGTGACCTGGGAGGCAGACAGCGCTTTGTGCATTGGTGCCTGGTTTCAAAGATGGCCCCCAGGTGTTCTCAGATACAGCTGCCCCAGGGGAGGGCACGGTGGCCACGTTCTGCTGCCCTCCTGGCACCTACTGGGGCGGTGCTGGGTGCATTGCCAGTGCCCACGGCCTGGCTAGGGTCGAAGGTTCGTCACGGTTGGTTAGTGGTGGGGAGCAGCTCCCAGGGAGCCCTGGCTGACCTTGAACTGATAGTGCTTCCCGAGGGTTTAAGGATCTGTGGTCCTTGACCACTGGCTGTTGGGGTGAAGCCACATGAACCTGCGCTTTCTTCCTCCGTGTCTCTATGGACTGAGGTGCTCCTTTGCAAGGCCCTGTCTCCAGCATCTGTCCTGTGGCCTACGGTAGTGGTAACGCCTACGTCTGTTCGGCACCTGTGCCAGGTGTCACGCTCAGCGCGTCGTCTCGTTTCACACCGCATGAGGATGCCCGAGCTAGGCTGTGTATTAGCTCCATTTAACTGATGAGCAGATGGAGGCTGATGGAGGTTAAGTGACCTGCCCAAGGTCTCGGGTCCAGTAAGCTGTGGGGGCGGGTGGGAGTTGTGCTGCAGGTGTTCATACCCGCCTCGTTAGTGAGACTTAAGAACACGGTGTGGTCCTGGCTGTCACACTCCCCTCCATCTGCCTTGCCCCCCCCACTAGCTCCGGGAGCTTTTGAGCCACTGAGCTCTTGGAGGGGCTGTCCACCCCCAACCTCAGTGAAATGGGCTCAGCCTCCCGGGGAACAGAGGCAGCCTTGTGGCAGGAGCTCCCTTAGCGCCCGCCCCCTCCCCCTAGCTCCCAGCACCCCCTTGGCTGGGTCTGTTTCAACACCCTAGCAGAGCCCAGTGCATTCCATTCTCTGGCACAGCTGGGGGCTGGGGGTTCCTGATTCCCCTGGCTGCCCGCTTTCTTCATGGCCTCCGCAGAGCCCGCTGTCTGGGCTGGGACTCTGGGTCCCAGCCACACACATTCCAGCAACAACCACCCCCCACGTTGGCTTTCCCAAGGAGTGAACTTTAGCCAGGATTATAGCCCACTAAACAGTTGTGGGATGTGAGCTTCCTTTGTGGGACCCAAAGGTTAAATGGTGACAGGGCTGAGAGGGGAGGAGGGAGCAGGGAAAGTTTGTTCTGGGAGTTGGGAGAAAAAACAGTCTGAGGCTGGCTCCTCTGTCGGCCCTTGGAGTAGCGTGTGAACAGGGCCCCCAGAAATCTTCCTGTGAATCAGGGACAGAAGCATGAAGCATGGCTATCTGTACATCCCACCCCTTGCTGGCTCAGCACCCCACAGGCAGCAGGACAGTGGTTAAGAGCACGTAGCACCACCACCACATACAAGCTGTGTGTCCTTCAAGAAGTTCACTGACCTCTGAACCTCGCAGCAGCGTCACTGAAGTGGGCTACCCACAATAGCTAGTCAGAGGACTGTGGGAGGCTCAGTTAGAATGTTGGGGTGCTTCCAGCCGCATGCGTAGTGCCACTAGTATTGCCTGTCTTCTCCCTCTTGCTGGCTTGCACGCGTCAGGGCAGTGTATTTCCTTAAGCAGAGCCCCAGGGGTAGGTTGTCTTCTTTCTGAAAGTAACAGTCTGGTGAGATTCTCCTGTCTTTGCCTTGCCTTCCTGCCAGTGACACTTTTGAGGAATTTACTGGGCACCTGTCAGGAGCAGGCACCCCGCTAGATCGTGGTGTTTGGGGAATGAAAATACAAATTACCGTTTAATGAACATCTAAACGCTGGGCCTTGCTGCCGGCACTTTGCAGGTAGTCCCCGCGTGTCAGGCAGACACTGACTCTTGCACGACCCGGCGGTCACCAAGTCACAGGATCCGAGCCCAGAATGAGGCTCCACTGCCTCCTCTCCCTGAGCCTGGTGTTTAGCCGCTACCCCAATCCTCCCTGCTTGCCATCGGGACCCTGATGTTGTACCTGGCTGACCCATGTGACTTACCTGCTCCTTTGCAACAGCGGTGGCTACTTGTTCTGGCCACTGAACTAGAAGCGGAAATCTAGTACCGGGGTGGGGGCGGACTTGTTGGGGATGATTCTTTTCCTGATCAAAAGACCAGAGACAGCTGACCGCTGCATTTGCTCTTAGCCTTTCTCCCCTTTTTTATCTGGAATGTGGTTGAGAAGTTGAGAGGAGGCACCGTCTTGTAACCATGAGAACAAGAGCCATTCCCTCTGCCCCCTGGGAAAATGGAAGCATCTGGAACACAAACCTCCACCCTCCTCTGAACCTCTTGAAGAAGGCAAAGCCGTGGTTACTAGGGGCTTCCGTTCCCTGCAGTGAGAGGCATCCACCCTCAGTCCAGAGGCTGTGGGCACCAGCTGCGTGTCTCAGGTGGGCAGGAGGACTGAAGGAGACACGGGTGGACCCAGGCCTTGCAGGCGAGGTGGTCTTTGGAGATTTCTGGAGGTCTGATAGCAGATGTTGGGACAGATAATGGACAGAGCAAGGCCTGACCCCTGGGGGGGGGTTGAAGGAGGCCTTCCTGGGCCTTCCTGGGATGGGCTAAGGAGCCTCTGCTCGCCCCGCTCCCTCTCACTGGCTGCCAGCACCTGACAGAGGTCGGTATTATGCTCTGGCCAGAAGCGGCCCGAGCCTTGTGTGTTCAGTGGAAAAGTAATCCTGCTTCTGGTTGACCATAGAAGTGTCCGCAAATATTTGGTCGGGGTAGGAGGCTGAGAGACAAGGGGTGGATTCAGGGAGCCAGGTGGGCTGGGCAGGGTTTAGGCGAGGGTGGGTGGCACTGGCTGCTTCTGAGCTGAGGAGAAACAAGCGGGCCTCTGCTGCTCCTGACCTGCGGTGAGGCCACCTGACGCCCAGGGTGATGGATGGGCAGGCTGTCAGGCCACCTGTTGGTGCATGCTGGCCCGCGGCGGGATTTGGGCCCGGGCCTGCCTCCGTTCTCTGGGCCGCCTGCGCTCTGAGGTCGGGGAGCTGTGACTGGACTTGGTGTCCCAGCTGCTGCACGCCCTCTGGTGAGTAAAGCCCCTCTGGGGTGTGCCCAGCCCCATTCTGGGTGCGTCTGCTCTGCCCTTCAGCATCCGCTGATGGACGCCGGCTGGCACGGGGACTCTTTCCTGGCACCGCCCCTTCCAAGTGCGGGGCGTTAAAGCAGCCATGGTCTGTTGCCTCCATTTCAGATTTGCCCTCCCTGCCCCTCCAGCTCAAGGTGACAGCCTTCCTCTGCCTTGAGCCCACCGAAGAAGCCGCCTCAGGTAACGGCAGGCAGGTCCAAGCCCCTTTCAGCCTGGGTGACCTCGTCCATTCTGCCTCGGATACGTTGTCGGCTTATCTAGATCTCGGTTCTCAGCCTTGGCTACACATCACTTCAGGAGCATCTGGAAACACACTTCTTAGCGGCGAGCTGCTGATGCAGCCGCACGAGTGGGGCCCGCATTCTGGAAAAGCTCTTGGGAGCTGGTTGGACGTGCAGCTCAGATCCCCCCTCCCAGACCATTACAACCTGCATTTTTACACACAAATAGCTGACTCTGGGGTGGGGACCTGGGCTGCACGGCCCACCAGCTCCAAGGGATGCGCGTGTTCTGATTCAGGGCCTGCAATAATATTCTAACTGTCCTTGGGCCAGGACGTGCCCAGAGGCGCTTGGGTGCCCAGAGGGGCAGGAGGCTTGGGTGCCCAGAGGGGCAGAGGGGCTTGGGTGCCCAGAGGGGCAGGAGGCTTGGGTGCCCAGAGGGGCAGGAGGCTTGGGTGCCCAGAGGGGCAGAGGGGCTTGGGTGCCCAGAGGGGCAGGAGGAGTCTCGGGTAGGTCTGCTCTCCAGAGTGGTCCTGAGCCCCGCCTTCTAAGTCCTGGGCCAGGCACTGCCCTTGTCGGAGAAGCTGCAGGGGCACGGGGTTCAGACGGGGGAGGCATCTGTTCCTCGTCTGGCTGAAAGGACAGTCATCGCCGCCCCGCCACGCCAGGATGAGCAGGGTGACCCCTGGCGTGCGCTGCAACACACGTTGGTCTTTGGTGTTCCGAGTCTGTGAAAGGGCCTCTTCCTGAGTCCCTCCTGAGACTCCTCCCGCTGCCCCGGAACCAGCAACACAGTAATCACCTGTCCAGCCAACTGTTTCCTTCAATTTAATTAAAAACGTAAAAACCTTAGAAAACAAGCCCTACCTGCATCGGTCATGTAGTACCTGTGGCCTCGCAGCAGTAGCAATAACTTACTCATCGTCAGGGGGAGAGGAGCACGTGGAGGCTGAGGAGGAGCCCCAAGGAGCGGGCCTATCAGGTCTGGGCCGGGTTCCCCTGCATCCCGGGAAGGCAGGGAGCGGGGACGGAGTCACTGAGACCCCGGTGCCTTTGCTTTGGAGGCTGGGGTGAGCACACTCGCAGGGGCTCAGCCTACTACTGAGACTTCCTCTTTAAGCCGGGGCCCCACCACCACAGAGGGGAGCTGAGCCCACCGTCTACTGTGGTACCACCTCAGCGCTCAGAGCCCTCCCCTCCCTTGCTCTCGCCTCCTGCCTACTTTCTGAGACTCAGGGTTCCCCCATGAGAGAAAACCCCCAGGGAAGCTAGAACCCCTCAATCCCTTAGGACCTGTGCTGGTGAAAACTGCAAGAAACCTCCCTCCAGCAGGGGCTGGGGCAGCCAAGGCCTGGTGGGTGGGAGGAGACAGAGCCCCCAGGGACGTGGGGTGGGGGTAGGAGGGGTGGGGGGTAGGGGGGTGAGGGCAAGGCACTGCAGGTGGGTGGGAGAGGGAGCAGCGCCCTTCAGAGGGGCTCAGCGGCCCCATAGAAGAAGGGGTAGTAGAGGGAGCAGGGGTAGGAGAACATGAACTTGACCGCAAACTTCATCTCCTTATTCTTCTTGTCCCAGCGGTAGACGGCCATGAGCAGCAGCTGTCCGTCCACTTTGCGGCCCATGACCAGGAAGCTGCCCGCCAGGTTGTCCAGCTGCGGGCAGGGGCAGCCCGCACCGCTCTTCATGTGCAGCTCCAGCCTCTTGGTGTCCTTGCGCTTCAGGGGCCCCGGCTTGAGCAGCTTCTTCTTCTTCTGGGCTCCAATCAGCTTTCTGTCCCCATTCTCTATCTTGATCTCCTTGATGCGCATTTTGACCACTGTGGGCGGGGGCAGAGGGACAGAGGGACAGTGTGACAGCGTGAGAGCGGGCAGTTTTGCTCAGGGTGCTGGTGGCCCTTCAGTGTCTGCCTGAAGCTCCGGGCCTGGGCTCGGGCGGTGGGGCTGACACGTGCGCTCAGCATTGATGGGCAGCACCTGTTGGCGGACCCCACGGACAAGGTACAGGGGGCAGTGAGGTTTGGGGAAGTTGTAACCGCCCAAACTGGGGAGCCTGGGAGGCCCGGCCAGCTCCAGAGCTCACGCCTTTTCGTGATGGCAAGAGCAGGTGGACACTTGAGGGGGAGCGGAGTGTTCCTGGGAATGCTGGGGTGAAGCTGACCACTCAGAAGCGGGGTTGGGTGATGGGGAGTCCTTGTGATGGAAGGAGGCTGGGCTTCACGACCTCGGGGTGCTTCCCAGTGGGGCTCTGTCGTGTGTGAAGTGCCAGCGCGGCTGGCACGGTGGTGGGCTGGTACACAGGACAGCTGGCTCTGGGGAGGGGTCTGCTCCGCAGCACATGCTGGTTTCCATGAATACACCCCCAGCAGGGCCCAGCACTTCACAGACACAGGCTTGGGAAGAGCTGCGCACGACCAGATCCTGCTCGTGTGGACACACGACCATGATGTGTGTGCGAGGCTCAGTGTGCTAGGAGTGTGCGTGTCGTGCTGTGTGTTTTGTGCATGAGACTGTTTGTGGTGTGTGTAGGTGGGAGTGGGAGTGAGGTGGTGAGGGAGTGGGTTGAAGGCGGGGTCTGAATCTGACATGGCTGGGCACGGGAGGCCGGGCCAGTCTCTCTTCTGCAGGCTGCTGGGGCCCATCTCTGTGAGCAGCCAGGGAAGAGCCAAAGGACAACTCTGTCCACTCAGGGAAGAAGTTTGTCACAACATCTCTTTCATTTTCTCTCTTTCCCTCGTTCCCCCAAGTACCTGACAGACACACCCCTTGAGTAGAGTGATGTGTCACTTAAAGATGGGGGCACATTTTTCTTTTAAGCTGGGGGTACAGTCTGAGGAGGGGTCGTTCGGTGACCCCGACACTGTGGGAGTCAGACCTGGCGTGTGCTCACACAGACCCTCACACTGGCGGCGGTGGCTGTGCCCGGGGCTCTGGAGGATTGCAGCCCACCCACGGCGTGGACGGAGTGAGTGTGGGACGCGGGGCTCTACGTACGATCCTCTTTCCAGATGGGCTATTGACATATAAGACCGGTGAAATAGGAATTTCACTGCTGTCCTTTTAACAGGCGGGACGGCCGAGACACCAAGCAGCAGCTGGGCTGGCAAAGACGGGGCTGCAAGGTCCACGCAGGAGCCAGGTCCCGAGCAGACTTGGCTCAGCTGCCCCAGGAATGTGGAGGCGCCAGGTTTCAGCTGTAGGGGCAGGCGGCCCAGCCTGCATGGCCAGAGGCACATCGGTACCGGGCAGAGGTTCCTAGGGACTTGGGGGTACATTCCCACTGCTCCCTGTGCCGGCCCACCCATCTCCAGAGGAAGCCCCACCTCTCCCCAGGAGACAGTCCCGCTGTGGAGTCCCCTGCTGTGGGCAGCAGCAGGCGGGCCGCAGGAGCTCTGGCCACGGATGGCGTCTGAGACCATGGACCACCTCGAGGTGCATTTCCCTGCGGAGAGGCTGCGTGGTTATCAGATCCTACAGGGGTCCGTGATGCCCACACGGCCAGGCCTGACTGCTGGACTGGGCACGTGTGTGTGCGTGTACCGAGGGGGTGCTGGGCTGCGTGGGTGCCACACTCACCGAAGTCGCTGGAGCACATCTGCTCCATGAGGCCGTCGGCGCTGTGCTCCATCTCACACTGGGCGCAGATCTTGGTCACTGAGGAGAGGGGGCGGGCATCAGGGGTCTGTGACAGGGGTCGGCCCGCTGAGTCGCAGTGGGGAGGGGAGGGGGTGCAGGCTTCCCTCTGCCCAGCCACCTGCCCCAGCCAAGCCTCCACTTCCTCCTGGGGGCTGGGATGATGGTAACAGTGACATCACCTGCTCACGGAGGGGCTGCGGGGACAGGGTTTCCCAGGAGGGAATGCCCAGGTGGGCGCCGCTGCCCCATAGCCCTGGCAACTGCAGCTGCCATGTGCACTGGCTTCTCGATGTGCTCACGCACTCCTCAGCCTGTGAAGCAGGAACTATTGTTCCTATTTTAAAGAAAAGGAAGCTGAAGCCCCGCGTGGCTACCTACACTTGCAGAGCTAGTGACCGAGGGGTTTGGAACTCGGGATTTGAGACTCCTGGGCTAGTGCTGCTGAGCCGATACTTGAAGGGACTTGCTGGGAATGCAGGGTCAGGCAGGGGTAAACCAGGGATGATGCTGGCAGGGGGCAGGCAGGTAAACTGAGGAGCACCTCCTTCTGAAGTGGGCAGCTTAACATTCCAGAACTTTCCATTTTTAAAGAGATGCCAAAACTCATAAAGTAGTCTGGCTCTTATCTGTTGGTCACCTAAACACTTCTTCATGTCACCTCTGCCCCCTCTGTCTCTGCCTCCAGGTGTGCACATCAGAGGGGAAAGGCCAGGAGTGCCAGGACCGGGCTAGGTGGGCTTCCCTATCAGGTGTAATGTTTGGGTTCTAGGAAAGCAGCAAAGCAGTGGTGCTGGACCCCTGCAGGGAACTGTCTCTGCTTGAGCTGGTTTTCCAGCCCCTGCTTTTGGGTTCCATTTCCAGTCTGAGGATAGGGGGCTTTCTTCCTCTTAACACTTCCCAGCACAGGACTCCCCCCAACCACAGCTTTCAAAGAAGAGCACAGGTGTTGTGTGTGTGTGACTGTGGGTAAGGTTAGCCCTGAGGGATCCAGGTTGGGGAAGATAGATAGGGAGAAGAGGGAGTGGCGCCCCTGCCCGGGGGAGTCACAGCATGAGGGGCTCCTTCTCCGGCAAGGTTTTCCTGCTTGGTGCCACCGGTTTTCCTCCCATCTGGCGCCTGGAAGGCAGTCTATACACTGTGGAGGGTGGGACCAGGGAGGGCTGCACAGGGGAGGAGAGGTTGAAACCAGGGAGGGAGGAATTAAGGGTGATGGGACTGGAGGAGGGAGGCTGCACTTCCCTTCTACAGATGGGAAACCCAGGCTGGAGAAAAGACAGGCCAGTCACCTAAGGGATCCTTGCTAGGGGCAGAGCCTGCAATCTGCTTTTTCTTCTGTGCTGAGCCTCACCCAAGGTCTCCCAGTCTGGGAAATTGGGGGAAGAGGTGGAGGATGCAGGGTGCAGAAAAAGGGGTGGAGGGGTGTGGAAACCATAGCCCAGGAGCACTCAGAGCCCAGCTCCACTCCTCTGCTAAACCCCTCCCCTCCACCCTCCACCTCCAAAGGTTGCAGCCCAGGGTGGGGGTGACGCTTGCCTTGCACCTGGGGTGCAGGGCTGTGGAGGAGGTGAAAGGAATTGTTTAATGCCCTGGGGCATTCTTGGGCTGGGGGAACCTGGGATGCCTCAGGATGGGGGCACCGCTTCAGGAACCCGCAGGGATTCCAGCGGCATGGGAAGGTGGGAGCTGAGCGGTGGACAGGGAGGGTGGGGTGGGCCAGGAAAGGAGTTGAAGCGAGGGAGAGAACCAGTTGGAATCGCTGACAGTTGTGGGGAGGTGGGAAGGCAGGAAGGCTGAAGGGGGTGGTTAATTCTTGGGGGCACTCGGTTGAGAGCAGATGGGGTGCGTGTATCTCTGTGTAAAGGGGTTGGCTCCTCAGGGGGGCTATTTCTCTCAGCAGCATCTGTCGGGGCCCAACTCGCCTGCACCCAGGGCTGAGAGCGCGGGGGCGGCGGCGCTACCTGGAGGCGCGGTGGCAGGCAGGTGCCCGAACTGCACAGCGATGCACAGGTCGTTGTCCAGGGGGAACTTGTGGCAGTGCAGCATCTCCGGCCAGGGGAAGCCGTAGGCCTCCATGAGCGGCGCGCAGCCGGCTCGCACGGCCTCGCACAGCGAGCGGCACGGGTAGATGGGCCGGTCGAGGCAGACGGGCGCGAAGAGCGAGCAGAGGAAGACCTGTGTGTCTGAGTGGCAGCGCTTGGCCAGCAGCGGCAGCCAGCTGCTCGCCTGCTGCTTCACCTCGGCCAGGCTCTCGTGCTCCAGCAGGTTGGGCAGCCGCATGCGCTTGTAGCCCACGGTGTGGCAGAGCGGCAGGTCGGCGGGGATGTCGAGGCACTGCGGCGGCTTGGAGTACGAGCGGCCGTGCAGCGGTTCGGCCTGCCAGCCATAGTAATCGTACTCCTCGCCGCGCGCGGGCGCCGCGTGCAGCGCCCCCAGCAGCAGCGCCAGCGCGGCCGCCCGCGCGCCCCTCGCCGCTGCCTGCATAATTGCGCAGGCCCCCGACGCTCGGTGCGCGGCGCCCCAGGTGCCCAGGCGTGCGCCGCGGCCGCCGCTCTCCTGCCGCCGCCGCCGCCGCTGCCTCTGAGGTCGCCCCAGTGGGTGGCAGCCGCCGCTCCGCTCCCGGGCGCACGGAATGATCCTGGCGCCTCCCACCTTGGGGCTCCAGTCTCGGCCTCGCCTTGCGCCCCAGCCAATCTCGGGCTTCCCGGCCGCCGCCCCAAGGCGGGGAGGCAGGGTGGAGCCCCCACAGCCCCTCCCGCCGGACTCCGAAGCGTCCCGCCCAGTGCGGGCTCGTGCGCCCCTCTGCAGCTCGCGGCTCTGCTGCCACCGTCGCATCCCTCCTGGCTTCTCTCCGCTGGACTCCCCCACCTCCCGGGGTGTTTTCCTCACCCCTCGCCTTCTCCAGCTTTCCTATCTCTCTCCGCCACTGCCTCTCCTGGTCCTTTTCTCACTCACTTCACTTGCTTATCTCTGCGTCTAGGCCTTTCCCCCTCCGCTCTGTTTTCTCTTCCTGACACCTTGGTGCTCTCTTCTCCTGGCAAGAGGCTCCTGGCTGCCCACACTCCTGGGCCAGGCAGGCAGGGCGCATCTTCAGTCCTCAGCCCCTAAGCACTGACCGGTTCCTGCTTGGTGCCTGGCACCGTGCTGGCTGCTGGGGAATCAGATGGGCCTGGCCAAATGGGACCCACCTGCAGGGACATGGCAGGCTAGTGGGGGTGACGGCAGCTGTAGCTGCTGTTCAGCGAGGTCTCCCTGAGGCAGGAGACACTGCACAGCCCTTTATAACCTCACCCCCACTACTTCTGACCTCAGCTAGCTAGGAGTCACTGGCCGCTTCCTGCGCCCTAGGGCTGTTGTAAGCACACACATAAATCTCATTGATTCCCCCCCCCCCATAATGCTGTAAAGTGGGTGGGTGCTATTGCCCCTTGGTAGATAAGGGGACTGAGGCAGAGAGGTGAAGAGCCACGCCAGGATTGGAACCCAAGTCTGGAACCAAAGTCAGCGCCCAAGTTCAAACAGGAGGTGTGAGCTCGGGTCTGCAGGCTGAGTGGCTCTGGGGGCTCCGAAGTAACTGGTCTTGGTCTTGCAGCTGTTGGGAGCTTGTCTTCCTGGTGGGTCCGCTTTCCACTAACTTGCCTGTAGGAGTTGTTTTGAAAGAGACTGTGGCCAGGCTCTTCCTGCCAGCCTGGGCAGACTTGACCTCTCAGCAGCTGGAAGTGTCCAGTGGGGGAGCTTGGGGTGCGGCTCTACTGCAAGGCGGAGCACTGGGGCACTTGCACCTCTCCTCAACTGCCTCACTGCTTCCCATCCTCTTGACCATTTCCAAGGCCCGTCTTGAGTGAAGAAGGAAGCCCTCACAGGGGCAGCCCCCAGGGGTGGGAGCCCTGGGGTCGCTCTCCCTCTGCGGCCAGCTGGTTACCCTGGCTCTGTGGCTCCTCCTTGATGAGGCTATTGCAGGGCTTAGGCAGCTGGGTAGAACACCTGGCGCGCTGGGCACCTGTCCATCTCACGTGTCTGCAGTCCCTGAAGGGGTGGTGGAGAGAGGTGAGAACCCAGTCCCCCAGTAACCAACATACATACATGCAGCACCTACTACGTGCGAGCTGAGGTGTGGTGTCCATAGCACAGGTGGGGTGTATGCTTCATCTGATCTAGCTGTGAGAAAAAGACCCAAGGCAGAGCTCTGAGGGTGGTGCAGGACGTCGTTCATGTCCAGAAAGTCCTAGCTGGGTGTGGGTAGAACAAGCTGAGAACCCTCCCCACTCCCAGAACACCCAGCGAAGAGGTTTTGCTGATCACCACTTAGAGGGTGAAGGCCTGCTTAGCACCCGCTGGGCTGGGCTGCGTTGTGTAGAAACATGCAAGAGCCTGGACTCTGCACACGGAGAGCGCTCAGTTCAAATCCAAGTGCATACTAATTGAGTGACCTTGGGCAAGTGCGTGGCCATTCTGACCCTCCATGTCCTTGTTTGTAAAGTGGAGCTTCCTTAGTGGTCCGTTGTAGTGAAGGGAAAATAAAATGGTGCTTAGAAAGAAAGTCCCTGCGTGGTGCCAGCATATAATAGGCATCTAAGAGGTTCCCTCTCCGAGGATGTGTGACTTCAGGGCAAAAAACGTGGTGTGTGTTCTGAAAGCTCTCCCTACACCTTGGCCTTTGTTCTGGCCTGGGGGCACCGAGCGAGCAGCCATTCTGCTCTCTGCACCCTCAACTCCTGCAAGCGGGTTTCTGCACTCCAGGGAGGTGTAGCTCTGGGCACTGGCAAGGGGTATTGGAGCTCCCCAGATGGTTGTGCAAGGTGCTGGCTCTTGGGCAGCTGGTCGCCTGTGCTGTTCTTGGCTTTCCAGGGCCGGCCTGGACAGAGGGGGGCATTGTTCCTGCTGCTGGTTATGTAAGAACTGCGCATGTGTGAGAGCTGGCGGAGTCTGTACCTGGAAGCTTCAGGCGCTCCAAAGGGCAGAGAGGCCAGGCTGGAAGCCTCCCGGGAGAGGAAGATGGGCAGTCTTTACCTGGCTACTTTGCCTTAGGGACCTCTGAAGCTTCCTGACATGGGACCTCTGATAGGAGTGAAGAAGGAAGCCCTCACAGGGGCAGCCCCCAGGGGTGGGGAGTGCTGGGGTCGCTCTCCCTCTGCGGCCAGCTGGTTACCCTGGCTCTGTGGCCCCCACCGGGGGGAGGAGGCTGCTCTCTGATGTGGTGCCCCTCCTTGATGAGGCTATTGCAGGGCTTAGGCAGCTGGGTAGAACACCTGGCGCGCTGGGCACCTGTCCATCCCGTGTGTCTGCAGTCTGTTCAGGTGCATATTTCCTCTTGCTGGTGGAGGGGTTCATTTGTTCAAAAGAATGTGTATTTCTGATTTGTTTTGAGCAAAGTTCTACATAGAGACCTCTTAGATGCAACTTGTTAATCATGTTGTCAGATCTCACATCTTCCTCCCTCTAGCCTGCTTCAGGGGCTCTCCAGGTGTGGTCTGGGCATCTCTGGGTGTCCCTCGGTCCCCAGGATAGCTACAAAATCAAAATTGTATATAACGTGAAGACCCACTCAAAGTGTAAGATAGACTGATGGAATTAAAGGAAATAGAGGAGGAAAATTTTATCCATATGGTTTTATTTTCTGTATTACAAACAACATTTAAGGAACTGCCATATGTCAAATTTTGGGAGGTCAAAGAAGAATATCCATGACATCTGTATAGGATATTAAAATAATCTCCTTTCCAACTAATTTCTGTGTGAAGCCAAATTCTCTTTATATACTTCAACAAAAACAATATGTGACATCAGATTGAATGCAGAAGCAGGTAAAGACTGTCTTCTATTAAAGACAGACATGAAAGAGTTGCAAAAACGTGAAACAATGTCATTCTTCTCACTAGTTTTTTTTTTTATTTTGGAAAATATAATTTCATAAACATTTATTATTTATGTTAACATATGATGTTTTAAGTAAATTAAAATTTCCCTCAGTTTTAATTTTATGCATAGTAAAATTGATAGGTATAAACCCACATAAATAAAAATCCTTTAATCTAAGAACCTCGGTAAGAAGAATATGAAAGGGTCCTAAGACCAAAAAGTTTGAGAACTGCTGGTTTACTTACTTTGTCCACTTTTGATAGAGGTGTATATAATCTACTTTGATTGTGGCTTCACTAATTTTCTCTTTTTTTAAATAAGCTTTTGCTTTATATATTTTGAAACTGTGTTACATATCATGAAGATCCTGACTTATGCATCTGTTTCTCTTGCTTCTAGCACATTATAATCACATAGTAGGTGCTCAAGAAATAGTGCATGAATGAATGACTGAATGGGTGGATGCATGCTTAGGAGGATAAAGTTTCATCATTAGTATACATGCTGGTTGTATTATAATTTCTATCTGGATGAAGTAACCTTCATTGTTCCTCTTAATGCTTTAGGTTTTGGAGCACTAATTCTATGAGCCAACACTGACCTAGAACCCGCTTGGGTCAGGCCCAGGTGTGAAGGGGCGTCAGAGCTAGAACCCGCTTGGGTCAGGCCCAGGTGTGAAGGGGCGTCAGAGCTAGAACCCGCTTGGGTCAGGCCCAGGTGTGGAGGGGCGTCAGAGCTAGAACCCGCTTGGGTCAGGCCCAGGTGTGGAGGGGCGTCAGAGCTAGAACCCGCTTGGGTCAGGCCCAGGTGTGAAGGGGCGCCAGCACCTGTGGTTGTGGAGACAGAGACACACAGACTTGATTAGTGGAGCCGACTGGCCTGTGGTGACTTCTGACAGTTCCCGGATGTATATCCTTGGGTATGTCTATTGCACTTTGAACCTCAGTGTCTTTGATGTAAAAGGGCTTAAAACTCACTTCTCCCTCAGTGATCATGAACGTTGGTAGATTCCTGCGCTCGTGTATGCGAGGAGCACAGCTGGGGGCCCGGGCATCCTGCTCTGTGGTCAGCAGAGCTGTGAGCCCCGAGACCTGCCCTGTTTGTGCCCCCAGGAGAGGCGGGGTGTGGCAGAGGACTGTGCACCCACAGCCTCCATTCACGAGATCTGCACTGTGTGCTTTCAACTCAGCAGCAAGTCCCTCTCACACCCTGAGGCTGTTTCCTCCTCTGTGAAGTGGAAGGGCCACCTCTGTCCTGCCCCTCCATGGGCGCTCTGGACGATCAGATGTGACAGTGAGAAGGAGGGAGTTGGGGTGACGATGGAGATCAGGCCTGTCCCGCTTTGAGAAGGTCATGCACAGGCTTGCCTGCCTCCCAGCAGGCCTGGGCTGCCCAAAGCGGGGAGCTGCACTTGACCTTCCTTCAGTCCCCTGAATTATCTGCCTTTTACAGTTTCGGTGTTTGTCTGCTGGGGCACCTGTTGTCATAGCACATGCTTCTGAGTTTTCAGCCAGAAGCCCAGAGTACGTGATCTGTATAAGTTTGAGGCCTCTTACTGCAGGAGGGGCCATTACCCCTCCTCACCACTCCCTACCATTTTCATTAGAGGAAACTAAAGCGTGGCCTTCCTGACTCCCAGTCCAGTGCTCTTCCTACCACACCTACAATACTGTTTTAGTCTCCAGATTTTTATTTTGTCAGTTGCAAGCCAGTGTCCGTCCCAGAGTCCACCAACTGTGCGGGGCCTCCCTGCCTTGCAGCCTGTCCCTGGGCGCCTCCCGAGTACCCTGGCAGCAGTGGGCCTGGTCCTAGAGGGAGGTGAGCTGCAGTCCCTTTGGTGAGCTGGACTCCAGACGCCTCTCTGATTGTCCTGGTTCTCTGCTGGGAACAAAGCAGAGCCCCGGCAAGTCTAAGAAAGCCCGTCTGAGGGCAGACAGAAGTAGGATGGGGTGGCCAAGCTGGGACTCTCTGGACAGGGCTGAAGATGAAAGCAAAGGCTGGGCAGTGCTCCCCACTCCTCCCTGGGTCTCCGGCATACTGGGGGCACCGAGACTGTGGCTAGTGGGGCAGCCCAGGCAGGAAGCATGTCAGAGACACACAGTCAAATGTTTTGCTTCAGACCATGAACTCGGGGCAGGGTTGGATTCTAACGTCAGCGAAACTATTTGACCTGGGACAAGTTATTTAACTTCTCTGCACTTCAGATTCCTCCCCTGTGAAATGGGGGGTAATAATAATTCCTCATGGGATTATTGAGAGGATTAGAGTTCATTTAAAGCCCACTTAGGGCTGCACACAGGAAGAGCTGCCTGTGTCATTGTTAACACTTCAGCGCCTGTGTGACTGGTCTTTAGACACTCTCCAAGCTCTGTCGCTCCTTGCTCTGAGATTTCTCTTTCTCCTTTCCTCTGCTCCCCCTTCTCATTGCTGTTTCCCACTGCTCTGGTCTGCCAGCTCAGGTCTCCTTGTTTTCCTCTCTGCGATCACTGGAGCTCGTGGCCTGCTAGCCTCACCCTTCAGCCCGAGCTCCCCCCCACCACCACCCCTGCCCCCCCCCCTCTCACTGCAGCGCCAGCCTGGGGGGCCATCCTCCTCGCCGCCTGGAGGCCTTCCTCCGCAGCCCAGCACACCGCTGTCCTGTCACGGGCAGCCCCACAGACCAAGAGTTCCACAAAGGTGAGACCTCGTCTCGTCCATCGTTTCTCTCGCTCTGTCACACTGTAGTCCCATAGTAGGTGCCCAGCGACTGTGGCCCGTGAGCAGCGGAGTGGACAGCCGGTGCCTGGCGGGAGGAGGTGGCGGAAGAAAGGAGTCCTTGGAACCAGGGGCTTCAGTCAGGCTCCTTTAACCTTTTTGGGGCTCTGTTGGAGTTCTGTGGGGGGAGGGGAAGGAAGAGCTGGAGGGTTTGGGATGACTGTGGGGAGAGCTGTGGGAAGAGGTTTGTGGTGATGCTGAGGAGGTGGGCATGGAGACGCCCCTAAGCAAACGCTGACTTCCCTCCGGCCCTCCTCTCTGAATGCTTGTTTAGACTGTCCTAGGTGCTTGACTTTGTCTTTCCCACACACAATCTCACTTAGTTACCCCAGTAGCGTCGCGAGGGAAGGCGTTAGGGCCTCATTTATATGAGAAGGTTGAGGCTCAGAGAGGTTTGGTAACGTGCCCAGAGTCACACAGCCAAGCAGCAGTCGGCACTTGAGCCCAGGCTCCCTCGCGTGGCTTTTCCATCCTCCTGAGCTCTGTCCTGCTCTGCCGTGCAGGGAGGAGGCCCCAGGGCCAGGGCAGACACTTCTGTGGGGCTCGCGAAACTGAGGCCACAGCAGCTTTGCCTCTGGTGGGCTGGGCTCCTGCCTTCACAGCGCTGCAGGTCTCGAGGACGCACCAATACTTAGAGCCACAACTAGAGCGGTTGTTGGGGGTTTGGGGCGACCCCCAAGCCTTCTTTGTGCAAAGGGGAATGAACACCAGACACAGAATCAAATGCACCTACTAGACTTTTTTTTTTAAAGATTATTTATCTATGCATACAAGAGCTGGGGCACAGGCCAGAGTCGCGGGAGGTGAGAGGACTCACCAGACACAGAGCGGGGAGCAGAACAGGCAGATGGACTGAAGCACACTGCTGAGGGCAGCGGCGGGCAAGGCAGGAGAGGTCTGCCGCGCCCTGTGGGTCCCTCCCTGGCCGGGGATGGAACTCGACCCACTTCACAGTGTGCTGCAGACGCTTCACAGTGCGGCGCTCAACCCTCTGCACCACCAGGGAGGCCCTCACCTGCTAGACTTTTGCCTGTACTGCTCGCTGTGGGAACTAAGATAGAATGCTCTGGGCCTCAGTTTCCCCATCTGCAAAACAGACCTTCTTTGCAGATTTGTTGGTAGATAAAGTGAGAATACCTGAAGGTGCTTAAAATGACTACAGTTTCAGTGTTCAAAGAGCTTGTGCGACCACAGGGGGCAGAGTGTGTGGCCCCCACTCCCTCTGCCTCAGCCTCTGCTGTGGTCATGGGGGCGTGGGGGACCCCAGACTGATAAAATATTTCAGCTGAAACTTCTCTTCTGGTGGTTCTGACCACCCAGGGTCTGTGGAGGCGCTGCTAAAGACTTCTAAACTATTTTCCACGTTTCCCCAAATCAACACAGAATGGTTCATTTGCCGGTAAATAAAACAGCAGACTTCTTTGCTTTTGGCTGGAGTTACATACTCTCGGGATAGAATTCCTCTCAAGCTGAAGAGAAGTCGAGTCCATGCATCTTTGATTAATCTAAAAAACAGAGCCTGGGAGCCGGGAAGCGAGTGGCCCAGCGAGGGGATGGGGGTCAGAGAGACCTCAGGGTCTTTGTGCTTTGGGGCTGGAGAGGAAGTCAGGAAGCCCCAGGAGGTCCTCGGGGCAGGACTGCAGAGGGGAAACCCAGGGCAGGAGTGGCAGGGGTGGGGCCAGCTGTGGAGGAGCCCTGGGCGAACAATGGCCTCATTAAGGAGCCGGTGCGGTGCGGTGGGGAGGATCTGGGCAGGGCTAAGCCAGTGAATCTCAGCTCCCCCATCCGCGCCAATGGCGCGATTGTCCTCTGCTGGGAGGAGCTGGGCCTCAGCCTGGGAACTGCCGGGCACTTGCCCTGGGGGCCACCGAGGTGGTCGCAGCCTCTTGCTGGTCCTAGAATGCCTCCTCTGTGCTCCTGCCGCCAGTGACTACCTGGCCCAGCTCTTCCAGCCGTGCTTCAGGGTGTGGGGACCCACACAAGTCTCTTGAAAAGGGACCCCACTTCCCCCTGTTCTCTTCTGGGAAAACTAGGCTCTCAGGAGCTTTGTCTGTGACCACATGTTTTGGGGTTCCTCATCTCCACTGACTGCACTGTGATCTTGGGCTTTCGAGGGGCTGCGCCTGTATTTCAGGGGCAGGGGCTAGGGAGGCTAAAGCGTGGGCATGACTGGCCAGCCCCAAGGAGCCTCGAGCGTCCTGCCTACAGGCCTGTCCAGCCCCGCTGACAGGCGCCGGTGGACCTTGCTGGCACTGCTGGGGTTTTGAAAGGGAGGTGATGCTGTTTTCAGATGATGTGGGAGCTCCGAGGATAAAACAAAGTGGGGGGGTGGGGAAGTTATGGCTGGGGCGGGGTAGAGCCCCACCCACCGAGCTTGACAGCACCCCGTGGTACCCCGATTGGCTCTTGTCCAGTTGGACTCTCTTCAGGGCCTCATCTGCCTGGGCCTGGGCCTCTGTTGGCTGGCTGGGCCCCGTTTGGTGTTGTGGGGGTGCTGGCTGGGTAGCCCTGTTCTGTTGGTGGGGTCCAACCTTTTCACATGTGCTGAGATTGGTGTGTCGTGCTGTACTCGTTACTCCTTACCCCTACATGTAGCCCAACTTTGCTTTGTTATTTGATTTTTAGAGGTCTGGTGCACAGGTGAGGTTTTGGGGGTTAATTTCCTGTGATGGTGAGTTGTCTGCTCTCCCGGACCTAACTGGACGAGGCTGACTTCTTTACACCATCCCTGGGCCCGCTCCCCAGCCAGGAGAGGGAGAGGGTGTGGGGACCCACACAAGTCTCTTGAAAGGGGACCCCACTTCCCTCCCGTCCTCTTCTGGGAAAGTCCCAGGTTTGCAGTGGGAAACCACTACCTTGGATGATGGCTCAGTGTCATTCAGCGTCCCGGTCGCCTGAGGTTCCAGCAGGCTGGGGACCAGGATGGGAAATGCTGGGCAGGGAAGGGGCTGTTCTTGCTCTCCTCAAGCACCCCCTGCTACCCCTGCTGGTCACAGTCACTCTCCAAGACTCCCAGGCCTCCTTTAGGCTGAAATGAGCACTCTCTTCTTTCTGGCAACTCCACACCTGCTCCCTCACCTGAGGTTGCCGTTGGCTGGATTCACATCATCTTCCTTGCCCTGCTCCCTGCTCTGATTAGTCCTGGGTTAGCAGACCTGCGTGTCCAGGCACCGTGCTGGTGCTTTATCATCTCACTTAGAGCTCGAACCAGCCGAGAGTAAATGTTGTTATCCTCCCCATCAGCACATGAGAAATCAGAGGTGATTGGGAACTTGCCTGAGGTCACACAGCTGGGAGTCTTCCAGATGCATTCTGAGTGCAGGTGGAGCACCCCTGCATCTGGGATTTCATCAGCACCCTTCTGCGAGTCTAGTGTGGTGGTGTTATTCGTCCTTTTATTAGAGGACTTGCGTCTAGGACTTCCCGGAGGTTCTTGCTGAAGGAGAACCCCGGAAGGACAGTGGCTGACAGCTGCCAGGGTTCTGGTCAGGATAATTCCTCTTGACAGGAAGAGATCTGGCTTCACCCACTCAGGGAAGTGTGTCCCACCAGCCCCCATCTTACAGAGGAGAAAACCGAGGCTCAGAGAGGTTAGGGGACCAGGTGGTAAGCGATGGAGCTGGAACAAAGCTGGCTCCAGATTCCTTTCCCACTGCCCCAAAGTCCGATGGTGCCAGGATCAGGATAACTTTTAGCCCTTTTCAGCCCGAGGCGTGCCCCGGCCCAGCCTACCCTGGGGGCCGCTGCAGAGGCTCCGGGTCTTCTAGAGACAAAGAGGTCTGCGCCCTCCTGACCTGGCTGTGTGGTGCCACGGCGGGGGTCAGGGAAAGGTGCATTCTTCGCCTCTACTCACATTACCCAGCCTCTGGCTTCCTGGAATTTTTGTTAAAATTCCAAATCACTTGGCGATGAGTCCTCTTCCCACAGTTTCTGCAAACAGGAATTGAGTATCCCTCGTCTTCCAGACCGCACACTTTCACACCCTTCCTGCTTTCAACTGGTGCCAGGACCCCTCTAGAAGAAAGCAGACCTGATAGGAAACCCAGAGTGAGAAACGAGGCAGGACAGCCAGGTGGCCAGGGCTTGGGTTGGTTCGCCCGGGGCCCACGCTCGGCTCAGGGGGGCAGAGAGGGCCCTGACGAGGCCCGAGGACTGCAGGGAGAGGTCACCTCCTCTCTGGCCCCGTCTCCCTGCTCTTAAAGGAAAATGATAATGCCACCCGTGAGAGCCCGTGAGATAATGAAGGAGTCTTACCTCTGCTGTTATTTGATTACCTGAAGGTCAAGCTGCTTAATAGAACTTTCTGCTGTGATGGACATGTTCCAGCTCTGTGCTTCCCGGTTCGGGAGCTACTGGCCACCTGTGGCTACTGGGGACGTGAAACATGGCTAGTGCTGCTGGGGAACGGAATTTTTAACTCATTTTTAAAAAAAGTGAGTTGAAATCCACATACCAGAAAATGAACTCTTTCAGGGCTTTGCACATTCAGAGTGTTACGTAACTGCCACTTCTGTGTTCTGCAACATTTTCATCACCCCGTGGGGGAACTGTTCACTTGAAGCAGCCTCTCTCCCTGCCCCTCCCCAGCCCTGGAGCCGCTGTCTCTGCCTTTGCCTGCTCCTACACCTCAGTCAGGAGCCCTGCGGTGCGTGGCCTTTTGTGCTGGCTCCATTAACCGAACTTAATGTCTCCCATGGTCACCTTTGCTGTGATGTTAGTTTGATTTTCCAGTGACTGAATGATGTTAGTTGTATTTTACTTTAATTAGTTTAAATGCAAATAGTCACACGATGCTGGTGCAACCGTCCCGGACCACCAGGAGCCTCTGGAGTCCTTTGGGGCAGGTGAGGGTGCAGGACCTCCCAGCTGGTAGCTGAGGGCACCCCATCGGAGAGTGGAAGGAACCTGGAGGATGAAAAGACAGAAAGGCACGCTGGGTTCCCCAGAGAAGCACCCCACTGTGGCCAAGAACAGATGAGCTGTGTGGTTGTGCTTGTAGCTCAGTCCTTGCTCCAGACTGTTCAGTAGCCTGGTATCTTCCCTGTTTTATAGACCGAGGCTCAGAGTGTTTGAGCCCCACAGCCAAGGTCACACAGCAGAGAAGTGGGAAGAGACGGGTCTGCACACCCGTGTTTGGTTCCTTCTCGGCCACCCTCTACCGCAGGGTTACAGAGCCCTTCTGGCCTGGTCCATGGAGGTTGCCAGATGAAGGCAGACCCAGGCCCCCAGCTGGACCGTGTGTGGACTCTCCTAGGCCCACGGGCAGGGCCTGCTAGCGGCACCGCTCAGCCTTTTTGAGTTAAGGACAGTGGGGCCCGGGGGCCTCTTTAGAGTCAGGCAGAGGTGGCTGATGGGACTTGAAACAGCATTAGGGAGTAGCTCCATCAGTTCCCCGTTGTTTATCAATGAGTAACCTGGCCTGTCGGGGCTCCTGGTGCCCTTCTGGGCCCCCCACTATTAATTGATCTGGGAAGGAGACTCTGTTAATTGCAGACCCAAAGTAAACAGAGCTGGGATAAATGGGGCTGATAGCAGATAGCTTTCCCTGGCTATGCTGCCCTTTGCCCTTTGGGAAGGGGCAGTGGAGAGACAGAGACAGACGGGGCAGCCGTCCCAGCAGTGTCTTTGCAGTGGGGGAGGGAAGGCCAACTTCCTAGGGCCCCAGTGAGTCAGTCTGTATGTCCTTCTGGAAATAAAGTTCCCTGCTGGGCTCCCTGGTTGCTGAGCCTCATCAAAGTGGTGGGGAGTGGGGCCACTGTGACGCCGACGCTCACCTCCTTCATCCCTCCCTCACCTGTCTGTCCACCCACCCACACACCCATCTCTCTCCTCATCCTCCCTTTCATCAGCCTTCTAACCGTCCCTTTCCATCCATCTACTCTCCCCTTTAATCATCCTTTCATCCTCGTCCTGTGTCTGTCCGTTCTTCCCTTGTTCTGTCTATTTATCCCAAAGTTCGTCTTTCCCTTCTCCCTCATTTCTTCCCTCTTTTCCACCTCTCCCTCCCCATCCCTCATTCGCCTTCATTTCTTTCCTGCCCCTGCATCTTGACCATGTGTTTTTTGAGATGCTGGAGGAAGTTGGCTCTGAGCTCTGGGGTTCCGAGTCTGGCGCCAGCACGGCCCTGGTGAAGTCAACTTCAGACTTCAGATGTGGCGGCCACTCGCTCAAGGTCCTGGGCTGTCGCTGTCCTCGGGGACCACACAGCTGGTTGTCAGAGGGGGACCCCATGGGCGAGAGTGTGCCAGTAACAGCTACACCCGGCAGAGTCCTGGGAGAAGCAGAACGTCCTCAGCCCTGCCTTTTGGAGGTTCCATGTCTTTCTCTCCCAGAGCTGAGCCTGCATTTGGGAGGTCTGTGGATCTGGGCATTGTGAGTAGCACCAGACGTGGACCTGTGGGTCAGATTTTGGTGCCTGACATCACGCGCCCACACCTCATATCACATGGGGTACAGTTTCCCAGCCCCGATGGGCTCTCCAGAGTCATCTCATCTCAGCAGCACTCCACAGGCCGCCCTTTAGCAGGTGAGGACGTAGGGCTGAGTGTAAAGGGCTTTGCTAACGCCTCACAGCTGGATAAATAGAGCCTCCAAGCGCCAACACCAGCATGTGGCCATGGCTGCCTTTACTGAGGCCCTACTAAGTGCCTCATGAGGTGGAGGCTTCCTACATTTTGTATGGACTCAGCAAGATGGCTGCTAGAGAACAGACTCCTTGGTCCCCCTCCAGCTCCCTGCCCTCCTGCTGAGCTCTGGGGTTGAGCTGGGGGGCAGAATGTGCTCTCCCCCGGCCCTGCCCAGCACCCATTAATCCCTAACTGCTGCAACTGGGAGATAAGATAGCACCAGCCCATTAATCAAGGCTGCCTGGCAGAGGGGGTGGGGGCTGGTGAGACAAAACCACCTCACAGGTGGAGATAAGCCCCCTCCTCCTGGCTCCCTCTGGGGCTGGGCAGTGAGGATGCTGGGAAGTTTGGGCTCAGGTTCCAGTCCCAGGTATCCGGATGCTGGATGGAGCAGCCGGTGGAGCTGGGAGCTCTGGGCCAGGCAGCCTGGCATGAAGGCCAGATTGAGGGGACCCAGGAGGCGCGGTTCCTGGCCTCGGTGTTCCCTCAGCTGCCCCATGTCCTTAATAAGTCACTGCACCTCTCTGGGCCTGTGTCTGCACCTGAGCAATAGGAGGGGGGCGAGACTGGACTAGACGCCCTGGAGGGCCCTTCACCGTGATGTGCTCAGAGACCTGGGCCTGGTGCAGGTGAGCGGTCACCTGAAGCAGGGAGAGGTCAGGGGCTCTGCCTTGGGTGAAGGGAGGCAGGCTGGGGGTGGGGGGTTGTCCCAGAACTGTGGCTTTTCCCGCTGCAGGAGACAAGTGGGTGGTGGAGAGGGAGGGGGGACGTCTTGAGTCTCATGGCCTTTGGGGGTCTGCACCCTGGTTAAGCGCCTGGATGCTGGGATTGTGGAGTTTGGTCAAACACCAGCTCGACCACGCCGTGTGTAATCTTAGGTCTTAGGTGTGTTACGGGGCTTTGTGTCCTCTCAGTCTCCCCATCTGTACAGTGACGATGTACATTTTGCTGGAAAGGGAACTGCAAAGGGCTTGGCTCATGCCCGGCAGGTGGCAACACGCCATGCATAGTGGGTGCTACTCTTTCTTTCTGGGCCAGTTCACATAGCCCAGGCCCTTCTCACTGCAGATTCTGTGACTGCAGTTTGGGGACTGGGGCAGCTCGGTTCCAAAGCAACCCCCGCTCCAAGGATGCCGATTAGGGAGTGTTAGTTATAACTTCATAATGAGAAACAAACTTAAAATGGCAAACGTTTATTTCCAGTTTGTGGGCTGGCTATGTGGAATAGCTTCGACAGGTGGGGGAGACTCTGACTTGGGGCTTCTCCTGAGTGTGACTTTGAGATGCTGGCGGGCCTGCTGTTACCTGAAGGTTGACTGGAGGATTTGCTTTTGGAGTCTCTCCTGTGGCTGCTGCCACCAGGATGTCACAGCTGCTTCTCTGGACCAAGTGATCCAGAAGCCAGGGTGGTGGGGCATGGGGCCTGTCGTGCCAGGAAGGGCACAGAGCAAGTTCTCAATGATTCCGAGCAGACAGGTCAAGGAAAGAGTCCTGGAGTCCTCGGTGGCTTTTTAGGCTTTTATTATCAGAGGCGACCAGGTACACGGCAGGCAGGGGCCGGGGGCAGGGAGGCTGGCAGGCTCCTAGCCCCCTGCACATCTCCACTCTCGACGCTCTAGCGTCTTGTCTCTGCCGCTACTGCTTCTGCTTCTGCCTTTCTTTCTGCTTATGCTTATCTTCTTCTCTTCTCTTTTCCTTCTGGTCCCTTCTCTCTGCCTCTGTCTCTCTCCGCTTGTCTTCTACTGCTCTCCTGCTGGCGTCCTCACGATGCCGCTCTTATACACCCGTGTCTAACTTAGACATGCTCACTTAGGCACGCGTGCAGGACCGCAGGTGTCCATCATCACACCAGTGGCGGGAGGGCCGAAAAACCTGACGCTTTTCTCTGATCCTACAGGGCCTTTCCCGGCCTCCTCTCCGTAGTCATGCACCATCACGCCTACTCTATTCCATTCATTAACACATCTACTCTATTCCATTCATTAAAGGCAAGTTGCTAAGGTCAGTCCATGCTCAAGGGAAGGAAGAAAGACTCAGACAGATGTCTACAATAGCACCATAGCCACAGGCAAGAACAGCTGTTCTAGCTCCGGGTGTTCTGCACTGGGAGTGGACACACACGTTCACTAATCCCTCCGCCACTTTCCAAGTCAGGAATTAGTGGCCTGGAGAGGTGAAGTGATTTTCCTGAAGTCACCCAACCAGGAGGTGCCTGTGTCTGGTCCTGGGGCCTGGCCATTCCCCGCACCGTCGTGGCCCAGCTTAGCCACATCCAAGCCAGTCAGGGCTTTGGAGCCACAGGTTAACCACGCCTTCTCGGATGCAGGATTAGAAGTAACACACAAGGCACGTCGTACATAGGATGTTACGAGCAAAGACTGGAAGAGCCACACGGTCCTGAGTTCAGATTCTGACTCCACTACTTTGTGTCTCAGTTTCCTCATGTCTGCAGTAGAAGTGACAGTGCCCACCTGCACTGCTGTGAGGGAGGTGAGGTAGGCAGGTAGCAGGTGTGCAGTGCCAGCTGCTCTCATGGGGCGGGCCCAGGTAGCTCTCAGGGCCAGGCTGCCAGAAGGTTGCCTTCCCGCTGATTAATGTGCTGTCCTGGTGGGAGCAATGTCCCCCCTTTCTGGTCTGGGGGGTCCCCCATTCAGGCTTTGCTCAGCAAGATGGAGCATCTGAAGCATGTTGCTGCCTCGCCAGCATTGTGGGCAGGGCCTGGTCAGGTGTGCTGCTGCGGACCCACAAGCCTCCAGGCAGTAGGGCCCTTCCTGCTGCTGGACCAGCTTGCCATCCTGGCTGGGAGCTCCCCTAAGACCATCTTGCTTTCTGCTTGTTTCTGTCTCCAGCTGAGCTCTCCATGCACTTGCCCACTTCTGCCAGCAGAGGGAGGAGGTGCTGTGTCTGGGAACTGGGAGACTCCGGGTCACCTGGCAGAAGGCGCTCCCATTCTGGACGTCCTTGGTGGAGTGGGGTGATTTGGCATAGAGCTAGCAAGGGTGGACATGCAGTCCCTGAAGAGCCCTAGAGCCAGGAGATGGGGCCATGGGAAAGGAAGAGACAGGATGGAGTTTCCTGGGCCGAGGTTTCAGCTCTGTTCCCAGAGGAGGAAGTCCTCACTCTCCACACTCAGCAGATGCCATTAGGACTGCGTGCCCGGCATGCTGGGAGACACAGGGCCTGTCGGATGTGGCTTCTCACAGGACTGCGTCTCGTGGGGCGGCCAGGGCAAGGCGAGATGTGTAAGTGAAATAATGGCCAAGGTGACGGGAAAGAAAAAATCAGAGAGCTGAGCTGGCTGGGGCTGGGACCTGTGTCTCCACTTGCTCACCTGGATGACCAGGTGGGGTTCAGGTGGAGCCAGTCTGGGTGTCTGAGAGTGAGAACTGCCTTCTCCACAGGGGCTTCCACCCTCCCCCTGCTCCCGCCACAAGTCCCCTCAGGACCTGGCATAACAGTGGGGGTGTCAGCCCACCGGCCACCCACAGGCTCCCCGTGGAGCAGACCCACTGCAGCCTGAGTCCGACAGGCTTCCTCCACCCTGGCTTGTCACATGCCAGCTGTGTGACGTTGGCCGAGACACCTGATGTCTCTGTTTATAGCACCTGCAAAGCAGTGATAAGGATTCTGGCCTGGGGTGAGGACTGGGTTGTGTTCCTCCTAGCTCTGCCTTTTGCCAGCTCTGAGGACTTAGGCATGTGGTTCATTTTCCCTGCTGTAACAAATTCCCACAAACCTTGTGGCTTTAAATAACACGTTTGTTTTCTCACTGTTTTTGTGAAGTCCAGCATGGGCCAGTCTTCAGCTCTCACAAAGCTGTGATCTTGGTATCATTTGCAGTGAGGTCACCCAGCCT
Organism: Galemys pyrenaicus; assembly: GCA_019455555.1. Classification (NCBI taxonomy): domain Eukaryota; kingdom Metazoa; phylum Chordata; class Mammalia; order Eulipotyphla; family Talpidae; genus Galemys; species Galemys pyrenaicus. The sequence continues at coordinate 4,559,384 of JAGFMF010011406.1, read as the reverse complement.
TGGGGTCCTCTTCCTAATGTGATTTTTTTGACCTTACAACTATGGGACTCGAGAAGGCTGCATATTCCAACCAGCCTGAGAAAGAGCTCTGCCGTGTCCCCCTCATTAAAAGGGCTTACTTGAAGTGCCTCCCTGGTGGAGCAAGGGATTAAGTCTCAGCACTATGAAGCTATCCACAGTCACTGCAGCACGAGTTTGATCCCCAGCCAGGGATGTGACCCACATGGCGTATAAGACCTCTCCTGTCTCGCCTGCTGCTCCCCTCAGTAGATCCACCTGTTCTGCTCCCCACTCTGTCTCTGGCGAATCCTCTCACCCCCCACACCTCTGGCCTCTACCCCAGTTCGTGTGTGCATAAATAAATAAATCTTTTAAAAAAAGAAAGGGCTCACCTGAGAAAGTCAGGCCCATCTAGGATAATCTCCCTTTGATGAAGCAGGGCAATTAGTTCTGAAATTCCATTCACTGGTCCTTCCCACACTCAGGTGAGGGGTCAGTCAGGCCACGTACACCAGGGGCAGGTGTCTCAGAGGCCATCTTAGAATTAGCCACTTGACAAATGTTTTGGTTAGTAATCATAATAATCAGTAAGACATATTGTCTTAATTTGTTCTTTAGTTTTGAAACAAGTAAACACAGAAGAAATTTCCATTTTAGAGATATTCAAATTTAGTAAAATATCCCACTTACAAGCACAAATTTGGTTTATCAAACAAAAAAGCATCCCTCTTTTCAATTCATACCAATTAACAGTTGATTTAAAACACAAAATCCACCTCTAAGTGGTCCCAATGTGTGAAAAAGCTGATGCAAGCCTGTCTCCCCCATGATCAGTAGATTATTATGTTTTTTTAAGTTTAAATTTAACCATTAAATGCAGAAATGTGCAGTAGCCAGGGCCTGAGGGCACAAACTACATGATTCTTGACAGTTAGGAACTTATCCTAGAAACACACAATGGGAAGCAAGCAAGACACCTTCCAGCAGGTGAATGGATACAATGTGGTACATCCAGGTGATGGAATATTATTCAGCAAGTAAAAGAAATATACTCTCAAACCACAGAAAGACCTGGAAGAAACTGAAATGTATCTTGCTGGGGGACAGAAGTATATCTGTGTGATTCCAACTCCATGACATTCTGGAAAAGGTAAAAACTAAGAGGGCAGTAAACAATATCAGTGGTTGCCGGGAGTTTGGAAAGGGATGTTGAGGTGGAGCATGAGGATAACCCTTGTTAGGGCAATGAAACTAGACGATCGTGGGTACTGCAATCGTGGTAATAGTGTACTTCTGTCAAAATCCTTTGAGTGGTGGACAATGCAAAGTGTGAGTCCTAATGTAAGCGATGGGCTTTAGTAATGGATCATGCACTGAGACAAACTCGTGAGAGATGTTAATAACAGGGGAAGCGATGAGGCTCCATTTTCCGTAAACCTAAAACTGCTTCAAAAAATGGTCTATTCGTTAAAAAAAAAATCTGCATGTGTAGCTAAGTCTGCATGTATCAAAGTCTGCCCAGATAGCTGGGAGCTTTCTGAATTAACTGTCACAAAAAATGACACTTATTAAAGGATTTGTAATGAAAATGTGCTAATTGGAAGTTAACATGCATCAAAGGCCAACAGTCACCACAGTGTTTATTTAGAACTTAGATCACCGAAAGATTTTTTTTTAGGGAAAGAGATTTTATCACTGATAGGATTTCAAATTGCTGCTTGGTGGTAATAAAACAGAATGACTTTTGGTTTGTTCCATTATAGTTTTTAAATTCCCTGCTCTTGTGCCCCCATATTGCTGGCTCTGGGGGCGCTCCAGTTGGTCCACTGATGGGCCTTACCAATGGGTGGGAGTGAGGGCTGGTTTACATCAGCTTCATCTCCTGCCTCTGCACGCCAGCCAGGGGGTGTGACCCAGCTTTCCTGCAGGGCGTGGGTTTTCAGAGTTCCCACCTATGACTTTGCCCTTTCCCCCTCAACCCTGAAGGCTTCCCAGAATAGGCCAGGGGCTGGTGTTAATACCTAATACCGCACTCAGTCGGACGGACGTCATCAGGGCAGGAATCTCAGTTCAAAGCAAGGGTCTTAGTTAAAAGAAAACATCACAAGTCATGTAGTGTGCGTGCGTGCAGCTGTGGGTGTGTGTGTGCAGATTCCTGTACTAGGTCTGGTCCCCCCCCCATTAAAAGCAGAGTTCCTGCTCCAGCACCTGCTTCTCCTGGGGAAGCCAAAGCCGGCAGACAAAAGCAGTGTTGTGGGGCAGGTGGAGCTCTCTGGGTTCTTATCTTCTCACCAGTCTTAACCCAAATGTTCCTTAATGGTTGAAATCTTTGGGGCTTTCACCAGGAAGCTTCCCTAAAAGTTTGGGTCCTGTCATTGTCCTCAGGCAGAACAGGCTGACGACCTTCCACTGTGACCGGGAGTTCACGCGAAGAATGAGAGATGATGGCCTCATTCCTGGGTAAGCGGTGGCCGGACCCTGCCTCACTCACAGAGGGAGGCTTTGCTGCTCCCTGGGTACATTTTCTTTCTTTTCTTTTCTTTTTCTGTTTCTTTATTTAAAATTAGATTTATTTAATTATATTCGACATCATTTGTAGTCCCCAGGGAGTTCCCACCACCATGTCACCCGTGCACCATCACCTCAGCCCCTTGTGCTCCTCATGCCCTCATCCCCATCTTTGTTTCTCCCCCTCCCCCCATCATGATCCCTTTGGTTTATCTTTGACCTTTTGGTCTTTTTTTTTTTTTAAAGGTTTATTTATTTATACATACAAGAGCTGGGGTACAGGCCAGAAGTGCGGGGGGTGAGAGGATTCATCAGACAGAGTGGGGAGCAGAGCAGGCAGACTGACTGAAACACACTGCTAAGGAGAGCAGCGGGCCAGGCTGGAGAGGTCTGCTGCGCCGTGTGGGTCCCCTCCCTGGCCGGTGGCAGGGATGGAACTCGTGCTGCGGTGGCTGCGGTTTGCTTCACCACCAGGGCCTTTGACCTTTTGGTCTTGTTGAGGTTTTTTTGTTTGTTTGTTTTATGGTTGTAATTGCCCATTTCCTTGAGCTTTCTCTTTTTTGTTGTTGTTGTTGTTGCTGGTGTTCTTTCATATTCCTCCTAATAGTGAAGCCATCCGATATTTTTCTCTTGCCTTCTGACTCGTTCACTGAGTATAATTCCTTCTAGCTTCCTCCACCCCTGGGTACATTTTCATCACAAAGATGCATCCTGGCCGAGAACTCACCTCTTAGTCATGCACAGGGCCATGCCCGGGGAGTTACTCTCTTCGCCCCACTCTCTCCCACACCCCAACAGGAACAGCTGTAGTCAACCAGTCAAGAGGTCTGGTTTCAGGCCCGCTCTGTCACGCCCCAGTTCCTTGCCTGGATAAGGAAGTTACTTCTTCTTTTTGGTCTTGGCTTCTTAACAGTTTATCTGCAAATGGGATTAAAAAAACTCCACCTCCTGAGATTATATCCCAAGATCATGCCTGTGAATGTCCTGATATGCTGGTTGACACATTTAGATGCTCAAAAAATGTCTGATAAATATTCATCTGAGTCAGTTACGTGACAGTTTAGTTGCAAACACTAGAGACGACTCCCGGAAGCAGCAGCTTTTGTAAGAGTTGATTTCTCTCCCACACAGGCCTCTGAAGGCAGGTGGTCCAGGCTTGATGCCTTCCCTCCTGCAGCTCTGGCGGCCTCAGAGCATCCCCCCAGCCCACGGTGCTGCTTGTGCCCCAGGCAGCGGGAGGGCGAAGGGCGGGAGCGGGGCACACCCGTGCTCGGGTCGTGTGGCAGTCCCACAGACACCTGCTTCGACTCATGGGCTGACCTAGCCAACGACTCACAGAGGCCCGGGGAGGTAGGACAATAGAATCTCAGAGCTCACTGGTGCTTGGATACTGGAGGGTTCCTTTTCCTATGGAGACAAGGAAGAGGGACATTGGAAGGCGACTGGCAGTAACTGCCCTGGGGACCTGACCCCACATAACTTGGCTCCTTGTTTATAGAGACTGAGGGTGGCGGTGGCCAGTTTCCCACTGTGCAGAACCATTGTAGCGCGATGCAGGGCATCTAGCGCTCCTGAGCCCTGCCCGCTAAGCACCGCAGAGCCACTAGGCATGCGAGCACCCCACCACCCACTCTTCTCTAACGGCCCAGGGCACAGTGCTGCTCCCTGTGGAGATCTCTGACAGATGATCTGAAGTCCAAGTAGGAGCGGCATTCTGTGAGTCTGCGCGTCTGTGACTTCACTGTCAAACGGGCATGGGGAAGGGAGAGGATGGGAATGTCGGGCCTGCTTCTCCCCCTCTCTGGGAGGAAAAGGCATCTCGAGAATTGAGGTCATTGGCCTGTATGAGGGACAGAGGAAGGAAAGGGCCTGGATGAAACTTTCCAAAAGTGGGAGGGAAGGGAGGCAGGGACCAGGACACCTGTTCCCAGCAGGGCCCACTGCCCCGCCCAAGGCCCTTCACATGCCCCTGGGTGAGAGCCGCGGGGGCACCGTGTGCCCAGAAACTGGCACGCTGGTCTCCATCTGTCATGATGCTCTCATTAGCGTTTCCCGTGTCCGTTGACGGGACCTCATAAGTGGGGCCCATCTGACCTTTGGGGTGGCAGATGCTACATCTCGCAGGGCTGATCAAAGAACTCAGGGCCCAGCCCGTGTGTCCCTGGTCCCTGCCGGGGTGGCAAGGAGGTGGGTCGAGGTGTGTGCACACCAGCGAGGTCTGCCGGAGCCATGGGGAGGAAGCACGGGCTGGGGTGGGGGTACCCGGATCCCCCACTGTGTGATGTCAGGTGGGCCTTTCTGTCTGTTTGTCCTGAATCTGCACACCCAAGACTATTAGAGGACTTATCTCTAGGGCTGCCCGAGGCAATGCGCACCCCACCCCAGGGTGAAGAGAAGTTCCTGGAGGGAAGCAGCCGTTGGGGCTGGCCATCCTGCCTGGAATGGCTGAATGTGAGGGAAGGAGGGTCCAGCCCCCAAAACCAGCTTAGCAGCAAGGGTCAGGCCCTGAGCTGCTGGTCAATTCGGGGGAGCCTGTTCGAGGCACCCCTCAACTTCCCTACCTGTGGCCTAGGTGACACCAAGGATGTTTTGCTTTGACTTGGGCTACCTGCCTCCAGAGTGGGACGCTTGGAGTGTTCCCCACGGTAGGGCAAACAGGGAGGATGAGGGACGTGGCTATTCTGGGAGGACAAGAGGGTGGAGAGCGGAGGGGCCCCAAGGCCGCCGAGCCACCGGAGCTAAGCTGGGTTCTACTCAGAGTGGGCACCTGAGCCCCCGCTGCGCTCAGCCTTGCGAGTTCAGAGAGCCACCTCTCTGCCCCTGCCCTGCCCTGCCCCTGTGCGGGCAGAGGACGTAGGCCCGTGCAGCACGGGGGAGCTGCCTCCTGTGGCATCTCCACTGTGCGCTGGGAGCTTGAGGGAAGAGGTAGCCCGGTCCAGGCGGAACATCCTTGGTGTCACCCAGGGCCCTGGCAGGGAAGTTGAGGGGGGTCTGTGAACAAGCTCCCCTGAATTGGCCAGCAGCTCAGGGCCTAACCCTGCTGCTGAGCTGGTTTTGGGGGCCCATCAGGAGGGCTGGACCCCAAGGCACGAGGCAAGGCCGACAGAGCCCACTGGGGAGCACCTCTCATCTCCCTCCACGGTGGTCTGTCCTCGGCTCGCTATCAGGGGAGCAGGGTGTGTTCGGACAGCGAGAACAGGGGCTGGGGCACTGGGGCTTTTAGCTGAAGTGCTGGGTCTGAGGCAGAGCCCAAGAAGCAGTCCCGGCTCTGGCGTTTGTATCACTGAGGGCACCGTTTAAAGTAGACCGTGAGCAGAACGTGAGCATGAGTGAGCAATGCGAATAACTAGTTTTCGGTGCTTTGGGCCACAGCATCAGCCAAGCGCGATCTATGGGCCGTCTCCTTTAATCCTCCCAGCAATCTAATGAGGGCGGGACTGGCAGTCCTGTTTTCAGAGACCAGCGCCTGAGGGCTTGCTCAAGGCCGCTGTGGTGGGTAGGAGCTGGCGCTGGAGCGGCTGTGGCCTGCTGGCTACCTGCCGGCCACACTGTGGTTATGTGGGGAGGACATGCCACTGATTGTCTGTGAACCCCTTCCCCTCTCTGGATTTCTGTTCGCTCCCTGGCAAAGAGGTTTTAAATATTTTTATTCTGATTACGTCATGGGGTAGAGATTCAAACCAACTGGACATGGACTGTGACAAGTACGTGGTGCGTTTGTCGGTCAGCGATGACCGTCTGGTGCTGGTGAGAGGCAGCAGGGACCGGACAGGCGGGCCCTGACTTGGTTCCCCTCATGGGATCTAGACCGATGTGGGGGTGGCATAGGGAGACCCAGTGAATCAGGCAGTGAATGAACAAGTATGATGATTTCTCATGGTGCTCGGTGCTCTGAGTGAAATCATGGGGGCTTGGGGGAGAAGGGGTGCTGATAGTTGGAGAAGGAGGGGTTCAAGTAGAAGTGGTCCCCTAACGTTTGTGCTTCTGTGGGGAATGCAGTATAGGGGCCTGGTGGGCGGGCACCCGGAGGCTAATAAGAGGCCAGAGATCATGGTCACTTGGGCTGCGGGGACGGCACTGGGAGGTGGATTAAAAATTTTTTTTGGTGCCTTTTGAACTTTTTAGATTGTGGTAAAATAGACATAACAAAGTTGGTTATTGTAGCCATTTTTAAGTGTGCAGCCCAGTGGTGTGAGTGCACTCATTTAGTTGTGCTGCCATCACACCTTCCATTTCCAGATTCTTCATTATCCTTAGAAATGCTGTGTCTGTGCACTAGGTACTAGCTCCCCACCCCCTGTCTCCCCAGGCCCTGGTAACGTCTCTTCTACTTCCTGCCTCTGAATTTGATGACCTTAGGCAGCGCATGTGGATGGGGTCACACAGTGCTTGTCACTTCGTGTCTGGCTTATTTCACACAGTGTAATGTCTTCAGTTTATCCCCGTTGCAGCAGGTTGCAGAACCGCACTCCTTTTTTGGGGCCAAATAATATTCTACAGTATGGAGAGGCGATGTTTTGTTCACTTGTTCATCTGTTCATGGACATTTGGGTGTGTCTACTTTTAGGCTAATAGAAAGAAGGCCAGACAGGAATAGAGTTAAGACACATGTGTTTTTGGCTTGGCGGTAACGACAGCAATTTTTAAGATGGGGAAGGAGTTGTAAAAGTATCTTACTCAGAGTTGTTTTAAGGGATCGTTAGTTATGCAATCACCCTAATAAAGGGGCCAAACCTCACTGGAATAAGTCGTGCATCTGGGGCCTGAAACGTGGGTTTCCATATCCCTTAATAACTGATTTAAATCAGGAGTTGGCAAACGATGGTCCACACAACAGCTCCCGCCCACCACCTGGTCTGGTACAGCCCGAGTGCTAAGAATAGTCCTCACATTTCTAAATGTGAAATGTAAAAAAAACCACCATGTAGCCCTTTAGCTGGGACAGTTGCTCACTTTGCCTGTTGGCTGGCAGAGCCTACCTTACTTACTCTCTGGTCCTTTAGAGAAAATGTTTGCTGACCACTGGAATAAAGAAATTGGTTTGGCTCAGACTGAAGAAGTGTACTTAAGTAGAAATATAAAAGCAAAACAAATAAAACCCTTCCTCACCGCTTCTGACCTACTTCTGGTTTTTTTTTTTTTTTTAATGACGATGAGCTGGTTGCATGATACAGCAGCAAGCTGTGCCACCCGCCTGGAGCCCACTCTCTGCAAGTCCCCAAGTCACCAACCCCAGTCACTTGTGACCATGAATCTGATTAATGCTAGTGCAGAACTGTTTACCAGGCACAAGTGATTTATTTTAGCACCTAAATTTTAAATGGTGTCTATGCTTCCTAGGAAGCTGTCTGGTTTGGAAAATTGCCTATAATAAATGCATGCAATAAATCCATTATTTTGAACCTAAAGAAAGGTATTCAAGCTTTATAAGAGAAAATCAGCTTCTCCTCATCCTCACTAAATACATGTTGCATATATAATTAAAAACAATGGTTTGAATGGGTGTTAAATTATCGGCTTGCCAAAATGCTATCACAGCTCTTAGTTTTCCAATTAATCATGCGAAAACAAAAATCTCTTTGCCGGTAGTCCCTAGAGAGGCCTCCTCTTCACTCCTAAATCACCCAAGAGTCCACGGTGCTTACTCAGTCCGCTGGGCACAGCCCAGCATGGAAGTGCCCGGTGAGGCGTCTGGAGAGGGTGGTCCCAGCCCTCATGGACCCCGCTGGGTGTGAGGCAGCCCCTGGCAGTCCTGAGCACCCCCTCTGGCTGTGCAGGGCTGCTGTGCCTGGTTCTCAGGCAGCTCACAGGCTGCCTGTTCTTGGGCGCCCCGATTCTAATTCTTCCAGTTCATGCTCCTTAGAGAAGTGAACTCTGGTCCCAGCTGGTGCTGCCTCCCTAAGTCTTCAGGGCCACCTAGGACTAGCTCAGGGCAGGCCTGTGCCCCCTCCCTTTGGAGCCTGTGGCAAACCCTTCCTTGGAGCACTTCCCGGCACATCCTTCTTTGCATGGGACTTGAGCAGGAGGCGTTGTGGAGCCTTTGCAAATTTATCCTCCTGCTCCTTCGGTAATTCCTTCAGCAGTACCAAGGAAATTGGGAGTGGTGGTCTTTGTAGACCACTGAAGGTTCTGGGTGATGAATGTCTGTTTGCTTCACCTTTGCATAACCAAGAGGGGTTCCCAGGAGTTAGCTCCCCTTGTTGAGAACATGGGCCCTTGGGCTGTTTGCTGGTTCACCTGGTTGAAGTGGTTGGCGGTGTCTGTTCATTCACTTACATGTTTACATGGCACCTCCTGTGTCTGCTGGGCACTGTCCTGGGTGCTCAGGGTATACCGGTGAGCAAACAAAGTCCCCTACCCTCATGAGGCTACTTGGACATGGGCAGTTCCACCCTGGAATCCAGCATGGTGCTGGGGTGCCCGCAGGCGGGGGCACTGATTGCAGGGGGCCAGGGTGCCTGTGTGCCCAGGGAGTGACATGCGGGGATCTGAACGCTGAGAGGGATTCTCCAAGGCACAGGGCAGGGCTGTGGCAGGCGAACTGAGCAGAGGCCAGGCAAGCTCAGACTGGTGGAAGCCTCGTGGCTCTGGGAATGCAGTTTGCCTGCAGGATTCTGGTTTCTGCCAATAATGCAGCTCCAGATGGTGCCACTTAGGGAAAGAGGGTAGGGTGGAGGGTAGAGGGGTTTGAGTGCAAAGGGCTTTGGACTGTACGTCTGTAGCCTCATTTTTAGGAGTCCCTGCAGTGAGCATCTCCTGGGGTTGCCATTCACAGACGTCCAGGTGAGTGGTGACCCCCCATAGTTGGCTCCTCCCACTCTTGCCTTCCACTGGTTCATTGTCTCCCCGCTTGCCACCCGGGGCTGGCTGTGTGGGCGCCTGCTGGCGAGCACCCGATGTGCTGCCTCATCTCCCACCTAGCAGTCGCGTTGAATAACTTCTCTCCTCGCAGGTGCTGGCGCACACACCTTCTGATTTAAGACCAGAATTCATTAGCGCCGTGTTCTCTTTCCGGACACCGTCAAGGGTGGGCCGACTCTCGGGCCCATCTCCAAGCGGTTCTTTGTGCACAGTGCTCCTGACTGCGGCTCCGTCCTGACAGTGGTGCTGAGGCCGCAGCAGGTGGGGCTTAGGCCGGTGTCCTCAAGGTCCATCCTGGGGCCATGCTGAGTCTGCACCATGCTGCTGGGAATGCAGACCTCACCCCAGAACCACCGATCCTGTCTCTCGGGGGGGTCTGGCGTGAGCTTTTGGGACCTGCCCCGAGGTGATTGTGATGCATGTCCAAGCTGGAAGCGCATGAAAGAGATGCTCCTGAACATTTTGGGGTTCGATTGGATTCAGGGTTTCAGTGCTCAGAGCCGGTGGGATCTTGGCCCGGCTGTCCTCTGCCTGGAAGAATCGGGGCGTCCAGGGTCACTAGCTGCGAGGGCGCGGGTCTTCCTTACAGCTACACCTCCTTCCCCACCGTCACCCGTGGCCCTGCTTCTGCCTCAGGGGTCACGCCGAGCTGGTCTTCCAGATCCCGCTCCCTCAGGCAGTTGAAGGCACGGTAGTGCTGTCCCTCACGATCCGCGGATTCTCTGCCCTTTATCTAGTGTGCTGCGGATGCGCTTCTGTGTATCCTCATCCATCCTCCCAGCACCCTGGTGACCTGGTGGGGCTGCCTTTCTTTTTTTTTTTTTTTAGATTTATTTATTTATGCATACAAGCACTGGGGTACAGGCCAGAGGTGCGGGGGGGTGAGAGACTCCACCAGACAGAGCAGGATGCAAAACAGGCAGATGGACAGAAACACACCGCTGAGGGGAGCAGCGGGCGAGGCAGGAGAGGTCTGCTGCGCCATGTGGGTCCCCTCCCCAGCCAGCGGCAGGGGTCGAACACGTGCTGCAGTGGCTGAGGTTTGCCTCATAGTGTGTTGCTTAACCCACTGCGCCACCGGGGCGGGCCCGGGGCTGCCTTTCTTACCACCATTCTCAGATAAGCGACTGTCGGCCCAAGAGGGGAAGGGGCTTTCCTAAAGCTGCAGGAGTTAGGATTGGAGTCCAGGGTCGGCTGGAACACCAAAGCCAGGACTTAGAACGCCCGTAATGAGGGGATCAGCACCATGTGTAAGGTGCTTGCCTCACAGATGGAGAGGCTGAGGCTTATTGCAGTTCAGGACCTACTGAAATCACAGAACGGCTCTGCCTGAAACATAGCATTGGGACAAAACCCCAGAGCCTTCAGGTTCGGACCAGCGCCCGCCTTGGGCCTGGGTCTGTGATGGATCATGGGCCAACCAGACAGTGCGCACGGGGTGGAGGGGAGACCTGTCTCCTCTCAACGCTGCTCTGCAGTTAGCTTCTGGCCCCCGAGGGCCCGGGGGTTCCTGACCCCAAGTGGGTGTCTGCAGGTTAAGGCCTCAGTGCCATGAGCCTGCCCCACCCCGCCCGACTTCAGACACCAAGGGCAAGTCCAGATTGTTGCTGACCTACGAGCTATAAATGTTAAGTTTCCATGACCCCCTCTTTGGGGTCAATTAGTTTGCTAGAAGGGCTCTCAGAACACAGGGATTTACTTACTAGATTGCCAGCTTATTTTAAAAGGAGATAGATCAGGACCAGCCAGGTGGAGGAGATGCAGGGGGAGAGGTGGGGGGAAAGGCCCTTGCTGGGGTACCGCCCCCCAGCACCAACCGGAGGCGTTCTGAGCCCCTGTGGGTAGGGTTGGGAGCACATCTTTCTTTTTCATGGCGGCCTCTTCATGTTGCCCCATGATGAAGTCTCGGTTGATGACTGAGCGCGGCAGTCAGCCCCTCCTCTCCCTGGAGCGGGAGGGGTGGTGAGCTTCCTCCCCTCTAATCACAAGTTGGCGTCCCCTGGCAACCAGCCCTCCTCTGGGGGCTGGTTATCTAGGGGCTTCCTGAAAACACCTCATTAGCATGAGCTCAGGTGTGCTTGAACAGGCCTCGCTATCAATGGCAAGATACTCTCCTTTCACCTTTATTGCTCAGGAATTCCCAAGGTTTTATGAGCTCTGCGCCAGGAGTGGGGACAAAGACCAAATATCTATTTATTACTGTAAAGCACCGCCTCACAGGGAGCGCCCGGGAAGGTTTTCTTGGCTCATAAGACGAGGGCCCCTTCCTGTCTCGATGTCGCCGCGAACCTGGGCTCTCGGTGTCCACTGCAGGCTCTTTGGAGCACTGGGCAAAGCCAAGGAAATGCCAGGGAAGCCGACCCAAGGCGCTGAGCCTGTCGAGCCTCTGAGTGCACATGGCCTGGAAGTCCCCTGCCTCCAGCTGCTCGTATGAGATCAGTGCCCCTGTCGGAGCAGCCGCTTTTAGCCGGGTGGTCATTTGTTTGCAGCTCAGAGCACTGCTAGTGGCTATGGTGTCCGCTGCTAGTGGCTATGGTGCCCACTGCTAGTGGCTATGGTGCCCGCTGCCAGTAGCTATGGTGCCCACTGCTAGTGGCTATGGTGCCCTCTGCTAGTGGCTATGGTGTCCTCTGCCAGTGGCTATGGTGCCCAATGCTAGTGGCTATGGTGTCCTCTGCCAGTGGCTATGGTGTCCTCTGCCAGTGGCTATGGTGTCCTCTGCCAGTGGCTATGGTGCCGCTGCCAGTGGCTATGGTGCCCGCTGCCAGTGGCTATGGTGTCCGCTGCCAGTGGCTATGGTGCCCGCTGCCAGTGGCTATGGTGTCCTCTGCCAGTGGCTATGGTGCCCACTGCCAGTGGCTATGGTGCCCGCTGCCAGTGGCTATGGTGTCCTCTGCCAGTGGC
>JAGFMF010011406.1:4340441-4545850 GCA_019455555.1 Galemys pyrenaicus | reverse complement strand
GTGCCCACTGCCAGTGGCTATGGTGCCCACTGCCAGTGGCTATGGTGTCCTCTGCCAGTGGCTATGGTGCCCACTGCTAGTGGCTATGGTGCCCGCTGCTAGTGGCTATGGTGTCCACTGCTAGTGGCTATGGTGTCCTCTGCTAGTGGCTATGGTGTCCTCTGCCAGTGGCTATGGTGCCCACTGCTAGTGGCTATGGTGTCCGCTGCCAGTGGCTATGGTGTCTGCTGCAGTGGCTATGGTGCCTGCTGCCAGTGGCTATGGTGTCCACTGCCAGTGGCTATGGTGCCCACTGCCAGTGGCTATGGTGTCCTCTGCCAGTGGTTATGGTGCCCACTGCCAGTGGCTATGGTGTCCTCTGCCAGTGGCTATGGTGTCCTCTGCCAGTGGCTATGGTGCCCACTGCCAGTGGCTATGGTGCCCACTGCCAGTGGCTATGGTGTCCTCTGCCAGTGGCTATGGTGCCCACTGCTAGTGGCTATGGTGCCCGCTGCCAGTGGCTATGGTGTCCTCTGCCAGTGGCTATGGTGTCCTCTGCCAGTGGCTATGGTGCCCGCTGCCAGTGGTTATGGTGTCCTCTGCCAGTGGCTATGGTGCCCGCTGCCAGTGGTTATGGTGTCCTCTGCCAGTAGCTATGGTGTCTGCTGCCAGTGGCTATGGTATCCACTGCTAGTGGCTATGATGTCCATTGCTAGTTTTTATGGTGTCCACTGCTAGTGGTTATGGAGAGCCTCTGGTGCTCCTGGGAGACAAGGCGATGCCCGGCCACCATCAGGTCGCAGCATGGCAGTGACAAAAGACTGGGCACCGGCCACGCTGTTCTGGGCACCACACAGTGGGAGCGAAGGGCAGGGCAGTGGGGTGGGAAGAGGTAGCAGAGAAGGGCCGTGGAGGGGAGTGTGGGCAGATTGTAGAAGTTGATTCAGAGCTTGGAAGTTGAAACCAGCCTGCACCATTTATCAGCAGTGAGACCTTGAGAAACTGACTTAACCTCACTTGGCCTCATTTCTTCATCTGTTAAGTGGGATAATGATAGGACATTAGCTCGGTGTGTGGCGCATGGCAAGCTCTCAAGTGAAAACCATTGTGATGGCTACTCCTGCATGAGTCACCGTGAGAATTCTGGTGGCAGCCACACTCCAGCCACCTGCCTGGGCTAGCTGCAGCGCCCTCCCACTGCGATTCACCTGCTGCAGGTGGGCATGGAGACGCTCATGGCAAGAAGCTCTTATTGCAGGGATGCATGCTCCTTTTACGTGCTTGTGCCACAGCCTTGTTCTACCTGATTCTGGACTTCAGGATTCAGTTCTGTCCCTGTACCCAGCTCTCCCTCTGCCCATAAATCCTGAACGGACACGTGGGCTTTTTTCTGACTCTGGCCCTCCTTGTCTCGTAGGTCTTGAGGCACCCCTCCTGACCTGCCCCAGCTGGGCGGTCTGAAGAGGTACCTCCCTGCTGATAAACTGGATCAAGGCTGCTGTGAGCCTCCAATTCTCCCCTAGAGCACCCCTGACAACAGAGTGTGAACACCGTCCCAGCCTGCCACAGTGAGACGTGTATCTGAAGCCTGGTGTCTGATCTTTAATTCATGTGGATTTTGAGCGCACTTCCTGACTTTAATAGGTCATTCTAATACAAAAAGTTTACAGTGACTTACCATCAGAAAAGCATAGAGAACTTCCAAGTCCACCCTATTGATTAATACCTGGGCTATATTTGCAGTGAATGTAGATGTTTTTGGTAGTGGGCTGAAGTGAAGAGATCTCGCTGCCTGGGAGGTTAGCTTCTCTCCTGTCTAGGAGCCTCACATGTCAAAACCCAAGTCCTGTATCTGTGACAGTGAAGAGCAACATTTGTTTTTGCTCCTCTCTGGGTAACCACCGATGAGAAGGAAGGCCATCAAACTGGTGGGCCGGGGAAGCGGGTCCAGATATCTGTTGGCAGACCAGGTAGTGCGGGAAACGCCGAGAAACCCTGCTTGGCCCAGTGATGCCACTGTGCTTTGCCTCCTGCCATCCTCCAGGTTATCGTCCGTCCTGCCTCTTCTTATTGAGTCTCATTCATGTGACAAGAGACCTGCAGCCTGTGTCTCTCTGTTTCTGCCCTTTGTGCCAGATAGGGTATGCTGAAGACCCAGCTAGCCAGGGAGTTAAACAGAGTCAAGATATCAACAAGGACCCAGGTTCTTTTGTTCTTTCTCATCGGCCATCTTTTCTGTGCTTGATTTTCTTTTCTTTTCTTTTTTAAAAAAGATTTATTTATGCATACAGGAGCTGGGGTACAGGCCAGAGGTGTGGGTGGTAAGACAATCCACCAGAGACAGAGTGGGGAGCACAACAGGCAGACTGACTGAAACGCACTGCTGAGGGGAGCAGCGGGTGAGGCAGGAGAGGTCTGCTGTGCCATGTGGCTCCCTCCCTGGCCGGCGGCAGGGGTCGAACTCATGCTGCAGTGGCTGCGGTTTGCTTCATAGTGCGGTGCTCAACCCACTGCGCCACCAGGGAGGCCCCTGTGCTTGATTTCCTTAGGATTTATTACCTGTTGGTTGCAAGGTGACTGCCACAGCTCCAGCCATCATGCCCTCATGCAGCCACATTCGGGGCAGTCAGTAAGGAGGAGGAAGGAATCATTTCTCTCATTAAGTGTCTGTCTCTTGTCAAGAAGCAAGAAGCCTTTTAGCAGACTTATCTTTGATTTCATTGGCTAGAATTGTATCCTGACGCCAAGAAATGGGGCAAGTGAGGATGTAGGGAAAGCAAGCAAGATTCTATGTTGGCCCTAACCCAGTTGTGATTCATCTTCTGGGCCTGGAACTACAGTTCCGTGAGGAGGAGGAGAGGGAACTAGTTTAGGGTAGGCAGTAATAGTGCCTGCCACCATCTTCCTAGTTGCCAGTGTCATGTCACCCTACTCAGGCTGTCGAGCCCACCCCGTGCCTGTCTGAGGGGACCTCAGTCCTTGTGAACGGAAGCACGCGCTCTGCCTGGCCTCACTCTCCCGCGTAGCTACTGATGCTCTCTGCCTTCTAAAACCTGCCAAAGGGAAGAGATGTCCTCTTTCAACAAATCTCAGAGTCACACTGCGCCAGAATTATAGGACACAGAAGAGCGAGATAGAAACAGTTCTTAACACATCTCAGGTTGCTGACTCATAAGGACAGAGATTCTTCTAAAGAAAAGGCTGGCCACTAGCCCCCATACAAAATAATTCCTTAAATCACACTGGGACAAAATGAGCGACCCTAGTAATTAGCTATTGTTAGAGACAAAGAATCCAGACTTCTGCACCGCTTTCAAATACCGATGGCCTAGGAGGGGCTCAGTGGGGCTGGGCCTGGGCTGGAGCGAAAGTTCTGAGGAGCGGCCTCAAGTGAGGACCACTGGGGCCCCGTGAGTAGGGCCTGGAGGGAAGTAGGGCCAGGAGAGGCCAGGAGAGGCCAGGAGAGGCCAGGGCTTCAGGAAGCAGTGGATAAAGCCAGAGACTCCAGAGGGGTCTGCCGCACGGAGGGCAAGCAGGGGATGTGGGGTGAGGTTGGAATCGGTCCACAGCCGCTTCAGAGCACAGGGGCTGGGGCCGTGAGACAGCACCCCCGCCTTGCTGACAGAGGCCCAGCTGAGATGTGGGGGGCAGGGTGTCCTCTTTCCGGGCCGCCACACATGTCTTCACCTGTTAGCTCAGGTAGCGACATTTACGGGGAAGCTGCTGGTGGGCCCGGCCGTGGGCTGGAACAGCACTCTCTAGACCAGGCTGCAACAAATGGCCCGCAGGTGGGGTCAGACCCTAAGATGTGACTGCTTTGGTCCCTGCGGTTTCAGAATTGGAAACTGCCCATCAAAGATTTCTGGTTTCTTGACAAATCAGAAGACCTTGTCAGTGCATTCCTACATAGCAATAGCTGGGGTAGCTGGGGGTGGGGGTGCATGAGAAGTGGCTGCTCCCCTCCCTTTCTCCATCCCGCCCTCCTGGACCCCCAGACTTGGCTGCAGTCCCCAGCACTCTGTGGCATCAGGCCTGTCCTCTCCGCTCAGCACAGCCCTGCCCGGCCCCTGTGGGCACGGACGCTGGCTGGGGTGGGAGGAGTTGGTGAAGGCCGTGGGTCTTGACTCCTCCGAGTGCCCCTTCTCGAGTCCTCTATGGAGGAGGCTGAGTGTGTGCTGGGGCTGGGCTGAGTGGGGAGCACAGTGCGGGGGGCTGGCGCCAAGACCCGTGGAAGTGGCTCTCACAGCACAGCCCCCTGGATCAGAGGTGCCTGGGGCGCTGGTTTCAAACAGCGGCCAACTGCGCAGAATCTGCAGGAGACGTCCGGGCCCTGGTGAGCTCACTCACATTTCAGAACCACAAAGAAGAGGGGCTGCCTTAGGAGGCAGTGGGATCACATGACGCTTTCTAGGGCGAGATGGAGGACCCCACTTCGCCTTCCAGCTTCTGCCCCAACCCCCGTGGATCTTTGTCATGAACACCCCCATCCGGGCACAGCTGAGGCCCCCCAGGCTCAGGGCATGGGAACCCTCCAAGCCTTCCCTTCCTGGCGGTACACCGGGGAGGGTCACGAAAGGCCACGCTTGACTGGTCAGCCTGTCTCTGCTCCGAATCCCGGAACCGTCGTCACCGGGCAGGGGCCAGCTCCCGGGGCTGCGGCAGAGGCTGGCGGGCAGGCGAGGGCCACCCTGTCCTCCTTTGCCTTGTGCCTCCGTCCCCGCTCAGGCAGGTGGCCTATCGTAGCTGGGCCCTGGCTGGGGGCTGGAGTCTCGGCCCGGGAAGGAGCAGAGGGCTTGTTCAGGTGGAAGGTGCTTTCTGAGCTCGCAGCAGGGGGCCCCAGGACTACTTTTCTCTCTGGAGCCTTCAGCTGTAGGGTGGGAGGGTGTGCTGGGGACCAGGGCTTAGCTGGGCTGTGGAGGCACTGGGCCGCAGGGGTGCGGGGTGAAGGGCACGTGCCCCAGGAGTGTGCCCCTCCTTAATGGGGCATCACCCTGCTCCTGTCTTGCTCCTGCATCCTCATTCCTGCGCCTTGGGGGCCCATGGGATGTGCTGAGGGCACAGAGGGGAGGGTGGTGCTGAGAGTGATGTTGCCTTTTGGATGAGCTCGCTGGTTCTCAGCCTTCACTGAGTGCTAGAAGTTCCTGGGGAGCTATAAAAAATCCTAATGTCTGGCCCCACCCTAGAGATTATGACTTAATTGATCTGGTAGGGAAAAGGGGCGGCACAGCCCGGCCATTGGGAATTTTAAAACTCCTCGTGATAAAGTGCTGACTAGCTCATGCCGTTTATGGAAAGCTGTACTGAATGTGAAAAATGGTCTGAGGAATATCGGCTGCTTCCCCCGGTGACCGAGTGGCTGCTTGGGAGCCTGACAGTTATTCTATTACATGGAATATCAGCAGCCTAGGAGGATCAGGATTCAAAATTCCAAGTATGATTTCTACTGAGTGCATATAACTTAAAAAAAATTATTTATGTATGCATGTGGGAGCTGGGGTGTAGGCCAGAGGTGCTGGGGGTGGGGATGGGGTGTTGAGAGGATTCGTTAGAGACAGAGTGGGGAGCAGAACAGGCAGATGGACCAAAAATCACTGCTGAGGGGAGCAGCGGGCGAGGCAGGAGAGGTCAGGAGAGGTCTGCTGCGCCATGTGGGGTCCCTCCCTGGCCGGGGATCGAACTCGTGCTGCAGTGGCTGCTGAAAGTGCTGCAGCTTAACCCCTTGTGCCACCAGGGAGGCCCGTGTATATCACTTTTGCACCATCAAAAAGCAAAAAAATCTCAAATGAAACCATAGGAAGTCAGGGACCTTCTGAATAGCAAAGAGCATGGGACCTGAGAGTGGGAAGAACATTTAAGATTCAAGTTCCCAGCCTGTGGCAGGTGCATCATGCTCGTTATTTAACAACCAACCCTGGGGGCTGGCGAGGGCATTGTGAATACCCCCCGCTCGGTGTGCAGGCAGGAGCCCGAGCCTTGGCCAAGGTGCTGATGACTGTCCCACAGCCGTGGAACGCGAGTCTTAAATGAAACTGCATGGGACAAGCGGCTGGTAGGAATGAAAGTGCTGTTGCTTGCAGACTCATTTCTCAGACAAAGCATTTCTGGGGTCAGCAGGTAGAGGCGAGGCCTGGGAAAGAACTGGGCTCCCAATTCCTCTCTGCCCACATGACCAAGATGGGGAGGCACGTGGGGTTTTCTGGTTTCTCCTTCTCCGTCAGATTCTGGTTGGGTTCTGGCCTGAGCTGTCCAGTGATTTTAAGGAAAGGTCCTGCTGCTCTCCTTTAAGCTGTTTAGGTCCTGGATCTAAGGTGAGTTGAACAGTAAGACAAAGGGGACCCTCCCTTTGCCTCTGAATCAACTCACACACATGTACACACACATGTACACACATGTACACACAGACACACACCGGAGTTGCAGCAGTTGCACCTATCATGCCATAGATCGGACCAGATAATACTGAAGGGGGCGGTTAGTAACGGTCAGTCAGTCCATCACATTGTGGATTATGGATAACTCTGGGAAGCTGCTCCAGCAACCTTAGCAGACCCTCACCTCCTGGCAGACAGACACAAACACACAGGAAGAAACCACGGAGGCGTCCACAGATGTGAGCGAGCACTTAAGGCAAGGCTTGGAAGATGCAGAAAGCTCTGTTTTAATAGCCACCTGTGTGCAAAATGATCGTCAAGCTAGTTTCCAAAGCAGGCAACGATGCTGTGAGCATTTCTGCAGTGGTGGCAAAGCTGCCTGCATCTGCTCCCTGCTGCTTTCTCAGGGGGGCTCATGCTGAGCAATGGGACAGAGAAGAGAACACAGTGGCTGTGTGGGGCATCTGGCTGGAGTTCCCTCTGGTCACTTATGGGCCACCTCACCTTGGGCAAGGCCTATAGCTGTGGAGTTCTGTGTCCTTGTGCCCATGGCAAGGACTTCTGCTTCTGTCCAAGGTGCAGTGACAAGGACTGAATTTGTCCTTCCATCTGAAGCAGTTAAAAAGTAAAACAGACCAAATACGTGAAGCATTGATTTCCAGATGCTGGATGTCAGACCACAAGGGCAGTGACTCCAGAGAGTTCTGTAATTCCCCCCACTTACTGCCTGGAGAGGGTTTCCAGCCCACACACAGGGTGGGGGGTTGGGGGCCAGGAGGGGAGAAACGGCTGTATGTTGTTCTCATATTCCACGTGAAGAGGCATGAGACCACTGGAAGGTGGGCTGTGATGAAAATCGCCAAGGACTAGAGCTATAAGCCAAAGAGAGAGATAAAATAGACTCATCAAAAATATTCAACCCAAAAGAAGGGAGAAAAGGGAAATAACAATGGATAGAGCAGGGCCCTCCCTGATGGCACAAGGGCTTAAACACTGCACTGTGAAACATCTGCAGTCACCGCAGCGTGAGTTCGGTCCCCGGCCAGGGTGGTGACCCACATGGCACAGCCGACCTCTCCTGCTTCGCCCACTGCTCCCCTCAGCAGTGTATCCCAGCCATTCTGCCTGTTTTGCTCCCACTCTGTCTCTGGTGAATCCTCTCACCCCCATACCTGTACCTCAGTTCTTGTGTGCATAAATAAATAAATCTTTAAAAAAATGGATGGAACAGAGAGAAAAAAATAGCAAGATGAGACGCTCAAGTCTAGCCGTATCAATGACCACATTAAATGTAAGTAGTCTGAGTATCATTTCGAGACTGTCATACATTTTGGATGTTCAGCTCTTACCAGATAAGTCGTTTGCAAATATTGTCTCCCATTCAACAGGTCACCTGTGTTTCACTGGTGTCTCTCCTTTCTTTTTAAAATAGAGATTAAATTCACCAGACACAATTAAGCCGTGCAAGTCAATGGCATTCAGTGCACTCACAGAGCCATCTCCTTCTTTAGTTTTCAAGACCTTTCCAGAAGAATCCCCCTGCCTATGAAGTAACTCATCCCCATCCCCTTCCTCCTGCTCTTTCCCTGGCAACTACTACTCTGCTTTCCCTCCCTCTGGATTTGCCTGTTCTAGTTGTTTCATGTAACAGACATCATACGACATGTGACCTTTTGTGCCTGGCTTCATTTGGTTACACATGTTTATGTTGTAGTGTCACAGCAGTTTCCCAGAGAAATCGGGCAGCACTTGGAGAGTGGAGAGAGGGAGAGCTTTACCTGTCACACTGGAGGGCCCAGTGGGACAGCTCCCAAAAGCCTGAGCCCCGAATTGCAGGGATGGTGAGGTTTCATACAGTTTGTGTGCTGAAGCTTGCACCCCATCCATCACAGGCTTTATTGTTGGAAGGGGTCAAGGTAGCTGCAGCTACTGCTGTGGCAAGCAGCACACTGCGGGAACTTTCTGCTCCAGCAAGCAGCAGACCCAAGCAGCAGACTTAGCGACCTCCTGCTTCAGTAGTATGAATTAGTGTTTAATCCCTTTTTATGACTGAATAATATTCCACTATGTGTGCACACCATGATTTGTTTACCCATTGATGGGTAAACAAACAAAAGCCAAACAATAAAAAAAACCCCAACAAAACACTTCCCAAAATAGAAAACAAGTCTGGGTGTGGGAGGATGAGGGTAGTTGGCTATAGATTGTATTGTCATTTTCCTTTTGTTTTCTGCATTTACAATTTTAACAAAATGAACATAAATTGCCTTGATAATAAGAAAAAGAGGAGAAAAATTGAAAGCCGGAAGGGCCGCCGTCCAGGCTTCGCCCCCTCCTATGTGGTGGTGAGCTGTTTGGGAGCTCACCCCCTGGAGGGCGGCAGCACCTTCCCCTTCCTGTGCCCTCCCTGTTCTTGCGGTGCGGTGCGGGCACGCTGGGCTTGCGGGGCAGCCAGGGCCCGTGGGCTGTGGCGGAGCTGCAGTGAGAGGGTGGCCGCCCGCCGGGGTCCCCCTGCGCCTTGCTTCCCGCTACAGGAGGGCCTGGCAGGCCGCGCTTCCTGCAAGGGCCTGTGGGCGGCCTCTGTGGGAAGCGGGGTGTGAGGGCAAGGCCGGCATTTGTGGTGGCCCTAGCCAGGGTGCCCAGGCAGGCGGCACCCAGCTGAGGAGGTAATTAGAGAGCTGCCAGGAGCAGGAAGCATGCGGCCGGCTCCCTTTCCAGAGTGATATAAATAGCGGTCTGCTGGCGGAGGTGGAGCGCAGTACACACAGGAGCGGAGGTGGGAACAGCTAGCGCTGGGGGCGCGGGGGAGGGCGCCGTCTTCTCAGGCTGTCTGTCTGTCAGTGGGCTGGGACAGTGCTGGGAGCGACCCTGACCAGGACGGGCACGTGGCCTGTGCTGGGGGTGCCCGCGGAGGCCCTCGCTCCCCTGCCAGGGGTCCCCCATCTGTGCCTGCAGGCACGCCTGCCAGGGCTCGGGGCCGCTGGGAGCTCAGACGCCTAGTGGGGGCATCACAGTGGCCCCGCAGACTCCAGCTGGCCCCGGTTTCCTGCGTCAGCCTTCGGGGAGGAGCTGCCAAGGGCCAGGTGGGATCCAGGAGCCCCGGAGCTCTGCGCATTTCCGAGGGATGGTCCCCGCTGGGCAGCGCCGGGTCTGAGTCACTCGAAACACGCTATAAATAACCGGAGAGGCTGTGGCTGTTGTCCCCGGCCCGCGCTCCCGAGCAGGTGGCCCGCTCAGGGCTCAGGGCTTCTTAGACTCCGGCCGGGCACCCCCACTCTGTTGCGCTTGGGCCTGGGCACGGGGCGTGTGTTGGTGTCTGTAACAGGTGCGTGGTGAGTCCAAGGGGTCCTCTCAGTTACGGTAGCCCCCCCTTGTTGTGTGGGGGTGTAGTGGGACTTCTGAAGGGGCAAACTAAGCCAGGATGGGTAGAGCTGGATGGGAGACCCAGGGTGATGGCTTCGACTCCTCCCTGGTGAACGAGAGGGTTGGACGAGGTGCGTGTCAGAGGGTTAGAACCAGGACGGGTACCTGGGCCCTGTGCAGGGATGACATCTCTGATTCTGAGTCTGGCGCATTCAGGTGGATGACTGGCTAGGCGCTCTGGCAGTCGTGTGGGGCTTGGGGGTGGGTGTGGGCAGTGACCCACATCTGCAGCCATGCACCCTGGACAGGGAGACCTTCTCGCTACTCAGGCCAGGTAGACACTGGGGGCCCACAGGCCAAGGAAAGCAACTTGTTGGGGGTGCAGGGGCCTGAAGGCTGTGCTCAGATGGGGCTGAGGATTGTCCCTGAGGAAGATGAGACCTTTGCTTGTGGGACCACAGGTCAGCTGTGGCCTGTGGGTTCAGTGTGGCAGGTTCTGTGCTTTCATTGCTAGCACTGATCTGTAGTGAGCTCCCTGTCCGTGCATGTCCATCAGGAGGAAGGGGCTCCTTGCTGAGACAGGAGCTGTGGTTCAGGAGCACTGCAGGGAGCTGGATCCTTACACAGTGGGCGCTCCTGGGGGCTGGGGGGCCTGGGCGGCCTGACCCTGCAGTTCTATGGGCCTCAGTGCTGACCGCACAAGGCTAAGGGTGACTGTCCCGGCTGCCTCGCCCTCACCCCCATGTCACAGCATTTAGGTTTTGAGAACTTTGCAACCGCTGACACAGTGACAACAGGTGGCCAGCAAACAACCTCAGGAAACCATGACGTTTAATCAGTGGGCTTGGCGGCTGTCACCAACCCTGGACAACGGCTTCCTCGAAGGCCATGGAGAGACAGACATCAGGCATCATGCTTTTGGGGATTAGTGGGCTGAGACGGTTTAGTATCTTTTGAGGGACACAGGACCAGGGGGCCTCCTAGAAGACTGTCTTTCCACTGGTTCTCGTCAGTCCCTGACGAGGGGGCCCAGGTGGAGAATGACAAGCAGGACATAGGCAAATGTGCAGCCCTGGTCAGACTCCTTGCTCGTCCCACGTGCCGTGTGGCTTTAGCTAGTCCCTTGCCCACGCTGGGCCTCTTATTTATAAAGCAGGCACTTGGACCTTGAAGTCCTCCCTCACCCAACATCTTACAACACTGCTAAAGACTGGAAGCTGAGATGTTGCTTAGCTTCTAGACTCAAATATTATTCTGACCTGTCTTGTTGCTGTGGTGCCTCCCGCTGTTCTGCTTCTCTCAGACCCCTGCCCCCCTCCTCCCCTATTTCCCAGTAACTGCTGCAAACGTGGCCTGCTTGGCCAATCGGAAGGAGCGCCTTGCAGCAAGGAAGCCAGGACAGTTGGTGGGGTGGCAAGGGGTGAGCATGAGGACACGGTGGAATGGGGGCGCCATGTGCAGGGCTCTGAGATGAGCGGCCAGGCTCAGAATGAGACCTGGGGGCAGGAGTGGGGTTCTCAGTTTCTTAGGGCAGAAGTCCCCAAGAGCTCTGTGGCCAAGTGTGAACACCTAGGGCATTTCTGAAGACAGACCTGCGCAGGAGGCGTTACTGCGTCCCGGGGGCCAGACAGTGCACCCACATGGTTTCCCACTCCTGCAACACCCAGAGGAGACAGCACTGTGGCCCCGGTGACAGATGATCCCGCAGGCTAGGTGACAGCGGGTGAGAGGCAGAGCAGATCACGGGTCAGGTCTGCTCCTGCTGCAGGTGCCTCCTCATACTGCATGGGCCGCCTCCTCGGTTAGGGGCGTTGTGCTCAAGTGTGGTGGCACCTGCCGGCCCAAGGTTCCACACAGATCTTTCCCAGGTCAAGGACATTGGTACATCTGTGCACAGGTGTGAAGGAAATGTATTTGGAATAAAATTGTGCAGGAGAAATTTGAAATATCCTAGGATAACCCGGTGCGGCATATGCAGGATTTGCACTTGAGCACTACCTGGTTGGCGGTATGTTGGGGAAACAGGTGAAGCACCGGTCCCCAACCTTGAGCTCACGTAATGCTCAGGAGGCCACGTGCCAGCATGATGCAGGAGCCCCCAGGCTGAAGAGAGGGCTCCCCGAAGAAGCAGAGTTTGGGTTGTGTCTCAAAGGATGAGTGGAGTTTGCATGGCTGCTGGGCGTGGGAGAGGAGAATGAGGCAGTGGGAGCAGAGGATGAGAAAAGCTTAGAGGTCGGAGGGCCTTGGAGTTGAGGAAACTGGGAGTGACTTTATGGGGTTGGAAGAGGGGGGCAGGGGAGAAGTTGGGGTAGGAGAGACAAGTCTGGACAGGGAGGGTATGTGCTGTGTGACTTTCTGGTTTTGGCCAAGTCTCAGTTTCCTCGCCTTTATAAAAGTGGGGTAATAAGTAAGGCCTGCTCTGTTCAGGGCTGTTGTGAAATTTAACTAGAGAATGAAAATAAAATGGGCCTTACGCAAGTTCTATAACTGGCGTTGCTATTGCTGGGGGTGGTGATGATGATAACCTGACTTCCTCGTTCCTCTCTGGTCTATGCAAGAATGATTCTGTGAAAACACATGCTGGGGGCCTCCCCTGGTGGCGCAGTGGGTTAAGCAACGCACTACGAAGCAAATTGCAGCCACTGCAGCACAAGTTCGATCCCTGCTGCCGGCCAGGGAGGGGACCCACATGGTGCAGCAGACCTCTCCTGCTGTGCCCGCTGCTCCCCTCAGCAGTGTACTTCTGTTATCTGCCTGTTCTGCTCCCCGCTCTCTGTGGTGAAACCTCTCACCCTCCTACACCTCTGGCCTGTACCCCAGTGCTTATACGCATAAATAAATAAATCTTTAAAAAAAAAAAAAAAAGAAAACACATGCTGGATCAAACCCTTCCTGTGTTCACAAGCCTCAGGGCTCCCATCTCGCTCCTAGTTAAGGCCACGTTCTCATAAGAGTCTTGTAGGCCCCACCTGATCTTCCCCTAACCTTCCTCCCTGTGTCCGATCCCTCCCCGCTTTCATCGCTCTGCTCTGGCCACACTGGTCTCTCTGTTATGCCCTGAACATGCTGGATTGCTCCTGCCTCAGGACCTTTGCACTTGCTGCTTCTTTTTATTGGAGTGTTCCCCCTCAGGTGTCCACACCACGCATCCCAGTGTCCTTTAGATCTTTGCTCAAATGTTACCTCCTTAGTGAGGACTCTGGCCCAGTTATCTAAGATTGCTTCCCTTCCTTTAGGCCATCACTCTCCACTTTCCCTTACTCCTTTATGTCCTATCTGGGCGTTTAGCCCCTTCTAACATACTAAGTATTTGTACTGTTTTTTGCCTGTCACTTCCCCTAGAATATGAGCCTCATACGAGTAGGACTTTTGTGTGTTTTGTGTCTCGCTCTACCCTCACCTAGCTAGAGGCTGTGCTCAGTGATACGTGCTGTTGTTTTCTATTATCAACTCTGGAGCATGGTGGGTAGGTCGGGCCAGCCTCCCTCTGCTGGCTGTGGTGGGCCCATGACCAGGGCCTCCAGGCTGGCTTTGCTTCTTTGAAAATCAGGCATTTACTCTAGTTCCTCCTGTCTCTTCACCAGAAGTGCAGGAGATGCGACTTCTAGCTGAGGGCCTTGTCCTTCCCTGCCGTCTTCCCTGATTATTTCAGCTCACAGCTCCCTCTGTGTGCTCTGGGGCTGTCTCCCTGCCAGGAAGCTCAGCGAGCGCCAGGTGGGGGAGGAGGGAGGCTGATGGCTGGCAGCCTGTGTGCTGGTTTGTTCTAGAGGAATTTCCCCAAGTCCCAGAGCCCAGTGCTGGGAGCCTCAGAGCCCGAGTGGCCTGATTTGGATGCTGGGTGCAGGCCCCCGCTACAGCCTGCCCAGCCAGCTGGAACCCTGTTCTGAGGCCTCTTCAAAGCCTCTTGGGCCTTGCCCATCCAGGTGCTTTCTAGACCACTGGGCTGTGTGAGGCGTGGAGTCAGGTCACGCAGTCGCTCCACCATCGCTCTCTGCGCAGGCTCCTTGTCCTGGGAGCATCTCTTGGGGCCACCCTGAGGCGTCTCTCGGGTGACCTCCCTTCCCAACAGCTTGGGCCCCAGCCCCCTCCAACCCCATCTGCCCGCATCCCCTTTGCTTCCGACACGTGGCGTGGCTGAGGGTCTGATACATTTCCTGTTTATCGGGGCCTCTCTGGGGCCTTCAGGAGACTCAGGGCTTTTGTCCAGTCTGGCTAATGCAGCTGTAGGCCGGCAGCGGGGGCCTGAGAGCACACTGGCCTTCGGCTCTGAATTCCCACCTAGTGTGGCGTCTCAGAAGGAGGAGGGACCCGTTCTCAGGAAGACTGGCTCGGAGTCCCGTCTGCGCTTCTTGCTCTGTTACCCCGGGCAAGCTGCTGACCCCCGAAAAGTGGCGCAGCAGAGGTCCCACCTTCCTCTTGGGGCGGCTGCGAGGGCTTGGCGAGAGGATGCACGCGGGGCTCTCGGCTCAGGCCCGCACAGAGCTAGAACCGAGTAGGTGGGAGCCCTGCTGCGGCCAGGCGGGTCTGCCAGGTGCAGCGCCAGCGGCGGGCCCAGCTGTCCCAGGCTGCCCCAGAAACACAGGCGCCCGTGGGCTGAGGCCTGTCCTGGGCACGGGTGAGGGCTCCTCCCTCGAGGGGCCCAGTTTCTCTCTGGCTACGGCGCTCTGTGCAGAACTGAGCTCCGGGGGGGCGGGGGTCCTCCATCTGGTCCTTCCAGCACGCACCTCTGTCTGACCATACCCGGCCCCCGTGCGGCAGGAAGGCCACCGGGGCCCGCACGGGAATCCCTGCCTGCCGGGGGCGGATGGCTCAACACCAGCAACTTAAATCTCAGAGACTCCCCAGGAGGGTCCCAGTTTCCTGCTGTCTTGTGTGTAAAGGGCACTGCAGACATGCGAGAGCAGCCGGATCTGCGAACCTCTGGGCCTGGGAGGACCTGTAGGGTCAGAGGCCCGCCCTCTTCTTTTAGATGACCCGAGCCTGAGGTCCAGAGAGGAACTGGAACCACCCAGATGCCGTGCGCAGTCGGACACGGAGCTGGGATTCAACTGGGGGCGGCTCCTTATCCGGTAGTTCTCCACCGCCCCCGGCAGCCTGGGCCCAGGCCCCCCTCTCTGACCGCAGAGCCCATGTGAGTGAGCTTACCTCCGACCCCCAGCACCTGAGCGGCCTTCCAGCACGAGCTTCCAGGCTGTGGCCTCTCCCAGGCTTGGCTTAAGATGGACGTGGGTACTGTGAGGGGTGGACCCCCACTCTTTCTGCTCGGAGGCCGTTGCCAGCTTCAGAATTGTCACTGGGGGGAAACGGTTCCTGCCACTAAGCCGAAAACTCCCGGGATTCACCGGGTTCCTCGTCACGCAGTTACACCTTCTCAGCCACCATGTGCTTCTCCGCCCTGCGGGGCTTCCCACTCTCGGAGCCTGGCACCGCAGTGATCCTGTTCTGCTGAAGCTGGCGAAGCCAGAGCGTGGGGCTTTTCAGCCGCGATAATTGTTCCAGCTCCCCTGTTCCTGCATTGTTTCAGATGGTTCACTTCTGAATAGCTTCCAGTTTCAGGGCGTCTTTCAGGAATGGTGGTTGCCAAGAACCCAGTGCTGCAGGCAGGGAAGTTCTCATCAGGAGCAGCTCGGGGAAGGCAGCCTCCCCTCCGGGCAGACCTGAGCCCAGGCCATCTGGAAGGTCTTTCTCTCCTTCCTTGCTGGAGGCTGGGGCTTCCCTCAGGCGCACACCAGGAGGAGGTTCTCCTCCCCTGTGTTACCGCAAGTGTCTGACTGTCCGTGAACTCACCTTGTGTGACTCGAGCACGTGACTTAGCTTAGTTAAGACTCTGGGAGATGGTAACTCCCCCTGTATAAGCTCATGGAGACTTTCGAGATCTATCCATGGAAAACAGCCGTGGCTGGGGCAGAGCAAGCCCTGCGTAAAGGAGCAATTCTGTCTTAGCCCCGGTCATCAGGCCATCCCAATGCCTTGGTTCTCTCTGTCCTCCATGTCTTTAATTCCATCCCTGTTCCAAGTGACACCCAGACAGAGCCGAGCTGGCATCAGCCACCACCAGTCAGCTGCCCGGGTTCCACGAGCTGTAGCTGGTGATGCCGTAGGAGGGGCTTCTGCCTCATCCGTGGGCCAGCGTGTAGGCCTTGGCCCCTCTTATTCTCTCTCCTTTCCTCACTATAAATGGGCTAAATTAACTATTCAACAAGTACAAGTATTTCTGGAAAAGGTTAAAGTATAAAGCATAAGCACAGTGTAGACCTGTGTACTCGCCACTTGGAAATGGAAATGAGAACACAGCCTTCCCATGTGATGTTGCTGGGGCTGTTCCCTGCTCTTACTTAGCACTAACCCCTGTCCTGGACTTTCTGTGTATTTTTTTTTTTTTGCTTTTCTTTGCTTATAAGTTTGCTACTTATATTTGCCTTTTTTTAATTCAACACCATTCTTCTGAAATTCACACGTGTTATTACTGCAGTCTCACATTTCTGGGCAGGAACGGATCATGATTTAACTGTTCATTCTCCACTTGGGTTGTTTTCGTTTTCTTCTTTTACCATCAGTGCTGCTAGGGACACCACTGTTCATAACTGACGCACATATGCAATGGTATCAGTCTCGGAGTTTCTGGAATTACATGGGATCATGTTAAATTATCCTCCATAGCATACATACCTACTGATACTTCCAACAGCAATATAAAAATGCTTCTGCTGCTCTACAACCTCCCCATACCTGCTGTGTGTGTCTTTGTAGTTTTGCAAATCTAGGGGATGGTGTCTTGGTTCCCCCTTGATTTTTTAGAGTGTTCTCCAAAGGTGCCAGTCTGGGGCTTTGCAGAGTTTAAGGTTAGTACTCTCCTCTTCAGAATTGGTTTCCATACTCGTCTCTTCCCTTCTTGCCCACTGCAGAGAAGGATTCAACCTTCTTCCTCTCTCAAACCTGGCTCTTTTCTACCTACTTAAGAAGACCACTCCTTTCCTGGCTTCCCATCATTTTCAGTGTCCCTATTTGTGATTTTCAGATTTTGTTTTTTTTTAAAGATTTGTTTATTTATGCATACAAGCCAGAGGCGCAGGGAGGTGAGAGAATCCACCAGACAGAGCAGGGGGCAGAACAGGCAGATGGACTGAAACACACTGCTGAGGGGAGCAGCGGGCCAGGCAGAAGAGGTCTGCTGCGCCATGTGGCTCACCTCCCCAGCCAGCAGCAGGGATCGAACTCGAGCTACAGTGACTGCGGTTTGCTTCATAGTGCATTGCTTAACCCACTGCGCCACCAGGGAGGACCTGATTTTCAGATTTCTTAATGTGTGGCAAATGGTCTTGGTCGCATCACCAGTCTCTGGCTATTTTCAGCCTCTTCTTCCTTGTCGTCCTCCATTTACAGATTCTGAAAACACTAGATGTCTTCCTGGCTTCCCTTGCAGCCATAAGTGGCCATGTGACCCAGTCTGTCCAGTGAGATATAAGGGTAGAAGCTAGGGAGGGGTTCTGGGAAGATTTAGCTTCCTGAGAAAAGAAAGTAGACTCTTCCCTTGCTTCCTGCCACGGATGTGTAGGTATGAGATGTTTGGAACTGTGGCGGTCCAAATCTTGCAACTAGGAGGTAATAAACTTGAGGCTGAGAAACTACGATGTTGTGGAGAAAGGAAGGAAAAAACCTGGTTCTTCAGTACATTGCTGAGACACTGAACGAACCCTGGAGCTGCCAGCCTCCAGGATTCTTGTTTTAATAATTAAATGCCTTTATTTCTTAGATCATGTTAGTAGGATAATCTTTTTATATCCTTAACATCCTGACTGATAGGGGTGTCTTTGTGTGGATTTCTCTCTTGCTTTTTTCTGTTATTCCATTCACTAGCTCCTTTTGTATTTCCCCAGTTTCATTCTCTAAAGATTCAGTAATGTAATTCCTGCCAATCTAGGAATTGCTCTTGAACATTCTGTAATAGCTGACACAATGCTCATCTACCTTTCTAGAGGATTTCCCCTCTTGAGTTTCTGTGATGCTCCAGGGCCCTGGGCCTCCATCTGTCAACCTTTCTTCTTGCACAGACGCCTCACTATGAGCTACCTTTGCTGAACACCTGCTATAGACTAGGAGCCAGACTTGGTTCTTTCTAGAGGTCATTATATTTGTTCCTTACAAAAAATCCTGCAACTTAGGTCTCATTTTCCCCACTTTACAGTTGTAGAGTATGCAAGTTGCAGGCTATGCAAGGTTAACTCACTGCCCATCTGGATAGAACAGCTGGGATCTGAACCGAGGTTGCTTTGAGTTCGGTTGCACCATCTTGCCCTAGTCTAGACAGTAAGGCCCTTTCTCCTAGTGTTGTTTTATCTCTCTCCCAAGGACAAGCGATTCTTTCTTCTGGCATCAACTATTAACATTTATAGAGATCTCCCAAGTCTCTCACTAATCCTTAGTTCTAAAAAAAGTCACTGAAGTTCTCCAATCCCTGGTGCCTGGCACAAACAGAGTCGCCTAACTTGCCTTTGTGATTTCTGATGGATGGTCCTGCATCTGCTTGTCGACCGCTCCCTTCTTTATCTCAGGTGTTCAGTCAGAAGCAGCAGCCCTTGGTGATGCCATTTAAAATTTTCTTGCATCTGTCTCTTTGTCCTTGTCCCTACGCGGTGACCTGTGTCCCCCGCAGCCTGGTGTAGAACAGTAGCTTCTTTCCTGTTCTTGCTTCAGTGCCTAACCCACGCCACCCCAATCTAGTGCTGAGATGCTCTCAGATGACCTGTTCCAGCACAGAGCTCTCCTCCTGCCCCTCACTGTCTGCTCCTCACAGACTCCCCACTGTCCTTGCAGCCGTGTCCGGCTTACCTGGCTCTAGCCTGGCTTCTCTACAGAGTGGTTATTAGCCAGCATGCCCGCTGTTCCAGATGCCTCTTCCCCTGCTGTGATTTCCCACTGCCCACTTGCCCAACCCTGCCTGCCCTCCTCTAGGTATCAGGGATCTCATCCTCCAGAGCCCACCTCGGGCCAGGGCCTGGGAAAGCCGCCAGTCCCCAGACCACTGGGCTGGCACCCTCCTCTGCTGCTGCCACTCGCTGTGTCTGGGGTCACTGGGTCTCCTGTCAGTTGTCTGATGTGTGACCGTGTCCATGTTGCTCGTGTCATAGTGAGTGTCCAGACAAGACCACCCAGCCCTTTGTGATCAGAACCACCCACGCCTCTTCCTGTCTGAGGCCCAGTGCAGGAGAGCTCGCCCCTCCCTACTCCTCTACCAGCAGTGATGGGGCACCCAGGGGCCACTCTCAGTGCCAGGTCTGCAGCCGAGGAGACAGAGCTCCTGCTGCAGGGGACTTGCGGTCTCACAGGGAAGATAGACGGATACATTTTGGAAAGCAGGAGGTTTTGTAGGGCAACCTAACCATGGCTAAAGTGCTTCTCCAAGCAAGTGCATTTTAAACTGGACCTGAAAAGAGTTGCCCAGGTGAGGAGGGGGAAGGAATATTTCGTGTACGACATATAAGACGACACAGAGGTAGTACCGAGCATCGCCTGCTCCAGGGACTGAAAAGTAGAAGTCCAATATGGCTGACTGGCCCAGAGAGCATGCGGAGAGGAGTGGGAGAAGGGGCTGGGAGCGGTGAGGAAGGCTGACGGGCAGGAGCTTCAGCTGTGGTGGTCTTGTGGAAGAGAGGGTGCTACCTTTTATCTGTGGAAGTCTTAGACACGGGGAAAAAGCGGGGGCCCAGCAGGAACAGAGATGACAAGGGGGGAAGGGGTGGGGATGGCTGTTGAGACGCCAAAGATTATGGAAACATCCCCATCCCTGAATGGGCCTTGTGACCTGGAAGTGGTCAGGAATTCCAAATTCTCTTTAGGACTTCCCCAGGCAAAGCCTGCTGAGAGCAAAGCCAAGAGCAGCTTCTAGGAAGCCTTGTCCTGGGAGTAGAATGTTCAAGAAAGTCTTCCTGGGACTGATGAACTTTGGGATGAATCTGGGAGATGGGACTCATGGTGCCGGGGCCTGGTGCCCAGTTCTGGCCTGACGTCTCCTGCTTGGGGACCACAGTGGCTGTTACCCCAAGGAAGCACCTCTGCCCCTCCTGCCATCCTTCTAGAGTAGCCTCTGCCCAGCTGAGAAAATAGCTACCTTGTTTCCAAGGCAATTGGACCAACTTGTTCAAAGCCGCAGAGGGAGGAAGTGGGGTATGAATGTAGATCTTTACTATAACACCTCCCCCACTGTCCAAAGAAATGTAATGTCATATGCAAAATAAAATTTCCAGTTATATTCTTTCCTGTAGCAGAAATAAAGTATAAAATGATTTTTTCAAATAGTATTTCAGTATTTCTTTCTTTCCCTTTTCCAGAGAATTTTGCTTTAATTCATTCAACAAAAATTATGGAGCAGGTTGTTTTTCCCAAGCATTTGGGATACACAACAAAGCTCCCTGCCCCAGCTTACAATTTAGCAGGCAAGAAGGCCTAAGTAAATTATACAGTTTGCTAGAAAAGGTGATGAATGCCATAGGAAAAGAATAAGAAGGGAAGTGGCAGAGAGAAAAATCTCTACTCTGACAAGCCAACCTACTTTAGTGGGAAGGAGGATGGGGAGAATGAGAGAAAAGGAAGAGATAGGTCAGTGCTGCTGTCTCTTGCTGTAAGCACTGTCCTTTGTTGGATTTTTAAACTAATTGTATGTTTTACTTTGATAAAAATAAATATTAATTCAGATAGCACTGTAACTATATTGGGAGGTGAAGTTGGCAGTATGAGCTAAGTGTGCTTCTGCTGCTGCAGAAAACAGGACAAGATTGCTAAAGTTAATCAAGAAATAGAAGCAGTCATATCATTCAGCAGTGTAAAGAGAATTATCTAAAGAAATGAAAGCAGAAACCCCTTTAAGAGTAAAGAGTCATTTCTTCTAGGGGAGAAATGGCTGATGGTAGGAAGGCATGGACTGGAATAGGAAGGGAACTCTTGCCTTTTATTATGTCTTTCTGTTTATGTTTGAATTTTAAGAAGCACAGGCATGTATTACTTTAATGATTAAAATAATTCCGCTAAGCCTCGGGGATTCCATGACGGAGGGGTGTCTTGGGGGCTTCTGTAGGGAGTGAGGGGGTGGCAGAATAGGCTCTGTCCTTCATCCAAATTTACTGTCTTTTCTTTGTTTTATATATTTGACTTTCATGCAACGTTCTGTTTGAACAAAAGTTTCTGCTGCTAAAGTTGGTTTGAACTCCATGACCCCTTTTGGCTCTCATACTTAATGATGCTTTCTAAGCACCTGTTACCCTTTATGTTCATGCCTATTTTCTTCCTCAAAGACTTTCCATCATTTATTCAGAAGCCTTGCAGTCTTTCCCAGTTGGTTATGGCTTGAATGATTGATGGGTTTGTTACCAGTTTGCTGGGTGTAGAAGTGAGACCACAAAGTCAGTTGTTTGATGACCGCTGCTCCAGAGTATTCTGCAGCTCTGTTGGAACAGGGCATGCACCTTTGGGTGTTCTGCCTGGCCTCCAGTGCAGCGGGTGTTGTCATGACAGGTAAGCATCTTGGTTCAGAGTCCCCTGACGTCATCCCGGTATCTGCAGTTTCTCCTGGGGTAGCTGCGAATTCTTACAGAAATCTGCCTCCCACTCTACTTCCTGTAGGAGAGAGAGGTGGAAAGAGAGAGAGGGAGAAGGAGATGGAGAGAGACTATGAATGAGGTTGAGAAAGGCAAGCAACCCTCTTCCCCATTAGCTTAGTCACCTCCTAGTGACTCCACTTCCAGACGTGTGTCACGGTCTGCCTGCTTGGGCACTATTTTTAGGGCAGGTCCCCTCATTCATGCTTCTGGGGCCTTTGCAGTCATCCCTTTTGCTGCCTGGCAGCTGCTTTCCTGAGCTGGAGGTTCTGAGGTCCTCTGATCTAAGGCACCTATGATGCCTTCTTGCTTTTTCATAGTGTCCCTCATCCCACCTGGATTTTAGTCTTTGAAGTCCAAGCTCAAATGTCAAATAGTTGGTAAAACCTTTTCTGGACCCAAACTCTGAGGAATCTCTGCATTTTAGCATCTATCTATCTATCTATCTATCTATCTATCTATCTATCTATCTATCTATCTATGATTTTATTTATTTATGCATACAAGAACTGGGGTACAGGCCAGATGTGCAGGAGGTGAGAGGATTCACTAGAGACAGAGTAGGGAACAGAACAGATGGATCTACTGAAATACACTGCTGAGGGGAGCAGCTGGGGAGACAGGAGAGGTCTGCTGTACCATGTGGGTCACCCCCCACCCCACTCCCGGCTGGCAGCACGGATTGAACTCGTGTTGCAGCGGCTGCGGTCTGTTTCATAGTGTGTTGCTTAATCTACTGCACCACCAGGGAGGGCCCGCATTTTAGCATTTATTACTGATTCAAGAACTGGTCATGATTCTATTTGGGTGTCTTTGGTGGGCTGGGAACACTCCAAGCTCACCTTTCTGTCTGGCACACAGTGGGTGTTGAACAACTGCTCCCTGAGTTAAATGAAGGACGTTTGTTGGTCTTTGTGTCTTAGGACATCTTGTTGGGTTTTGAAGAAAGTCACTG
This sequence comes from Galemys pyrenaicus, assembly GCA_019455555.1. NCBI lineage: Eukaryota > Metazoa > Chordata > Mammalia > Eulipotyphla > Talpidae > Galemys > Galemys pyrenaicus. Next base: position 4,523,591 of record JAGFMF010011406.1, on the reverse strand, counting down.
TGGGAAGATCTCCAACAAGGCATCTTCATAAATCTTTGCCTGTGCTCCTCCTGAAGGACCAGATTTGGAAGAGTCAGATAATATCTAGAGAAAGCTTCTTATATTTGGAGGGATCAGCTCCGGGGAGGGAGAGTTATTGCCACCATTTTACAGATTAGACTTTCTGATGATCACAGTAAATAGCAGAGCCAGAGGTTGAAACACAAGCCATCTGCCCCCAGGGACTTGTTTCCTACCACACACTTCCTCCTATCCCCACAATGTGCTCTGAGATGACACCACTTAAGACTTTCCACACCACAATTTCCCCCTCAAGCATTCATGCAGTTGTTTTCCTTTCAAGCCCAAGTGCTGAGAAGCCCCTGTGTCCCGTGCTTTCTCTTCATCTCCCCAGACTTGCTAGCTCTTTCCCTGTCTCCTCTGCAGTCTGCAGGAATTCATTTCTCTCTCATCTCTTTCCAGATATCATGATTTCCAAATCTTTCTGTTGGTTTCTTTTTCCAGCTGTGGTCCTTTTTTTGGGAGATTTTCCAATGCAACCTTCGATTGGAGGATGATAATAGTGAATTAGTTAGTAGGTATTCTTTGATGTTATTTTGTGGGTGAACTCATTAATTTATGACAAGAAACCATCAAAGAACTAGGCTCTTGCATAGGCATGGTTTGTCCCAAGGCAGCTGGATGATAATGATTAGTCAGATTAAATCTCAGTGTCTTCTCCTGCCTGAAGAGTTCAAGTCCAAATGGCCAGAGTGTGGGAACAACTCACCCTGCAGCATCCCATCGCTGGCACGAGTCTGCACAGTAGGGAACTGCCCCACTCTAAAGTAGATCTCTCTCCATGGCCTCTACTTTGTTGCCTCCAAGACTCGAGGTCTGTCAAGATTTTTATAACAACCCTGGAGGCAACGGAGTGATAACAGGCTGAGGTTGTTAAAGTCTCTTACCAGTTAGAGGAGTTGAATATTAAAGGGAATTGTTCATCCTTGCATGGATGACCTCAAGGGTCTCTGGAAATTCCTAGTACTGTAATTTCAGTGGGAAGGAGAACTGTGGGCTCGACAGCACCATGCTTGGCACACAGCAAGGCTTCTACCCCTTAAGGTTGAATGCACTTGTTGAGATGAGTCATGTTGCGTGAATACTTTCTGGCTAGTAGAAGTGGAGTAAGGAGTAGAGCTTTGCTTTTACTACAAAACTTCCTAATCTACTCACATCCTTGGCCATTTAGTCTGCTTCTTCCACAGTATTCATTGTTGAAAACTGTCTGTGCTTCTCTCTGGTGTCATCCCCTGCAGGTTAGCCCTGGAGTCCGTCTTTAAGGGCTTGCTTCTGCAATTAATCCTCTCTTTTCTGAGCCACCAGTGTTCCCCTCTCTACTAGATCATTCCTACCAGCACACAAGCAAGCGCTAATGCTTCCCATTTTAGAAGAGCACCCTCACTCGCCTTCTCCTTCATGTCACCTGACTAGTCTTTCCTCCCCATGACAGCAAAGTGCCCCACAGATTTTCTACAAGCTCAGTGTCTCTACTGCTCTTCTCCATTCTATATCTCACCCCCACTCTCCCCACACTAAAACAGCTCTTATCAAGGTCACCAGTGACCTTAACGCTGCCAAGTCCAGGGTCATTCCTCAGTCGTTGTCTTATTCTACGTGCAAGAAGCCCTCGGCAGGTGCCTTGCTTGGCTTTTAGACATCACTGTTTCTTGGGTCTTCTATTTCACTGGTCTCTCAGTCTTTTTTGTCTTTCTAATCTAGAGGTAACAAATACCCAGAATTACTTCTTGCTAGCTCTGCTCACTCCGTGGATGATCTCATTTAATCCCATGGTTTTAAACACCACTCATTTACCATGACTCCTGAAGTTCTATCTCCTTTCCCCTGTACCCCCCTGCCTACCCCTACACTGCTTAGATGATTTCATATATCAGCTTCCTATCTGCATTGTGGAAACATGAACAATATTGTGTTCTCTATTCTTGCAGGTCTCTTCAGCCCTTAATCTCCCCTTGCCTCACTAAATAGTAACTCCTTTCTCTCAGTGGCTTTAACTTCAAATCTTGGAATCATCTTTGACTTCTCATACCACACCCCAAATCTATCCACAGATCCTCGCAGCCTCACCCCAAATTATAGCTAAAGTCTAGTCACTCCTCACCACCCTGGATTAGCTGCTACTGGTCCCAGTCACAACATATCTCACCTGGACTACTCGGTCTCCTAGTGGGTCTCACTGCTTCTAGCCTTGCCTCCCCTGGAACTTTAGTATCCAGAGTAATCTTTAAACAACCGTAATTATGTTTCTACTCCAAGGCCTGCCAGCTCACTTTCTGAAGAGAATCCAAAGTCCTTATCAGAACCTGCAAACTTTGAAAGATCTGGTTCCTGCTACCTCTCTGATCTCAGCTTCTATCTCCCTTCTCTTTGCCTTCTCCAGTCTAGCCACACCGCTATTCCAAATATGATTGTTAACCAATCGATATATAAGTTCAGTAAGAATAGAGCATATGTTTAATCATTGCTGTATCCCAAGCTCCTAAAATAGTGCTTGATGCATAGTAGGTATTCAACAAAGGTGCCCTTCTTGAAGGAATAGGTACATTGTTAAGTAGATTCACCCCAGTTTCCACTCATCAGATCATGGCAGATGATTAATGAATATGATTGAAATCAAGTGGGAGGAACTTGGAGCACATCAGAAAGCACCAGAGTCTGCATTCATTTATCATCAGTGGCCACCATGGATTCACAGGTATTTTCAGTTTGTTTGCCAAACGGTGTGTCAAACTCTAAGGTGGAATGAAACGTCTGCCTTTTACTTCTGTGGCATGTCACTTTTCCTCTAAACTCAATGTGTTCATCTGTGATAAAAGCAGTTGGTGATGTGGCTACTGCTATGCCAGTTTATGGACTATGAGATGCTGGAGGGGAACAGTAACTAAGGAGGGTCCATCACACAGGTGCTGGAGCTGGCACTGTGTGTGAGAATCCTGCCTCCATTCCTCACAGGCCACATGACCTTGGGCAAATTATTCAGTTTCCTCATTTGCAAAGTAGGAATAAATAGCAGAAGGATAATAATAGCATTTAATTCAAAGAGTACTTTTTAGGACACATAAGATAATACATGTTAAGAGTGGAGCATATGGTCTGGCACAGACTAAGTGCTCAATTAATGTTAGTTATTAAAAATGGAAAGCTGTGGGGGAAGTTCTGAAAGTTCATTGCTATTGATGTATTTGGGAGCTATGAGCCATCCTAGAATATTAGATGATATGGAATCTTTAAATGCATAATAATAATATTGTGGCTAGGTAGGAGAATTCTTAGGTGATGTCTGGTGAAGTATTTACAAATAAAGCCTCACAAGCTTTGTCATTTACTTTCTTAAAAACTACCCAAATATGGTTGCTTATTTCTATAGCTGTCAAATCAATGTAACAAAATATTAATCATTGTTGAAGATAGGGGGATAGCGTTTCAATTTTTTGGTATGTTTAAAATTTCAAAACAAAGTTGAAAAAAAAAAAAAAAGAACTCTAGAAATATGTGAACCCTAGAATGAGCCCAATACTCATTTTACAGAAGAAGCTCAAGTGTGGAGACTTTGCCCCAGGGCAGGTGGCTGGGGACATCCAAAGCCAGAACCCAGGCCCACCCCTCCCTTTGTGTGAGTTGTGCTGTTGACCCTCAGGTGGCAGGGCTGCTCCCCCTCACAGAGACCAAGGGGCAAGAACAGGTGTGTACAGAGACACCTGTGTTGGTGTTTCCTTTTTGTTTATTAAGCAAATAGGTCCCTGGCAGTAGGGTGTGATGTTGAAACATGAAGGCAGCACCAGGGTCAAACCTGCCCTCCTTAGAGTGTGGTCATACCAGTTTGGCACCATCTGCTTGTGGTTTTTGAGTGGTGGTGTGTGAGTGTAAACTCTGGGGTTTCAGAGGGGAGCAGAAAGAGTACAGGTGGGGCTGGGACCAGGAAGAACAGCTAAGAGTGAGGAGATGACTTCCATTCTAGAACTCCCTGAAAGCAGGCACCCGGGGTATTGTCCGGGATGAAACCGGTGGTATTTAAAGAAGGGAAAGGATTCTCTACATCTGCAGCGTCCTCCTCTAGCTAATAATGTTCAAGGCAGTGACAAGAAGAGAGGGAAAGAGGAGGTTTCCCTTGTAAACCTCTCTGGTGCACGGAGAAGAAAGAGGAGAGAAAGAAGAGAAAAAATACAGAAAAGGAAGCCTGGGCTACGGTGCGGGGGTGGAAAGGTAAAAGGGCCCCACCTGGGGGCCTGCGAACGTGTCGAAGGCGGTCAGCTTCCGCAGCTGGAGTGTGTTGCCCCAGAACTGTGCTGCCTCCCTCTCCGCGGGTTCTGGAAGTCCCTGAAGGCCGCGGTAGCTAGCGCAGAGCTCCGGGAGCTCTTACTAGGGGGAAGGGCAGGCAGGAGAGGCGGGGCCTCCAGGCCTGGCGGGAGCGGAGCCTCGGGCTGCGGGCGGGGCTCCACTCCGGCGGGTGGGCCGGGCAGGCGGGAGTCTGGGGGCCGCGGCTTCCCCCTCCCGGTCGGTGGAGGCGCCTGGCCCCTCCTCCCCCCGCCGCCCCCACTCCCGCTGGCGCTGTCAAAGATAAACCCGGCGGTTGCCTGCAGGAGCTACGGCAACCGGCGACCGGGTGGTAAAGAGCTTCGGGCGCGGCCTCGCCTCCACGACCCGGCGATCAGCACCGCGGATAGCACAGCTACTGTACCAGAACCCCGGCACCCGCCGACCCACCAACCCACCCGCGCCCTTTACTGCGACTTCCGCGTCAGCACCGCGGACAGCTCCCCACCCCCATCTTGCCGCCGCCAGCCCACCTAATCCCGGAGTCCTCGCCGCTGACGGCCCTTTGGACCGACCCAGCAGCAGGCTCGGAACAGTCATCACCCCCGGAACATGGCCACAGAGGTAGGAGGCAAGCACCCGCAGGCAGTGCTCAACTGCTTGGGGAACAGATTCCCTCTAGGGGAGGACTGGGCGGGAAAAGGAAAAGGGGGTGGGAAGGGGGAGTTGTGGGGAGGGTGGGGGAGGGTGGTTTCCTGGGTTGGGTCTGGAGGCAAGGGGTGGGGGTGGGTTGGCAGATGGAAGAGGGGCTCCTCATGAGTACTCATGCCACCTCTGGCGTGAGTACTTACTCCTCTCACCCAATCTTCCCCATGTGAGTCGAAGCTTGCCCCAGCCACTTGTTGGCACTAGTATCAGGGTTGCTTCAGGGCCCCAGCTGGGGTTTCCCCTTGCCCTAGACTGCAAGTCCTTAAACCACTTCCCTAGGGGATGGAGACAAGCCTGCGCCTGTTTTATGGGAGGCAGGCGGCTGCTGCTGTTGCTATGCGGTGCAGTCATCTCGCTACTGAACCTAAAGGCCTGGCTGGCTCAGAGATGACAAACCTCCCTCCACATCCGCATTCCCCTTCTAGCAGGGAGGGGACAAACATCTCCAGATCAAAACCCAATGGCTGGCTTCAGTAAATGCCTGCACCAATCTCTGCTTTGCATATCACCTTTTCTTGCTTTTTGCCCCCTCCCCCATGTTGGAGTTTCCAGCACGGGGTAGCCCCCTTTCTTCTGTGTCTGATGGGAAGAGTTGTCTTCTTCAGGGTGTGTCTACAGGTGTGTCATCTTCAAAGCACTTGAAAGCTGAACCGAAGCACCTGTTGGCTGAGGGCAAAGCTTGGTGCAATGCTTCTGAGTTCAGGAGCCGCCTCCTCTACCCCCTATTGCATGTGAGGGAAACGGAGCTCTTTATGCTCCCGCTCTATAAGTGGAAGGACTAACATGGAGAAGGGCAAGACCTATTTGATGCTCACACAGCATGTCAGCAGCAGAGCTGAAAGTTCCTTCCTTTGAATTTTTGGAGTGGAACCCAGGACACCAGGGTCTCCCCACTTCTGACGTTGACTTCTTTTGTGGTGTTTCCTCATTTCTAACCCAGCTGGAACACAAGCTGGTGGAGAGCCGAGAGTTTTGAATGATTCCCTGCAGTGCCTCTGGGCATCCTGGTGAGAAGCGTGACATCAGTGCCAAGTGTTATTGTTATTCCACTGCGGTCGCCACCACAGAGCAGGGTGCAGTTGCTTGAAATCACTCCGTTCTCTGACAAGGCACAGGGTTAGGGAGGAGAACTCAGCCCCTCCTCCTGACCCTGTGAGGGGGCATGGCCAGGGTTAGATTCTAGGGTGGAAAATGCACAGTGCTCAGAAAGGGCTAAAGATATTGAGAAGAGCAGGCAGGACAAAGGAGACATGGCCAAGGAGCTGGTCACCTTCCAGATAGGGCTGCCAGACTGCAGCAAAGGCTGCTGGTTCTGGGCAGGAAGGGGAAATCTCAGCTACATGGACAGGCTAGGTCAGCAGTGTGGGCAGAGCGGGCATTCTTATCTACGGGATGCTCCGACAGGCCCCAGAAGCCCAGCTGCCCCAACACGTCTCTGCGGGTGCGTGGGCTCCAACCAGCAAGCAGGCTCCCATCTCGGGTGAGGCGGGGCTTAGGAGGCCGCTGTTAGGCAGGTGTAGCTCTCCCCTGGGAGGGGCCCTACTGCCTCTGTGAATACAACACTTTCCTGTGTACAAAGCACCATCATGTCTGGTCTCCTTTGAGCCTTAGAACAACCCTGTGAAGTGGGCAAGGACGGTGTTATTATCCCCAATTAACAGATGAGGCAACTGAGGCTCAGAAACCTGCCCAACCCCTGTGGAGGCTAGGGAGACATCATTATCCCATCTTATGGATGATGTAACTGGAGTGCTGAGACGCATTCAAGAAAATATGGCAAAAAAGCGTCAGGGCTAGGACTAGAACTTGTCTTCTGCCTCCCTGACTAATGCGTTACCTGCTGGGTCCGGTGTATACAACTAGTCAACTGTGTCACCTACGAAAGAGGGACACGTGAGGGTCCCTGGGTCTTGGCATGAGGCTCTGTTGGGTGTTGGGCTGCGGACTTTGGGAAGGGCTGGAGTCCTGGAACTCAGGACCTCCACTCCCAGCTGGCCTGACTGGGTCAGCTTGAGGGCAGAGGGGCAGAGGAGTGCCCGGAAGGGAAGGGGAGCGAAGGACAAACACTGCCTAGTTCTCACTGGGAATGGGGCCCAGTGGTCTTGGGTGGACTCTGGAGGTGGCTCTGGGGGAAGAAGTCTTAGCTCTGCCAAGCACAGGACGAGCTACTAGCCAGGCTGTGCAGTGAGTCATCCATCCCTCCAGGCTGTTTGTTCTGTCAGGATTGTGAAGGCTACCAGGAAAAACCTGTTGGGAACGGAGAACTTCGAACTTAGCTCTCAGGGCCATGCCCTTTGGTTCCTGCCTCGGGAGTCCTCAGCCTCAGCAGAAGACATCTGAGGGGAGGAGAGGGCACAGAGAGAGGGAGGGAAAAACAGAAGGACAAAGAACGGAGGGAGGGAAGGAGGGAAGAGAGAGGGTGGAAACAGCATCTTCTCCATTCTCTGAGTTCTGTTAGGAGTTGGGATTAGGGGAGGAGTGTGTGCGAGCGACTCCGAGGGTTGAAGCCTCCTGAGTGATACACTGACCTCGTTTGGGAAACTGTAACGAGTCCACTTCCCGAGTACCAGACCTCTGTGAATGTGTGCCATTGGGAGCAGGGGCCGTGCCGGGAAGCAGTCCAGAAGGTCAAGGACAGCGGCAAGGGCCGCTGGCTGGGAGGGCTTCCCCCAGGGTCGGAGCTGGCTCCCAGGTGATTTTAAAGTGCACCCTGGCAGCAGCATCCAGGCAGGGCCCTTGGGGCTTGATCTCACAGGCCTGGGGTTGGCCCCCGGCAGAGCATGGGCTGGGACCAGGTGCAGGCTGCAAAGGGAGGCCTGTGCTGGTTCCATCCTGAGGCCTGGCTTGCTGCCTGTGACTCACGATCCTGGCTCCTCCTCCACACCCCAGCCAGGGAGCACAAAGTTGGCTCATCAGCTGAGCCTCCTGATTCTTGAGTTGAGCCTCAAAGACATCCTGTAGAATGAGATGGTTTCTAATGGGGATGGGGATGCGGGCCAGGTGTTTGTCTGCGGCAGGGGCCCCTGCAGCCCAGGGCTTCTCTGACCTCTGCCAGGTTGGCTCTGTTGGGTGTGCAGCCCAAGTGTGTGACCTGCGGGCCCCACTCTCTGCAGCCCCATCCCTCTCACGCTGCATTGCAGGAGTTGCTGGCAGAGCTCACTGCCGATTTTCCTCCTCGTGAAATGCCTCTGGGTCCTGTCCTTCCTCAGATGCAGCGGCTCCCAGATGGCGGTGGGAGGGGAAGGGTAGAGAAAGCTGAGCGTGGGCGAGAAGCCCAGGTGACTGGGTCACTTAAGAAACCCAGGGGAGTTGCCCAGTGGGAGCTGTGACCTCAGAGGGGTGCGAGCATGTTTGGGACCCGCCTGTGGGATTTCAGAACATCATGGATCTCTGTCCAAACCACTTGTCAGTTTCCTGAAAGTTAAGTAAGTGGCAGGTGGCCTGGAGCCTGCTTCCAGCTCTGGTTCAAGGGCCCCTGCCACAGATTCCTTAGAGGCGCTAAGCTGGTAGCTCCAGACATGAATATGGCCACAGGTCCTATTCCTCTGGCTTGCGTAAGTGTAAACAACGTATTGGAAACATTTAAAAATCAGGACATTTGATATTAGAGAATCTGCATTTATGGCTTCTCTTAAAAAATCAGAACTGTGGCAACTTTGGAGCACATTCTCATACGGCGATGATTAGCTGCGTCACTGAGACGGGCACAGCCCCGGCCCACTCACGTGCTCAGCCCCTGTAAACTTCTGCATTCATAATCCCTGGGAAGGCCTCAGAGTGGTAGAGTGGGAAGGGCCTTTAGTCATCACGTAGTTTCAGCATTTTGCATTCTAGGGAAGAAATGGAAGCCAGAGAAGGGGAGGCTTTCCCAGGGCCACGTGGCGGGGATTAGTAGAGTAATTAGTATAATGTAATGTAATGTAATGTAATATAGTATAGTATAGTATAGTATGGTATGGTATAGTATAGTATGGTATGGTATAGTATAGTATGGTATGGTATAGTATGGTATGGTATAGTATAATATGCTATACACCATACGTTATTTAATCCTTTGGGATCACACCTCCTGCGTTAGAGCCTTGTTCACCGGATTTGGGAAAGTCTCCTATAGTGGTCTCAGATTTGCACCTTTTCAAGACCTTGATCTTTCAATGCTCTGTTCCCACTGCCATATTGACAACCTTTCTCTCATTATTTATTCCTTCCCCAGCAAGTTAATAAATCTTTCATCGCAAACCCTCCCCTCCATCGTAAAGCCTCCTACGCCACTGTTCTATGGCATCCCCAGCCCAGCTCCGGCCTTGCTGAAACCTGCCTTCAGTCTTAGAAAGACCTTGCTCCTCGTTGCACCTGCTTCTGCCTCCGTCCGGGCTGACGTCCGCCTCTCCCACGCTCCTCCTACCCCCATGCTGGTGACTCTGGCGCATCCTTTGCTTCTCAGCACAGATCCCAGGAATCATTTCCTGTTACTTCTTTGTAGCATTTATCACAGTCTGATTCATTATATATTTACTTGCCTTTCTCCCTGGAGCTCACAGACTGTCTTTTGCTCAGAGCGTGGCAATAGTAGAGACTCAATAAATGAGAGCTGAGTGGCTGAGTGGATTCACCTTAATTACACAGGATGAACTGGCTGTTCGCTCTGCCTCTGGGGCTTGGTCTCCACGTGGTTCCAATGTTTGGCATATTTCACACAGCGGGATGCTGGTCTTGAATGTGGGTGACTGAGGCTGGAAGTGGAGGAAAGAGGCCTTGCTCGTCTGTGGAGCGGATCTTACCCCCCTCAAATCCTAGGCGGTCTGCACACCGAGTCCTCAGTGGACAGGCAACAACAGAAGTCACCCCTCTCCTTCCTGCCAGGATGGGGTGTTCGCTGATTGCTGACCTCAGTCCACTTTCTCTGGGGAATCTGGGCATTGATGGGTTCCCCTATGGGAGCTGAGCAGGCAGGATGGGGCGCGCTCTGACCCAGGCCACAGCTTGGCCTGCACTGGGCCCCCTCTGAGTCCTTGGGCTGACCTCTGTCCCCCAGGCCCCTCTGCTGGTTGCTCCACTTGGCAGATCTGAGACTGCAGTCCTGTCCTGTGCTGGGTTCCCCAAGTCTGCCTGCCAAGTTTCGAACATTTGACACTTGCTGAATGAATGGAAACGTGAAAGGTCCCACGAAGCCCGGGTGTGTGTAACCTGGTCCAGCCGCCGGGAAGTCTTTTCCTTTGGTGAAAATTTGCTTCTGATTCTACTGCTGGTTCCAGGATCGCTCATTTTGGCCCATCTTTGACTCAGCTTCGGGTTTTTTGTAGATCTAGGCTGCCTGGAGGCATCTTCTGCAGTAAACTCTGCCGTCCTGCTTCCCCACGACCTTCCTGGCGTGCTTGTGGGGTGACTGACCTCTTCTGGTCTGGCTTTGAAAGATCCACATCCCCCCAAGCCCCTCTGTCTCAGATCATCCCACAAGAGTAGTCATCCTGACCGTGTGTCTTCTGTCCCCCCACCAGGTGCACAATCTGCAGGAGCTCCGGCGAAGCGCCTCGCTGGCCACCAAGGTCTTCATCCAGAGAGACTATAGTGACGGGACCATCTGTCAGTTCCAGACCAAATTCCCCCCTGAGCTGGACAGCCGGGTAGGACTCTGCTTTGTGAGCTTGGAACACAGACCATGATGGAGCTAAATGGCTTTTTGAAGGGACCCTCTCCCCACCCAGGATAAAAATAACATGACACATAACTGTTCAGTCACTTCTCCCAGAGAGTTAAAAAATGTCCTTTACATTATGTTGCTATCACCTCACTGAAAGTTAGAGCTGAAGACGCCTCAGATTTTCCCCACCAGCCACTCTAACGGCACAATGCTCGCGGGGACATGCAGATGTCAGTTCTGCAGTCCTGGCAGCCTCCGTTAGGTGTCAGCGGAGATGCAGTCGGGGTTGGAGGGTTCAGTCTCCACTTTCCAGCAGCGCTTCTCAACCATGGCTGCACATTAGGGTTTCTTAGGGAGCTTAAAGGAACCCTGATGCCCAGCTTGTACCCCAGACCAAAGGAATCAGTGTCTTTGGGAAGGAGGCCCGGGCATCAGAATCACTTTGCATCTCTCCAGGCGGCTCCGGTGTGCAGCTGGGGTGGAAGCTCAGCTGACTGCAGACTAAGGTCTGCAGCAAGAATCCCAGATGACGTGGGATCTTGTGATTCACGCACCCCTCTTTGGCCCATGATGGACTGTGCATTAGCATCCGGGGCTTTGAAGAAAGCCTGTAGGTGCTGCTTGGGGAGAATAGGGCAGTGCTGCTCTTTCCCACCCTCCCAGCCCATTTGAATCAGAAGCTCCTGGAGTGATCTTGGGCATGTCTGAGATTGAAAAGCTGCTCATGTTGGCTTCAGCTTGCACCAGAAGTCAGGACCTCTCGGTCCCTACACTAAAACCGTGGTCTGCGAACTGGTGCTATCCGCCTCCCCTACGAGCTCAGCGCCTCAGCCCCTGCAGCTGCTGACTGAGCGCTGTGTCTTCGTGGGACCCTGAGCTGGTGCGTACGGACGTGACGGCTTGAGAAGCTCTTGCTACTCGCCCCTCCCATTGCATAGGAGAAACCCAGGGCCCAAAGAGGACACGGCATACCAAAGTGACAGGGTACCAGGAGGAGCTTGGACCCCAACTCTCAGCTTTCCGCAGGACACGTAGCTTCTTGTTGATGTGATCGCATTCTTAGTGGGTCTAGAGGGAGGCAGAAAAGGCATAGAGACTGGAAGAAGGGCTGGAGGCCGCTCTTCCTCCTCTGTGCCTCCCGCAATGGAGGGTTGGTGCTCCCTCACAGAGTCTGCTGACGCACCAGAGGCTATAACCAAGGCCTCTCCTCCAGACTCAGCCACTTAGGGGTCTCATGGACCATGGGCCCCTTGCAAGGCATCAGCCCCTTTTGCTGAGTTTTGCTCCTGGTTGTGGGTTGTATGCAACCCTCATCCCAGGCTGCCTTAGAGCTGACCTGGATTTGGGGAGGAGCAGAGCAGACTCCAGTCCTCTCATTCAACAGCCCTGGCAGCTCTAAGAGGCTTTGGGAGGATGGCACAATGCTGACTTCTGCTGACCTGACCCCTAAGCACTTTTTGGAGAACAGTATCTGTCTTTTCATCTTAGCATACCTTGCCCCCTGGGGGAGAGTAGCAAGATGTAGGTCATGAACCAGATGGCCATCACTTTCTCTGTGTGTGCACTCCAGATCTATGTAGGCACTGTGGCTGGGAATCCCAAAGCTTCCGACAATTCCTGGGGAAGGAAATAACTTGTCCAAGACAGCCTAGGAAGTGTCCAGTGTGTTTGATGAGCATTGTGCTCTGGGCTCCAGAGAATGTAAAAAAGTGGACCAAGAGCCATTTGGACACTTGCTGAATTTGGAGCCGACCTCCCAGTCTAGGCTGTCTGGTGGAGGTTACATGGTGAAGAGCGCAGACTCAGGGGAGAACTGTGTCATCTTGGACACTCAACATTTGGCAAGAATTTATTGAGCATCTCCTATGCATTAGGCGCTGGAGACATGGGAGTGAACTCATAGAGTTTATTCTCTATTAGAGGGTGCAAAAGAATAAAACAGCAACAAGCAAATATATACCTCAGCTGGTGAAAAATACTGGAAAAATAAGAGGCCAGGGAGAGGTGAATGTTTGGTGGGTGATGGGGTGGATGTTGGTACCTGTCAGATAAGGTGAGACCTGAGGGGAATCAGGATGAGCTGGGTCAGGTGTTACCGGGGGAAGTTCTACAGCTGAGGACACAGGCAGAGAGGACCTGGGCCAGCGGCTGTCAGCATGAGGGACTGGGACTCATGAGGAAAACGGGAGCTGGCCCAAGCGGTTGCAAGCCAGGTCCTGTCGGCCCAGCAGGCACTGTCAGGGCTTCCTGGACTTGGCTTGAAGAGACTTTGGGAGCTCTGACCAGCACTGCGACACATCTGACTTTGCGGGCTCTCTCGGCAGTGCTGGGGTCAGAGAGGATGGTGGTCACTTGTGAGACGGGGCGGTAGTTGCACTTTTCTGGTGGACTAGGTTGAATAAAAGGCTATATGAAAACGCCTGGTACGAGGCCCTCCCTGGTGGCGCAGTGCGTTAAGCAACACACTATGAATCAAACTGCAGCCACTGCAGCACGAGTTCGATCCCTGCCGCCGGCTGGGGAGGTGACCCACATGGCGTGGCAGACCTTTCCTGCCTCGCCCACTGCTCCCCTCAGCAGTGTGTTTCGGTTGATCTGCCTGTTCTGTTCCCCATTCTGTCTGGTGGCTTCTCTCACCCTCCACACCTCTGGCCTGTACCCCAGCTCTTTATGCATAAATAAATAAATCTTTTAAAAAAAAAAAGAAAACGCCTGTACGTAGAAGTGTTCCTTAAATCTAGTTCTGATTATGGGTGCAGGCAGGACAACCTCCCAGCCCAGCCACGGGGCTGTGACCTAGTTGAGCTAGGGAAAACTCTCCTAGGAGGATGTGTCCCCTCCGGGACAGACACTCCTTGGTGTCACCCAGTCAGTCTCACGGATTTGGGGTCCCATCCAAACAAGGACAGCCCCTCTCAGTGAGGTCCTGAGCCCCTTCACAGCTATCAGAACAAGGGCTGGATGGGTCTCCCTGGTGGCGCAGTGGGTTGAGTGCTGCCCCGTGGAGCATCCATTTCACAGCAGCATGAGTTCGATCCCCGACCAGGGAGGGGACCCATATGGTGCAGCAGACCTCTCCTGCCTCGCCCGCTGCTGCCCTCAGCAGTGTACTTCAGTCTTATCTGCCTGTTCTGCTCCCTGCTCTGTCTCTGGTAAATCCTCTCACCTCCCGTGACTCTGGTCTGTACCCCAGTTCTGGTATGCATAAATAAATAAATCTTAAAAAAAATGAAACAAAACAAGGGCTGGTTGATCTCTGCAGAAAACATACACATATCATGTTTAGCATATCATGGAGTTTCCTGTCCCCAACACAGGCCAAGTAGCCATTCTTCGTCTCACTTTATTGATGTGGAAGCTGAGTCTAGGGTAGTTATCAGCTCAAGGTCACACAGCTAATCGATGGCCAAGTCAGGACTGGCCCCCAAGTGTGCTGACCCCAGTGCTTTCTGCTCCATAGATACTTGTAACCTTGGCCTTACCTGGACCCTCCTCCCCCATTTATCTCCTCTATTCTACCCCATCCTCCCCCGCCCCTTCACCTGCATGTGACTGTCTCTACCCCAGGGAGGCTGATTTTGACCTGGCTCTTTCCTTCCTCTCTCCTTCAGATCGAAAGGCAGCTCTTTGAGGAGACTGTGAAGACCCTCAATGGCTTCTACGCAGAGGCCGAGAAGGTCGGGGGCAGCTCCTACCTGGAGGGCTGCCTGGCCTGTGCCACAGCCTACTTCATCTTCCTGTGCATGGAGACCCACTACGAGAAGGTGGCTCCCCAGCCGTGCCGACCCACCGCCCTGGGCTCTCGTGCTCCGCCCTCGTCCTTCATGGCTCCTCTCCTTGCAGGTTCTCAAGAAGATCTCCCGGTACATTCAGGAGCAGAATGAGAAGATCTTTGCACCCCGAGGCCTCCTGCTCACGGACCCCGTGGAGCGTGGCATGAGGGTCGTATCCTTCCTAACTCTTCTGCGGAGAGCACAGAACTACTAACCTGTGGGGTCCCCGGTTGGCAAGGCTGCCCAGATATGGGGACCACTGTAGGAGCTTCCAGTCGAGCGAGGATTCCCCGAATCACTGGTCATCAATCCTTCTCCCCACCTTAGGTTATCGGGGCTGTTTACGTAGCTCAAGGATTGCTGTTATTGAGCTGCATTTAGTCAGCGCTTAATATAAGCCAGATGCCATGTTAGTGCTTTGAAAATATGACTTCATGTGATTCTCATGACACCCCAGTACGGCAGTTAACTGACTATTCCCCTCATTGCGGAGAGGTCCCCCAGTTGGTGAAGTCTGACCCAGGATTTGGACCCAGGCCCCTCCTCGCCATGAGGCTGTGCTGCCCCAGGGACTAATGTCTGCACGGCCACGGGCTCAGGCAGTGCTCATTTCAGCCCCGTGTAAGTCCCTTGTTCACGGGGTCCCATGCACGGCCCTTGGAGGGGATGGGGGATGGGCGTGTGCCCTCTTGCCCCCTGGACAGGTGTGGTCACAGTGCATCTACATTCACTCCCCTGATAAGCAGCAATGAGACTTTATGTTTTCCTAGAAAACTGAGAGGAAACCGTCAAGCAGACACAAATAGCAGGTCTCACTTTGCAAAGCCAAGCGAGAGGCATTTCTTTTTGTCGCGCCCTTCCTGGACATTGTGGTGGCACTTCACATACATTATTTCATTTGTTTTCACAACCACCCCAAGATCCTAGTGTTACCCCCATTTTATCACTGTGATAATGGGCGGCAGCAAACAAGGAGGCTGGTGCAAGGCCACAAGGCTGGAGGGGGTGAGTGGGGACTTGCAGTCAGGACAAGGAAGTCCTAGCGCCTGCTGGGCAGCTACACTCCCAGGACACATGAGGGCAGGGGTGGGTGGGGGAATCCTCCTTAGACCGCCTGCACCCACCTCCTGGCCGGGCCTGCCCCGTGGCCTTACTGTCTGGGCTGCAGCGCCAGCTCTGCTCGGTTCCCGCGGGCCTCCACCCGCACCCGCAGCTCCCGCTCTCCTTAGCGCTGCCCAGATCGAGATCTCCATCTACGAGGACCGGTGCAGCAGCGGCAGCTCCAGCAGCGGCAGCAGCAGCAGCGGCAGCGGCAGCAGCAGCGGCGGGGGCGGCCCGGCGGGGGCCCGGTGACTGGCGGAGAGTCCCTGCAGGGAGGGGTACGGCCGCGCCGAGGGCCTCTCGGACCTGCGGAGGCTGCGCTACCAGAGCACCCGCTTCTGAGTCCTTCTCTGGGCCCACCCTGCTGCCGGGGTGGGAGGTGACCAGCCACACCTCCTGCCGGCCAGCAACCCTCTCTCCCCTGCCCCTCTGGCCGGGCGGGCCACTTCCTGACCAGGCTCCTCCCCAAGGGGGTGGGTCTGGGCTACCCAGAGCCAGATCTTCTACCCAGGGGAAGCTTCCAGAAGGTGGGGAGAATACAACGTGGACAGCCCCTTTCTTCTGTAGTTCTCTGGACATGGGAGGGGCCCCAGGTCTGTCACATGAAGGATCCGTCCTGCATGACTCCTCACCCCAAGTCGCTCCTCCCTCATGACTCCCCTCAGTGCCCCTCCCCCGCGGTCTCCCAGTGTCTGCTCTTTGGAAACGACCCCTGCGGGCCTCTGCCTGTCGATGATCCTGCCTCCCTGGAGTCGGAGGTGTAGGGAGACTCCGCTGGTCCCCTGCTCAGGCCCTCCTGACCTCTCCTGGACTTGGGCTTCCCTGTCCTCCACCCACCGCTTGGAGACCCTCTTGGCCTTGCCCAGGAGCATCCAGCTCCTGACTTTGCAGTCCTCCAGCCTCTGTCCTGGGGATGCAGCCGGGCGCTCTGGGCGGGCCAGTGGGGATCTGGAGAAGTGCTCGGTGGAGAGATGTAGCACCGGGGGTCTGAACCTCCAGAGCCAGGGCTTCCTGGGACTAGAACCTGCATGTGTGAGAGTGGGTGTGTGTGCAGACAGGAGTACACGTGGTGTGTGAGTGTGCCTGCGTGTCCCCTGGCTGCCAGGCCAGTGGCTGTCCCTC
Organism: Galemys pyrenaicus; assembly: GCA_019455555.1. NCBI lineage: Eukaryota > Metazoa > Chordata > Mammalia > Eulipotyphla > Talpidae > Galemys > Galemys pyrenaicus. The sequence goes on along the minus strand of JAGFMF010011406.1, from coordinate 4,506,932 downwards.
TGCCTCCTGTAGTCGTTTTCTCTGAGACCGTCTGTGGCTGCTTCTCTGTGTGGGTCTAGCTTCCCCTGTAAATAGGTCTAACACCCCTCGCCCTTGCCTGGGACCGCCAGTGTGGCTCTTCTGGGTCTCTCTTCTGCCTGCCAGGCTCTTCCCACAGTCTGACTCTACTGTGTACATTCTAGCAGAGAAGCTGGGGTTCCAGGAGGGCAGAGCCAACCTCTGGGGCCTTCCTTGTTCCTGCCAGCTCTTCTCCCAGCCCCCATGACAAGGCAACAGGGCCACAGACATTGCATCTTCCGCCTGCACAGGCTCTGGGGTTCTCGTAGGCTGTGTTAGCAAGGCTTTTGGACATTTAAAGAAGACATGCAACCTGCAAGAGAAAAAGCACCCTCCCTTCTTGAAAGAGGGGTGTCCAAGCAATGAGGCCCTGGCTGCTGAGACCTGGGGTGCCATGGGAAGAAGGCAGCCCTGGCCTACTGCCCTGAAAGGGACAGGAGGAGGCTGCCTCAGCTGACAAAAGGTGCTAGGAGTGGATAGCAAAGATTGGCCACTGCAGGTAGCTTTCTAGAACCAAAGAGGGACCTGCTTTCTTTGTACATGGGTGCAGCCTGAGAGGAGGAGGTGCTTACCCAGAGAGCTGGAGGGGGGAGTCCAGCCCCTGAACCTAGGTGGGTGCTAGTCCAAGTTTCTCCCCCAGTGGGCTCTACTGTGGCCCCCTGGGCCCAGCCTGTGCCCATCTCGGCCCACTCTGTGGCTGGACCTGGTGCTGAGCTGCACCTCTCCGTGGGGTTGCTGGGCACAGGTGAGGGCGCGGCCTCTTGTTTTATTATTTCTTTTTCCAATAAAAAGACTTTCCCAACTTGAGGCTCCGTGCTGCTTCTCTCCCCGTGGTGAGGCAGCGGGCAGTTCTGTGCCGAGAGCACAGGGGATGCTGGGCTGTGCCTGCTGCCCTGGGGAGGGGCGTGAGCAGCTGAGTGCGTCCAGAAGGGCAGCCTGATGCGGAGGGAGAGCGTGGCGGGAGGCGGGCACTCTGCAGCCTCTTCTCCGGGGCCCCCTTGGGGCCCTTACGGCCTCACATGGGGCGACGGGTCAGACGGAAAGCCAGGCCCAAAGTGAATAACTAGGCCCGTCCCCGTGTCTTGAGCTCAGACCTAGCGTTGGCCCTCGCTCGGGGCTGAACTACACAGGTCACTCACTACCAAAGACCAGAGCGTGGATGCGTGCTGGGGCCTAATGCAAACGTGCCTTGGATTTTACGAAACTAACGTTTGTCGGGCACCTACTACTTGCCAGATCCTTTGATCAATCGGACGCTGGATCTGGGAGGGGATCTAGAGGTCACTTAAATAAGTGTGAGAGAGGAAGGCTAGGGTGGGGGGGGGGCAGAGTCACACAGCTGGTTGATGACGCCAGAGCCAAACTTACAGCCACGCCTTCTGACCCAGAGCTTGCTCGGCCCATGGGCTGGTGCCCAGATGAGAAGTTGCCAAAGTTACAGGGCGGCCGTTACCACACTCAGATCCATGGGCCGTGAGGGCGTCTACGGGCACAATGGCTCCAGACTCTGGGGGTCTGTGGAACCCCAGCCTTCCGTGTTCTTAGGGCTGCTGTCTAGGTACCCACAGTTCCCGCTGGCAGGCAGGGGGCCTCTTGCAAGGGTGAAAGTCCTAGTATGAGCAACATGCTGGGAAGCCAGTCTGCTGAAACTTCAGGCAGATACTTTGGTCAGATGAGAAGATCAGCTAGACTATAAGGATTACAGGGACTAGAATAGGGAACAGAGTGAACATGCTTGGATTGCAGGAGCTATGGAGCCCCCAACAGTAGCGGCCGGTCACCCCACGCTAGCTTGCCCCAGATGCTGACGCATGCTCCATAATGCACCTCACGCACGTGTATCCCTCCACGCACTTGCCAACCTTCTCTGAAGCTGCTTCTAAATACACAGGAGACCGTGCATGGATCGGGGCTGCACCTTTTTGGGGCCTTTCACTGCTCCAGACCCACATGGACTTTGAGTAGCCTCTCTCATCTCATATGGCTCCCAACACTGCCGCCCCGAGAGGTGACGGGTCCCTCTGGGTGCTGCTGAGTAGGACCTGGGAGGCTTCACACCTGTGAGCCAGTGGGACAGGATGGAGTCCGTGCCTTGCCACACCTGGGAGTGTGGGTGTCCCTGTTCTTTAGCATGTGGGCGGGTTTACGCTGGCTGCTCGGCGGTTATTAGTCCTGGTGCCCATCAACAACAGTGGCCAGCGTCTTACTGCGTGCCAGCCCTTAGGCTGGGACTCTGTCATCCTTCAGTCTTCACAATAAGCCTCTGTGTTGTAGATGATTAATCCCATTTTACAGATAAGGAGACTGGGGCTCTCAAAAGTTAAGTAACTTGCCCGAAGTTACACAATGTAGGAATTTTAGAGCTTGGCTTAGAATCCAGGCAGTCTCGTTCCAAGCTGCATGGGAGAGGGCAGATTCAGCTTCAGGGACCTTCCTCGGTGGCTGGAGGCCTCGGATCCACAAGGGTTAGGGCTTGGCAGGTTCCCAGGGAGGGACCTGGAGCTGTGCCTGAGTGCTGAGGGAGGTCGGCTCCTCCAAGCCCAGGGCACCGTGGGCACGTGGGTGGGTCATGGGGGGCTCACAGGCAGCTCCCTAAAGGGCCGATGGAGAAGCCGGTGAGCCTGGCTTCTTTCTGCCTGGCTATGGCTGATGGCTCAGCTAAGGGGGAAGTGGCCTCTCTCCTACTTTGCTTGCAGCCATGTCCCTGCATTCTTCCTGCCAGTCAGGCCCCGTCAGGTTCTGGGGAACAAAGGACTCCTGCTCCTGCCTCCGCCAGAGCTACCCCAGGTAGCCCTGAGCATCTGGCCCCCCAACCATTCTTCCCAAACCAATACTTTGCTTTCTGCCTTTTTTTTTTGCCGGTCAGGGAAGGGTGTGTTTCAAAACCGCAGGGTTTAGAGGCTTGAGGTGCCGCCGAGTGGCAGACTCCAGTGCTGCACCCGAGTAAAGTGGTGGGGGAATCTCCGGCCTGAGCCCCTGAAAGCAGCAGCTGCTCCCACCTCTCAGCTGTGGCTGGCAGAGACGAGGGGCAAAGGTGGAGCCCAACTGGTGGCACCCTCTCTCCTTCCAAAGCTCTGGAGGGACTTCCAGGGAGCCCCCTCCCCGCCACATTTTCACTTTCGTGTTCACCACAGATGAAGGCAATGAAAATACCACTCCAAGTGAGGGCTGTTCAACAGCTCTGCTGTCATGGTGATGGCACATGCCAGAGACTCCTGGAGCCTCAGTTTCCCTGGTTGTAAGACAGGAATACTAATACTAATACTATGCAGAATTGTCTAGACCAGGGCTTCTATGTTGGCTGCAATGGATGTCACCGGGAAACAAGAAAACCTGCCAATGCCTAGTCCTGTCCTCAGAGATTCTGATTTTATGGTTGTGGGGTGCAGCATGGGCATCAGAAGTTTTAAAAGTTTCCCTGGAGAGTCTAGTGTGAAGGCAAGGTCCAGAACTTGTGGTTTTGATGGTACCTAGAGACCACGAATTTTCACAGGCCTGTGAAAATGTCTGGGGCCAGAATAAAAGGCTTCTTGGTGCCACAAAAGCAGCCAGCCGCAAAATGAGTATGAACTGCATGATCCCGCGCAGAACAAATTCCAATACAGGCAAACGAATCTATCGCGTTAGAACTCGGGAGGTGGCTGCGGGGTGGCGGCCAGCAAGGGGGTGCCCGCGGGCCCCTGCTCTCCATCAGAGGGCCTGTCAAGGCGTGCTCACCCATGAGGACTCATCGAGCTGTGCACTTGAGCTTTGTGTGTTTTTCTGTATGTGTGATCCATTTCCACAAAGTTTGCCAAACAAGTTTATTGGCTCCAAAATAGGAAAGAAAACACAAAACTGAAATTAATGGTTTATTATGCATCTACAAAATGTATAATTATGTCAAACAATCAGTTGCAATTCAACTCAATTCAACTTGTGTGTGTGTGTGTGTGTGTGTGTGTAATTTGGTGTGGGTTGTGGGGTTTAAGACAATTACTTGATATTATGAAGAGCGGGGCATTCAAAAGAGAAGACCCTTCATGCCCCAGGAAAAGCATCAAACAGCCCAGGTTTGCACCAGGAGTCATTAACCTCGACCTCCTGCACTTGTATGCAGAATAATGTCACTTTACTCGTGGCAGAGAAGTCATGGCTTATAGCAGAATCTCAAAGGGGTAAGTGACCCCTCCCAAAAGCTTGAGAAAAACTGGTTTTGAGGACTCACGCTGTGGATGTGCCTGGCATGACAGAAGTGCTCGGTTAAGTCAGTTTTTTTCTTTCCTTTTGGAATCCAACCTTTGGCGGTTCCACATGACCCTCTCAGGCGACTTCAGGAGGACTTAGTCTCCTGGTAGTGCCCAGGGCACACTGTGGAGCTGGCAGCTCTTCCTCCAAGCAGCTGTTCAAACGACCTGTCATTTTAGCATCTGCCGAATGGAGGAACTTAGCATGCGGCATCCTGGAGCTGCACGGGCTTTGTGGTTCAAATCAGGGATAATAGAAGAGGAGGAAGAATGTGAGGGGAGTCTGAGGCTTGTACCAGTAAGCAGACCTCCGTAATTCACCCAGCTATCCTGAGTCTCACTTCGTCATTTGTAAGATGAGGACATTACGAGAACGCGTCTTTGTAAATGATAATCTGTTTCTCCAATGTAAGACGTTATTGTTATTGCTGAAGTTACACTAGGACCTCATTACACGGTGGCCTCGCGATATAGATTTATAGGCAGGTTTCAGATCCGTGCATGGAGTAAACAGGTATTTATCCAAGGGTTCACTGATTCCCTAATACATGCCGGGAACATCCACGTACATTATTATTCCATTTAGTTCTCCAGTGCTCTGGTGGGTGGTTGTATTTGAATTCTTATTTTATCGAGGAGGAAACTGATGTTCCAGGTGGTTAAGTAGCTTGACAAGTGACACAAGCTAGTAAGTGTCAGACAAAGATTTGCACTAAGTCCCCGACACCAGGTCCCTCTCTCCTTCTGCTACTGTGTCACCGTCAGAGGCAAACTCCGTCCTCTGGATTGACTCATAAAGACAGATCCCGGACCCAGAGAGCAGCATGTGGACAAATGCAGACACAGAAAAATGAGCTTGGCAGGGGCATGAGGGGCTAGTTATTTTGGAGTAATTCAGCTTACCGATTTCTGTAATGGAAAAGTGATTGGGACCGGCTACCACCCGAGAGCAGTGCTGAGCAAGGCCCCAGAAAGGGGAAATGTTCTACACAGCTTGGGGGATGCTGGATATGGCGATGGCTTCCTTCCCTCTGTCCCCATTTCCTTGATAAATTCTTGGAGGTGGGGATCTTGTCTCATACATAGCCACCATCTCCCGCCCCGTGTCCCAAGTGCCGGTCACAGTGCCTCTCGCCTTTGGCAGGTGAAAGGGAAATGGAGCCCATCACAGGCTGGCAGGAAGAGATGAAGGTATGCAGATAGGAAATCCCCAGGCCCGTGGGGTAACACACCACGAGAAGCAGCCTAAGTGGATGCAGACAGTGGATGCAGAGCGGTGGCTGAATGATACAATTCTGCTAAAAGTGATCCCTGAATGAAATGCAGCGGGGAGAGGCAGGGACCTCAGGCCATCCCCTGCACTGGGCAGTAAAGGTGCCCCTGATGGTGATCTTGTGACTGTGCTCATCATCTCTAGCTGCACTGGGGGGAGGAGGAGGCAGCATGCACCCTGACCCTGCTCGGCCCCTGGAGCTGGTCCCTGAGCACCATGACCTTAAGGGGGCTGGGCCTCCTGGGACCGAATGCTTTGGCTGGAAAGTCTGTGCGTGGGTCCTAGGGGGTGAAATAGCACTGACAGGTAGGCGATTGGATGGACAGATAAGCAGATGGATACAGAAGATCGGTTCAGAGAGATGACTGATGGCTTGGAGGTAAGCAGGAAGCTTGCCTGGCCTGAGATGGATGCATGCAGACTCTGGGGGGCAGGTGAATGGATGGGCTCAGGTCAGCCCCGTGCTCCCAGGTACAGGGCTAAATACAGAGCTGGAGCGCTTCAAAGGGAAGATGCTGTGCAACGCAGTCCCCAAATGAACTCTGCATTTGTAACTGAGTGATGGATGTGTCTTGTCGGGAAAGATTCTTAGAGGTTTAACATCGCCCTGGTTAATGACTTATGGATTGCTGCAAAAATCAGGCACTGCTAGAAGTGGAACCCGGAGGTTACAGGCCTGGAACAGATTTTGTAATAACATCTGCATTTTATCAATCTGGCATGGACCGAGCGCTTCACCTGCTCCATCTTGATGAGGTCTCACAACAGCCCCGGGAGGTTGCTGTGTCTCCATTTTGTGGATGAAGACGCTGAGGCACAAGTTGCTGGCTAGCTTGTTTACAGAGAGGTAGGTGGGTGTCTGGGGTTCAAGTTGAGTCCCTCTGATCCCAGAGTCTCTGGGTGAAGAGATGGAAGTAAGGAAGTGGGGGGGCTTTGGGATCAGCTAAGAGTGAGTGTGTGGTCCTGGCATGTGCGTGCGGCAACGCAGAACAGAGGTTTGGATTTAACAGCCACAGTAAAACAGATGAGAGTTTGGAAAAGAGAAGCTTTTGTGAAAACTAGCCATGTTTCGGGGTGAGGCACCGAGACCTTGCCAGTGACAGCACGCCCTGGAAACGGTCTGTTTCCTTCTCCTCCTTTCCCCTCTGTGTTTGCCTTCAAAGGCTATAAATCTTGAACCCAAGGAACTCGAAGTACAGAGAAGGTACACAGATGGTCCCTGACTTAGGATGCTTTGACGTATGATTTTCGACTTGACGATAGTGCAAAAGCAATATCCATTCAGTGGAAATAGTATTTCAAATGTGAAGTAGGGATTCTGCTTTTCGACTTAAGGACCATATTCAAAATACCACATTCAACACTTTGTTACAAAATAATCTTTGTGTTAGATGATTTTGCCCAGCTGTAGGCTAATGTGTTTTGAGTACCTTTAAGGTAGCTAGGCTACCTTAAAGGTAGGGAGTTTGACAGGCGTATTAGATGCATACTTATAAGATTATCAGTTTTTGATGGGCCTATCAGGATGTAACCCCATCATAAATCAAGGGATACCTGTATATGGGGTCACCTTCCTCTCTTAAGTAAGCTTGCCTCTCTGGTGTGGCCCCCACGATGAGCTGGGGCAGTGTGGGTGTACCTACTTTTCTTCCTCGGGAGCTCTGCACCCAGGTTGGAGGTGCAGGGGAGAGAGCAGACCCTTAGACCGTTTGGGAGGGATGCCTGAATGATTCTGGGGAACAAATCCGCCATGGTTGCTCTGGGCTGACCATGAAGGGGAATGCGTTACTGTTATAGAAATTCTAGCCACAACCCCCCTTCCTGGCAGGCAGGCCAGCCAGGGTCAAGAGCTCCTGGGCAGGTGTAGGGTAAAGGGAAGTTATAATTTTTGTCCGCCCTCCTGCCATTAGCGTCTGTGGCCTGACATGTGCCTGATGGCACCCCTGGGGTGTGGTGTTGGCATGCGAGAGCGGGCACACCTGGTGGCGGAGGACCGCACAGTGGGGTGCATAGAGACCAGTGAAGAGACCATGAGAGAACACCAGAGAGCCCAGAAAAGAGTGTACAGGGGTTCGTGGGGGGCCCCAAGTTGCCGTCCCCCTGCTGGTTTGTTCCCCTACCCTGTGGGGTGATGCCAACGGCTCCAGGTTTCTCTTTCAAGCTGCCTGAGCCAATGATGAGCCTGCGGGCTTGGGGTGGTGCGGGACAGCAGGGCTTCCCGCGAAGGGCAGCGGCTCCTCTGTCCCCACCCTCGTCTCAGCCCCCTGACTCTGCCTGCCAGCTCCCTTCTCTCAGCTGATCGTGCCCTCCCCGCACCTGCTACCTCCATTCAACTCTTGCAATGGAGCCTGTTCCAGGACCCAAATATGGCCCACTGTTCCCTTGATGGTACTTGCCCTGACTCTGCTGTGTCAACAAAATGGAAAGCGCCCCTACTTAAAGCCCCCGGCCCCCACAGGTCTGAGACTGCTGATACTAGCGTGCGCCTGAAATGCTTCGAACTTGCTGGAGAAGCAGGTTGGGAGGGTGCAGGGGCTGAGTGTTCGGCGCGGCTGACTTTAAGCAGCCGGCTGGGTGAACCAGAAGGATCCCCAGTGGGCTGCTGTCCTCCTGAGGCACTGCTTCTTCCCGGGCCTCAGTTTCCGCATCTGAAAAGCAGTGGGCAGGCCTGGATGACTTCTCAGGTGCCTCTGGCTTTAGTGCCCTAGGACCTGTGATGGCTGGGCCCGAGGCCCCGACCAGTGGGTCCACAAGTGCCTGGTGACCTTGCTCGGTGCAATCCGATCAGCGGATCACCCTCTTCGGTTTACAATTTCCCTTACTTTATGGTTTCACCCTCCCTTACTTTCCGATTTCGCCGAACACATCAGCGTAGCCCAAGCCTGGGAAGGCTGTTTTCAGGGTTGGGGTCTCTTCCCTGCCAAGCTGTCAGCCCCGTGGTGCCGGATATCCACGCCTCCCATGCTGTGGGCTCCCAGGTCACCTGCACTGCCCAGGGTGCGGTTTGGCATTGAATCTCTCCAGGCTCCCTCCTGAACTTTGCTGTTTAACATGATCAGTAATATTTCTAGCTTATTGGGGGCTTACTTGGGCGAGGACCGTGTCAAATGTTTTGTGTCATCTCATTTAATACAGTAATATGTGGTGGGTCTTCTCCCTATGGTACAGGCGAAGAACCAGCTGCAAAGATGGCCCATGTGCTTTAAGTCTGCTCAACAGCAAGGCCCGCCTGGCCCTCCCTATTGGCGAAGGTGCCCTTCTGCGCCCAGCGCCCGCCTCCGCCTGAGGGCTGCCGCACTCCCCATCAGCACCTCACACACTGTATACTTATTGTGGCTGCGCGTATGTCAGCCAGGCAGGGGTTTTGCTTGAACAAAGCAGAGCACAAGGTCGTGTCTGATTAACCTATCCCGAGGGGTAACTCGTTCTATCATTAGCTCAGGTGCCAGTTACCTGGAGATGGCCCAGCAGAGGGGTTAGGGAAAAAGGCTGGAGCCGACAGTTTTGGGCTTGAATTATAGCTTTTGGGTTTCAATTATAGTTCTAGGACCTTGAGTAGCTTATTCTTTCTGCGCCTCAGTTTCTTCGGTAATAAAACAGACTAATAGCACTGATCTCAGAGGAGGGGCGTGAAGTCCTCCGCCCATGGAAGGCATTCTGTAAATGTTACTCCTTTCCCTGAGGAGCTTTAGTCTCTTCTTGCTTCCCATTTTTCTCTGATGGCCTACCCTTTGACCGTTTTTCTGTTCAGCAGCAGTTCCTTAGGAGGACGAGCCGCTGCAGGAGGGGGTTGGCGTGTCTGTGGAGTTTGCCAGCCGTGCTCTCTCACTCTGCCCGTCCCTCTCCGGGATGCGCCTGTTGCTAAGGCGACGCAGCATCAGCCCGACAGGATGCGGCTGGGGTTCTGGACCCAGCAGAAGGAGAGAGACGACAGCTGACCCTGGGGAAGGAGAGAGGGAGGGACTCGGCTTGCCTCCTGGGCTGAGGGTCTGCGTCAGGGATCGACTTGGACTCTGCTGGAACAACTGAGCTGGCTCCCAGAGAAAATGAAGCGCTGCCTTCATCTCCACGCAGCTCTGGAGAGGTGACCGCGGGCCCTGTTCAGAGGCAGGAGCACGTTCCTGCCGGGTCCACCGTCCGGCGTGCTGTTCCGGATGTGACGCCCACACCCTGGGAGGGGGCCATAGCAGCCAGAGTGACACATAATCAAACTCCTGGCCCTCAGAATGGCACCTCCCCAGAGCAGGGCTGGCAACCGAGGAGAGGCTGAACGGGGTCCCAAGGGCCTGGGTGCCGGCCATGCTGGTCCGCGAGGGAGTGGACTCAGCACTGCGGTCTCCTCCTGCAGCGTGAACGTGACCGAGAGACTCTCAGGCCCTGGCCTTCCCAGCTCTCCATCTCTTCCCTCTAAGCCGTCTCTTGTCTTGGGGCAGCATGAGAGACGGTGGCTTTGAGGTTACCAGCTGGCTGCCTGGGGAAGGCCGGTGCAGGCTTCCGCAGAGGCTGGGAGCCCGAGGGCCGCCTCTGTCTGTACCGGCCCTGTGACCCCAGCAAGACAAGCAGCTTCTCCGGAAAACCGGGATGATTACAGGACTTCCTTCTAGGTCCGGGGTGAGGACTAGATGCGTTGATTCTTGTTAAGAGCTAAGATCCGACCCAGACACGCTGAGTTCACCAGACCTAAGCTGTTACCGTCATTTTAAAGGGTGCATTCCTAGCAAGGGAAGTATTCTTGGCAGAATGAAAGTGCTATTATTATTATTGCTATCATTATTATTGTTTGGCTTTCCTTGAAAAGTGGGATGTTCGGCCAGCCCACCTCCCAGTGCTGCAGGGATGAGTGGTGGCCCCCTTCAGATGGCGCACAAGCACCTCATTTGCAAAACCCCTCAGGCCCACGTGCTCTTGGTCAGCCCCTGAAGGCACCTGCTATCTCTTTGACAAACTCGGTAGGCAGCTGAAGCCAACAAAGATGTGAGGAGCCCCAGGGGCATGAAGGGGAAGAGGCCCTCTTAAGTCTCAGAGGAAAGGACAAGAGGCTACAGGAACTGGAATCCGGAGTCTGGTCAGCGTGGGCGTGGTTCTGGGCGCCTCTCTGTGGCCAGAGAGCAGGGACCAGTAAGTGCCTTGGACTTGGGTCACTTGGCCCAGAAAGCCTGGACTCCTGTCGCAGTGGGGAGGCCCTACTCTTGGGGGCAGGTAATGTTGAATTGGTTCTGTACCTCTTTCAGCCTCATATTTCTTCCAACAGAAAGCATCTTGGGGGCAGGGGACTTGACCTGCTCACTGGAGGGACTTTGTCTTCCTCAAGGGAGGGGCCGGGTGCTTGGCCCACAGGCGGTTCTCACGCCTGCTTGCTGCATGAACATGAAAATGGGTGGTGACTGGAGAGAGCTTGCTTTCTCATGTAGCAACGCAAGAATGTGGCGAGATTTTTCAGAAAGCCCCTGGGAGACCCTCTCCCATGCTGCGTGCCGGTCCTCTCTCTGGCTGGAGGAGGGCAGAGTGGGTTACCTTTTCATACCATTGTATGCCCAGAACCAGAGTTGCTCAACCAATGGTTGTTGAATGAATGAGTGAATGAATGAAAAGCTTTTTCACCCTGGAGACTGAATACTGAGTTGTGCTCTTAACAGCTGGAGGGATTGTAACTCATCTGGGTGCCCCCTTCCCCAGCCCCTCCAGGGAGGGTTAAAAGACACAAATTACCCTGCTCAAAGACACTCAGTGCGTGGAGATTCATTCGTGGTGATCACTTCCAAGCCCCCTCTGAAGTTTGCTGTCATGTGGAATTTTCTTCTGCCCTTGGCAGCCTGTCCCCCTAACTGTCTTGTCCCTTATTTTTCCTGCCGTGTGCCACCAGTCGATGGACTCCTGTTATCTCGTCATTTACCGCTGCTGCATCTGGAGCCATCGCCTCTCTGGGCTTTGGTTTTACTTATCTCACTATCTGAGATCTACTTGTTTGCTTCTAAAAGGGCAGCAGCTTCCTGAACGGCTGGGGAATAGCTTGAACAGTGACAGTGCTGTCTGCCACCCGCCCCGTGGTGTGCTGGAGGAGGCACGCCCGGCTCGGGCGCCAGCGCCTCTGTGACCTTGGGCAGAGAGTTTTGTCGCTCTGAGACGCCTTTTGGCGCTTTAATTCTAGGTTAAAACCCAGAAATGGGCTTCCCAGAAGTGGAGCGATTTTTAGGTTGCTGTATGCTTTTCTGTGAGATTGTAGCTGTTTTCATTTGAAAACTTTTCATTTAAATTCCTGCTCAAGTGTTAAAACAGCAGTAGCTATGAGGAATTAATATTTTGTGATTTATAGGGAAGTATTATTATTATATCAGAAAATGGTAGTTTTTTTTGTTAAATAGGTTTTTTAAAGGCTTGCTGCATTCTTAAATGTGAATTTATTATACCTCGGTGACTTTCCCCCCCCATGAAGACTAGATCTGTGATTTATAACGAGCCTTCGTGCTGAGGCTGGCCGTGAAAGCATTCTCTGGCGTTACATCATCTCCAAAAGGGGGCTCTGGCTACAGCAGCACCCAGCTTCCGGACATGCCGCAGTGAAGGCCAAGTTGCAAGGTTCTTTCTAAGACCGGGGTAACCTGAAACCAGCCACGTCTGTATCCAGCCACACACGAGGGGGTTAGAAAGGGAAGGACCAATAGGGACAAGTCTGCCCAGTTCTCTAATCATTTAGGTTAGGGAAACTGAGGCCCAGGGTGGAGAAGTGACCACTCTCAGGTTAGCGGCCTGGAGACTTGTTTCACGTGTGTCCTCCACTCACCCCACATCCCTTGCCTGGTCAAGGGTCAAACTTAGGTCTCCCAAGCGTGACACACACACACACACACACACACACACACCAGTCGATGCTCCCTGTCCCATGACTTGCTCTTCCAATTTCTACCCTAGGGAAGGGCTGCTGCTCAGTCAGCATCTCAACCAGCATCTCCTTGCTCCAGGCACACTTGTTTTTACCAGCTGGTCGCTAACATCCAGCAGAGAGCTTATGGGCATAATTTCTCCAGAAAGAGGCTGGAAGACTTAGCACGTTCAAACTTTAATATTTTTATCAAGAGTCCCAAAGAGCTACCATTTCACCCTCCCGTCATCACCACCACCCCAGTAAGGCTTTCTCTACCAAAGGAAGTCAGGGTGCAGAGAGCAGAACCAGCACAGGCCAAACCAGCAGGCACATGATACATTATGAAGTCAACCGAGCAAGCCATCTTTGTTAAGCGCGAAGCAAGATGCTAGCAACAGTGGAGGATACAGAGAAGTCAGGAGGATTTAGATTCTTCTGAAGGAGTGGGGGGGTTGGATGGAGTATAGGGTCGGCTTTCCTTTTCTGTTTTCTCAGAAAACATGCCAAGAAAGGCTTCACAAACAACTAAGTTTTCACAAATATCAGCATCTCCCAAACTTCCCTTTTCAAAGATGGCCACCCTGCGTTCATTCAGGGAGCACATGGCAGAATCGACTGGGCACAGAGAGAGACAGGCAGCAGGAGAGACTTAGTTTTCCACAGAGGTTGTTAGTTTTTTTTTTTTTTTCCTTTATTGACAGGATTTAAAGTGCATATAACTGAAGGCAAAGTCCAAGGCCTAGAGAAAGATATAAGGCCCAAGAGAGAGGCTCAGAGATTCTAAAGGCGGCAGAAGGATACCTACCTAAAAAGGCCACTTGAGCTGCAAAAAGGATGGGGCAGAGAGATGGAAAATGGGAAAAAGAGAAAGGGGGTGGGGATGGGAGAGGGTGGGGGAAAGAGTTTGGGAGGAAGAAGACAAATACTAGTTCAGAAATTCAGACCAAGATTAGTAGTAAGAGCTAGTTTATATCCCAGGTAGGAAAAGATGGGTGACTTGAAGGCAGGAACATTTATTTTCAGGAAATGTGACAGGGGAGCTATAAGAAGACCAGTGGCCTCAGACCAGGCACAACACTCGGGGCCCCTCCGACGGTGGCAGTGGCTGTGTAGTGCTTCTCCGAGCCTCTGTCACGGTCTTCCCTGGAGACCAGCACGGGTCTAAGGAATTTCCATCCTCCAGGAGAAGGCTGGGACTGGGCACCTTGATCTGGGGCCTCCCCAGAGCTCCCCAGTGGAAGGCAACTTCCCATGGTGACCAGGCTGTGGCCGGGGCCCCACTCACCCACACAGGCCGTGCCGTCCTCGTTGGGCTCGTAGCCCCGACTGCACCTCTTGTTGGTCCGGCACCTGTAGCTTCCATACGTGTTGACACACACGGGCTTGTCGCGAGGGCACACGAAGGGGAACTGGATGCATTCGTTTGTGTCTGAAAGACAAGGGGACCGCTCACCCCATGGAGTGGGGCGGTGGGGCCCAGCTTAGTCTGTGCCAGTCCCTCTGCTCTGTGACCTTGGCCATGGCCCGTCTCCTCTGGGTCTCAGCTTCCTCACACCAGTCCCTTTGGCTCCTCCTGTACTTGACTTCTGCATGTTGGGTACTTTGGCTTGGTCCTGGGTCTTCCCTCTCGCACTTTCTCTATGGGGTCCCTTCTCTTATGCATGAAACCAGACTTCCTACCTCCAGCCACAGCCTCTCCTGGAGCTCCACACTCATGGACCTGCCCGATGTGTGTTTCAAACTTAGTATGTCCAAAATGGAGCCCTAGATTTCCCCAACCCTCAAACCTCTTCTACGCCAAGCTCCTGTTTCCTTATCTCAGCTGATGCCACCATCTCCCCTTCAGCCACTCAAGCGCAAAGGGCCTGACCCGGGACTCCTCCATCTTCTTTACCCCTGTAGTAATTTATCAACAGATCGGCCCGGGATGCCCCCAGGGTACTGTGCTCTGCTCACCTCCTCCCTCCTCAGCCACCAGCCTGCTTCCACTGCCACCCTCTCTCCCCTGGGTCTCTGCAGCCGCCTCCTGACTGGCCTCCCGGCTTGCCCCTTCCCTCCAGTACAACCGGGTATCAGCAGCCAGAGTGACCTTTTGAAAATATGAGTCCACCGTGCTGCTCTCCTACCTCCCTCCGAGGACCCTGTGGCCCCACTCCAGTTACCTCATGGAGCTGCTGGCCTGTGGGGACCGGGCGTCTGGTTTTTACTCTGTACCCCTGCACACACGCCGTTGGCACCCCCAGCCTTTTCCCTGCCTCCTGGGCTTTGCTCCTGCTCTTTCCTCAGCTCTGTCTGTGGCTGCACCTTTCTTGGCCTTGAGGTCTTATTTCAAAGGTCCTCTGCCTGACCACTCATCTAGAACGATCTCCAGAGAATGCCTTGCATAAGGCCTGCAACTCCTGTGGTCCAGCTGTGGTCATGTGCTTGTGGTCTGCACCCCAGCACCTCAGGGGCCTGCTGTGTGGGGGGCACGAGAATGTCGGCTGGATGTTGACAAGGAGGAGGCGGCTGCACGGTGCCTCACGGTTCCTTCCAGGGCTCCTTCAGGGAAGACACTGGAATTTCTGTGTACCTGTACGGTCTGTCTGCAGCAGCCAAGGTGGGGACTGAGAGAGCAGAGGGGCCTAATGTCTGCCCCAGGCCGCTACAGTACCTGATTTCTCCCCTGCGGCCCTTTGCCCAGGCTGAGCCCCCCTCCCAGACACTCTCCCCTCTTTGCCTGCCGCATCCTCCCCACCCCTCAGCTCTCAGCCTAGACTTTGCTTTCCCTGGGCTGATTTCTCCAGGGCCCTGCTTTTTGCTCCCTCGGCCTCCCCCCAATCCTTCCCACCCAGTCCTGCTCCTCATGTTTCTGTCGTGTGCCCTCCCATCGGTCCTCGGCTCGGTGAGGGCAGGACTGCACCTGCCTCTGTTACTCTCGTGTCTCAGGAGCAAGCCCATTGGCCTGGCGCGGACAAGCATCTGCAGCATGAACTTTCGCCTGAGGGTCTAAAGCAGGAGGAACCCTTGACCTGACCCTCACCTCTGGTCATCGAGATGGAAGACCCTGATGGAAGGTGTTCTGGATGCTGAGCCGCTAGCTTACCCCTTTCCCACTCGAGGTTCTCAGGGGGCTTTCAAAAGCCCTGGGCCCTCACGGAGCTGTTGTCCTGCCCACGGGTGCGAGCTCCTGCCTGCGCTGTGACCACATCCATACCCTGGATTGTTCCAAGGCCCCCTGGTGGTGCCTGCCCTTGCTTCCCCCTGGCTTGCCCCTCCACTGGCTGGCCAAGAGGAAACCTGCAGGGAGGACACAGGCCCCCTGCAGCCTCCAGAGCCGCCCACAGCCAGCCTCCCAGGCTCACCGTCCCCATGGCCCTGCGTTTCCTCCGTACCCCTCTACTCATGGTGGGGAAGCACCACCAGTTCCCTGAACTACAGTTATTCAGCCCGCTGGCTGCAAACTTAACTCCCACCCAAGTCTCACAGCTGTTGTCTCGGCATCTGGGCTCCCCTGCCCACTTCGCCACCCTTGTCTGCAACTTCAGCCTTGCCAGGACTCAGGCTCCCATTCCCCGGACCGCCGGCCTCTGCCCCATGCCCTGTGCCCCGGGCAACTTACCCGTGCAGTGACCGCTTTCCTGCTGGGAGAATCCTTGGCCACACTGCAAGGTGGGAAGACACAGAGACACAGTGAGCTGAGACCCCAGCTTGGGTTCCCCCCAGTCACAGAGGAGCTGCTACCCCGACCCAGAATGAGGGCTGCGCTTAGCGCTGGGGCAAGGGGGAGCCCTCCTCTCTGCAGGACCCCTCCCTTGCACTGAGAATAACGGACTGGAAGGAAGACCAAGAACAGATGGGGTCAAGCTCCTGCGCACCCTCAAGTGGGATCCATGTCCCTCGGCTGGGACCCCTAAACCATCTGTCCCTCCTGCGTCATCACCCTGAGACAGGGCTGGGTCTTAGTCCAGGCAACATGTAACGGGGTGTGGGAGATGCTTTCTGAGGTGTCAGCTCACTTCCTGTACCTGCTGCTCCAAGACCCTTCCCCACTCGGGGTGGTGTACGCGCCGGGTTAGATGCTCCCTGGGAGTGGTGAGGAAGGTGGAGACCCCTCAGGGGGCGTGAATCAAAGGCTCTGTGGCTAGAAGTTGAGAAGCTGAGGTTGAGGTAGACTTGGGAGCCTGGCTGTACCCCCGCCAGGGTGTGCTCTATCTTTGGAGGCAGCAGCCTGGTGGTAGACAGGGGGCTCCACAAAGAGCTGTGCATATCCCCAAGTCAGGGGCCTGGTAGGGGTCACTGGATGGTGGTGATGCTCCCCTCCCCGAAGCCGTGCACCATGCAAGACCCTCAGCTCGTGGGGCGGAGGTCATCAAGCTGCCGTGGTGCCTGCTCATCTTGGACTTCCCTTGGGTTCTGTGAGCTCCCCTAGAATCCCCCTCACAGGTCCCCTTCTGTGTGAGTTTGAGTGGATTCTAATTATTTGCGCCCGCATGATGCCCACGAGGGTCAGGAGTCAGAGCTGTTCCTTAAAGAGCCCGGAGGCCCTGTCCCGCCATCAGAGACTTGGAAGAACCAGGAGGGAAGCAGCCCGGGCCGTCTCAGCTCTGCTCACAAATGCTGTAGAGCCTCGGTGGATGCCTTTCCTTGGTTTAAGGTTTCCTTCTCTGCAGAGTCGGCCCCAAAAGACCTGCCCTGCCAGTACCCCAGGACTTCTGAGGGGCAGAAGCGGCATGGGTGAGAGCAGGGCGAGCCACACACAGAGGAGTCACTAATCAGCCTGCCCTCCGTGCAGTTTCCTTCTACTCTAGGGCGGTGTCTGCAGAGGCTTGGGGATCGGGCTCACCCAGCGGGCGGTGGGTGGGTCTGTTTTCTGGCAATGGGACCACCCTGCCTTTGCTCACCTCAAGCGGGGCTGGGTCCTGAAGTCTGTCCTCACCCTGGGGGTAGGGGATTTCCAGCACGGAGTTCATCTCCTCACTGGCCACGCTCCGGCTCGCCATCTTGCCATCCGGCCACGTCACCTCCACGCTGCTGGCCTCATCCTTCCCTGTGGGGCGGAAGGGAAAGTGTGAGCAGCAGAGGAGAGCAGAGGAGTCTCAGAAACAGCACTATCACTCCTTTAATGAAAAAGATGAAGTTAATATTGTTCTCAGTGCCAGGGAAACTGAACAAGGCGGATGTGCCCCTTCACTACAACGCTGACCAGCAGGACGTCTGTAATGATGGGAGTGTTGTGGGAGTCTCCTGTCCAGTATGGTGGCTGCCAGCCACATGTGGCAGCTGAGCATTTGAAGCAGGACTAATGTGTCCGAGGAACTGAATTCTAATTCTACTTAATGTTAATTAATGTCCATTTTAACAGCCACAATGGCCAGTGGTTACCATCTTGGGCAAGAAAGCTCTAGAACTTACCTCTAGTGTCTAGGTCAATCCACATGAGGCTTTTTTGGGGGGGTGGGGGATATGGAACCAACGAGTCATCAGGTTGACTGGGCTGTGGGTCCAAATCGTGGCTGTTGGCTTATGGGGGGTGTTGGAAAGACACAGTAGCAGGGGGGCCTCTGGGAGACCTGGAGGCAAATCCGACCTCTCAGCTCACTTGCCTGTAATGCCAGGCAGGTCGTATTTATGTCTGTTTTTAGATGACTTATACTCATTTTTATATCCTTGCCCATCTTCATCCTTATAGCTTGCGAGGGACCGGGCTCTGCTTGGTTGTGGGGGATGTCCCTGCTTTTGGGGAGTTCCCACTGCAGTAGGGCTAGACAGGGGAACAGGTACACAAATATGTGGGGTCAGATATTGACAAGCTCTTGAACAAGGGGACAGTGTGTAAAGAGCCACCAGCCTTCTCTGCTCAGACTGGCCAGGGCCAGGCTCCTGGGCAGAAGGCGTTTGAGTTGCGCGCCAATGAGAAGCTGCAGTGGTCAAGAGCCAGAAGGTGGGGGTACAGGAGGAAGAGCTCTCAGCCAGGCCGGGATGCTCGCGAGTGGTGAAGCCACCCTTAAAGCCACACCTTCCACTGCTGGCAGAACGCAGGTTGGAAAGATTTACCAGGTGCTAGGCATTGTCAAAGCGACCCTGGCCCCTGCAAGGCGGGCCCGTCACTGTGGCAAGACCAGGCTGCCAGAGACCCACCGGGGTGGGGGCTGGGCCCCCCCTGCAGGGAGAGGCTGTTCTCCTTGGCAGTCTCCTGGGACAGACGTTGTGCTCAGCACAGTCCCCTCATCATTGCTCACCATGGCTGAGCCTATGTGGGCCCAGTGCTCAGGGGTCCACATACCTACACACCCCACAAGCATCCTGCATAGGCTGAAGAAATGGCACGTTACCACGCACGCCCCTTTGCCCATAATGTGCACGGATTCTGCTAGCAAACAAGTGAAGCTGAGACGTGCTGTGGAACTGAGAGTCGCTTTTGGTGACGGTCCACCCTTGGGTTGACAAAGATAGCCCGGGCTGAAGGGTAGTCTGTGAAACACCATCACGTAAAGGGGTCCCCCTATTTTAGAAAAGGGCTACGAGCAGACTTTGAGAAGAACGACCTCTGAGGGGGGTGGGGCTAAGAGCACAGTGTGGGAAGGAGGCAGCTGCATCTTTTTCTCAGAGGCACTCGCACCTGGTGAACCACTTCATTTAGCCTCCCTATCCTCTCTGAGTTTGGTTCCCTTTTGCTTTGTACCCAAATCCCCTTCCTCCCAACCTCCCCCCATCCCCAGCGCTGAGAAGTCTCACTGGAATGTTCCTGGCTGGCTGCTGCTGTGCTGTGAGTTAATGAGGGCAGGGACCAGCTGCCACACAGGCGAAGTGTCAGAGGTGAGCAGCCTTTGCCTCCTCAGGCTGGGGGCTGGGGAGGGGAGAACACACTGGGGTGAGGCTCCCACGTGAGGGCCACCATCTCGTCCCGTGAGACTTGCCCCTCGCAGGCCACCGACTGGGTCTGAATTTTGCTTTATTAAGCCAGGAGATATTTCCCACAAACCCCTGTCCCCCAGCCCCTCCTTCTATGATCTTTTCTTTAGGGG
This sequence comes from Galemys pyrenaicus, assembly GCA_019455555.1. NCBI lineage: Eukaryota > Metazoa > Chordata > Mammalia > Eulipotyphla > Talpidae > Galemys > Galemys pyrenaicus. Next base: position 4,487,507 of record JAGFMF010011406.1, on the reverse strand, counting down.
GAGGGGCTGGAAATAGCAGTAGAGGGCATCTGCTACAGAAATTCCTTCCTCTTGAGTGTGTTGACGTTCACGAGCTCTGGCATTTTTAGGGTGTACAGGGCCGAAGTAAGGTGGCATCCGTAAAAAGTAAACATTTTCCATTTAAAAAAGGAGACAAAGAAAAGCAAATGTTTCTCACCTCAGCCAGCAGAACAGCTACATGAATACATTTTCCAGCCTGACTGAAGTGCCACAAATAACTCAAAAGAGTCGCCGAATATTCATAGACAATCGCAAATTTACATCCTGTATATGCCGCCTCCTCCTGTGTTCGCCCGCTTCCTCCCTTCCTCCGCACCCAGCATCCAAGCAAGCCATGGATTCCCGCAGCAGGACCCTCGCCCTGACTTGGGGAGCCTCCTGGGGCCCCAGTTTCCTCATCTGTAGGAGGGGGGCATTGACCGGAGCTCTGGGACACCCACAAAGGACAGCCCTTCCTCTCTGGGATGTAAACCTGCCCTGCGGTCACTGCACCCTCGCGTGTACCCCAACATCGCTTGCACTGGGGGCACCCACCATCCCCAAGGGGCTTTTTCATTTCCTTGTTGGCAACAGTACTAGAGTCTGTACCCCGAACGCCACCCGGTGACCTGCAGCGCTGTGGTGGCGCCTCACGGCAGCACCACGAGGAGGGAACTTGTTTTACAATTTCTGATTTAGGGAATGGGGGTGGGGGTGGAGGTGAATGACCCACACTTACCCAGCAGGGGGCATCTAGCTCCAAACCGGCCCTGCTGTCTGCCTCCCACCGTGCCCAGCCCACCCCACCCGGGAACAAGCATGGCACAGGCACGGGTGTGGGCCTCAGCAGGATGGAGAGACCCTCCGAGTGGGTAAAGGCAGAGTGCGGATGCGACACGGGAACGTGCGGTGGCCCTCTGGGTTCTAGTGTGGCGAGGCCGAGGGGCGCAGGCGTCTGAGCTACGACCCAGCACCATCCCCAGGCCCAGCTGACTCTGCCGGAGTCTTCACACGGCCACTTGGCCACGTGACGGCTCCTGGGCACTGCTGGGGGCTGCCCGCTGCCCTTCTTCTCCCCAGCCTGTGCAGGCGCAAGAGCAGGAGCCGCTTGGCCGCAGAGGAAGCCCTGCTACCGGTGACGCCAGGTCACTGTTGCTTCTGGCAGCTTTGAAAGGACAAAGGCCACGGAGGCACCGAAAATTGTGTTTTTCTGAAGAATTACAAGCAAAACAGATGGTGGGAATACAGTTGGTGGAATATTTTTGCACCTTAATAAAGCCATTTCTATGTGGGCCACTGAATTTTCCTCCCCTAAGTGAGCACCAGCCAGCGGGGAGGCAGCTCTGCGTCCCCAGCCAGCGATTCGCTGAAAGGGCGGCGGTTCGTGAATGTGGGGCGGTTGTCCACATTTGGGGTGGACTGGTTGAGTGGGTGCGACCCGAGTGGGGCTGGCAGGGGTTAGCAGGTTACAGTGCTCGTTTTTATCTTCTGGGTTTGGTTGAGCTGCCTCAGCTAGAAGCGGAGAGCCAGGCTGTGGGCGTGCAGGGGTGGGGGTGCAGGGACTGGGGGTGGCTCTGGAGCAGACAGGGTGCCTGGGGGCACTAACCAAAGACTGGGAGCAGAAATGCTGGCATGGGAGCAGTGCTGTCTATACTCGGGGGGCAGAGAAAGGTCAGGGGGGAGGGGGCAGCAAAACCGGGGGCTCCACTAAGCAGAGATGGGTGGGGTGGAGTTGACACCCCCAGAAGAGACATTTCTATGGGAAGAAGCTTTAGTACTCTGCACCACAGAGTGGGCTCTCTGAGAACCCTAAGAGCAAACATGGGACAAGATCCCCGAGTTTTCGCTGGCTGCACGGTGGCCTGGCCTCCAGGTCCGGGATTCCACTGTGGTCTGAGAAGCCTTGTCCGGGGGAGACCCCGGGCTCCGTGCAGAGTCCACAGTGCCGGGAACCGCCCTCCGGCCAGAGCAGAGATGAGCGGGAAGCTGTGCCTGGGGACAGGAAGAGGGCACATGCGTGCACCCACAGACTCACCCGCTCGCCTCCTGCAAAGTCAGGGGGAGGCAGGGGTGAATCACGGAAGGAGGAGGGACTCAGAGCCAGTGAGGGTGGGTTAGGAAGCTGTGAACGCTGCCAGGGAGCGTCCTGCGGCCCGCGCCCCGCCTATCCTCCATCCCTCCTCCTCCGCATAGCCTGGGCTGCACCCCTCCTCAGTTGTTTGGGACGCCAAGGCAGTCCTTGCCTGTACTCTGGACATACCCCTTCTCCCCCAAACGCCATGGGACAGATGCTCCGAACTGGGAAGCCCCTGCACTGTCACTGGGGGACCCACCAAATAAATGATGCCTAAAATCCCGAGCATCACCGTGGGGTGCGGCGAGGACAGGCGCAGGCCTGCAGTGATGTCCAGGATGCAGTGCTGAGAGAGAGCAGAGGATGCCAGTTTGGGAATAGCGGGAAGCACACATCATTTGTATCATGAGAAATCCCAAGGAGAATGTACTGGAAATGAGCTCCTATGGGGATGCATGTCGGATGATCGGGAGACCTGAGCCGCCCCTTCCTCCCCCTCCCCGTTCTGCTCTGTCTTCTCACAGCACTTCAGGGCTATACCTATTCATTAGTCTATTTTGTATTCCTTGCTTCTTCTCCTTTCACTGGAAGGTAAGACCACTCATGGCAAAAGTCTGCACTTGCGTTTGGCACCTAGCAGGTGCTCAATAAATATGTATTGAGTGTGTGTATCAGATGGCGCCGCGGAGGGCGGAGGGAGAAGCGTTCACGTCTTACTTAATATTCCAAACAGAGTGGTGAGATTACGGGTTATTTTTACTTTCTTTTTGATTTTTTAAAAAACGAATGCTGTATTTTCTAATTTTCCTATAATCAGTATGCATTATTCTTACGACTAGAAAAACGCCAAAAAATAAGGCCTAAAAACAACTGCTGCTGTTCCCCAGGGGCGGGGACCTGGTCTGCTAGAGCCCCCTTTGCTGGACCCCTTAGCACCCTGCCCTGGTGCTGCCAAGTCCGCCGGGCTTCCCGCCCCTCCTGCTGTCCCGCCCCGCCCAGCCTGCTCTGGGTGTCCTTGGCGTGTGGCCCCTGCCTCGCTTTCCAGGCTCCCCAGACACACTGAACCCACTCGGCCCTAGTTCAAGCCTGCGCGCCCTGCGTGCTGCGTGCCTCCTTCACCCCCACACTCCCCAGATCTAGTTTGAGCCTCACCCAGTTCCTTGGGAAGGTTGCCTCAGCAGAACTGGCCTCCCCTGCCGGGCTCTCGGACCGGGTCTGCAGGATGGCCGTGTAAGTGTGCTCTCAGGGGAGTCCCTGTGTCCAGCGCCTGCTCCTTGGACGGAGGGAAGAGGAGTTTCCCCATCGTCTGAACTGTCTCTCTGTGTCTGCGCCTCTTGGTCTCCCCAGCTCCTGTCTCTGCCTGTCCCCCACTGTCTCTCTCAATCCTTCCATCTAGCCTTCCCCCAGGTTGCTCTCTTCCTTCCCCATTGTGGGCGCCAACATCAGCGAGGAGGCCCGTATGCCCCACTCGTGCAGAAGCACAGTTTAGATGCAGGGCCCTGGAGCTGCAGGCGTGGACCCGGGCCCTGCTGTGTGCCAGGCTGCTGGCCCCGCTGCCTGCTGAGCCGTGGAGGTGCAGGGGGCGTGCCCAAGAACAGTTTCCCTCAAGGGTCTGGAAGTGGGCGCTGGTAGAGAGAGGAGCCTCAGGGGCAGCTGGAGCCAGAGTTAAGACCCAAAACAACTTTTGAGGCACATGACATGTATCTTTAAAAAAAGAGGGTGCCCATGGGATATGGAGTAGGAGAACTCCACCCAGTCCTGCCTAGGCACTGACTTGCTATGTGAGCCTCAACTTCCTTATCTGTAGAATGGGGTGGCGTTGAGGTCCAGCCAGATACCTGGATACGGTCAGCCTGGTGCTTGGATAGACTCACTTGGGCCTCCTTTCTGACGGAGGCTGAGTGGCGGTTTTCTGATCTGTAAAATGGGGTTAGGACTCCTGATTCATCGTGTTGGACTGGGAGTTGAATAAGGAACCATAAAGTACTGAGCCCAGTGCCTGGCACAAAATTAGTGCTTGACGAGCGCAGCCACTGAGATGCTGCGGGATGGCGTCTTTAAATGTCCTCTTGGACTTCGGGTCAGCAGAGCACATGTCCTGAACGTGCTGGACCCCCAGCCGCAGGCCGGGCCACTCAGTGCAAAGCAGCCTGAGTCCTGTCTCCAGGCCCCGGTCCTCTAAATAGCTCTGCATCTTTTTCAAGCTACGTAAAGAGTATGTGTCTCCCATAAAAGTTGAAAAACTCAGTAACACACATACAGGAGAAAATACAGATGGATCCTCAGAGAGGGCTGGGCTTGAGTCCGAGCTCGGCTGGTCCCCATCATCTGACCTGGCGGCCTCTTAATTGTTCTGAGCCTCAGCCCCCCATCTGTAAATGGGGATAAATAGCCCCCATCTCGCAGGGCGTCATGCGATGAAGTCACCTACTGAGTGAAGAGCCAGCGCGCCTGGGACAAGTTAAAGCTGCTATAATAATCCAGCTGCCCAGGAGAATTGCAGATCACACTTTTTTGCATTTTCTGTCCATTTTTTTCTCTGCAGCTATGATGTGTGTGTAACATTAACATAGACACATGCATTTATTAGTTTGAGCTCATACTGCCTGTTCCTTCTGTGTTAGTCGTCTATCACCTCTTGGGGTGCTAGCACTTGGGGGCGGGAGGATTTTGGACCTGGGATATTTGACTCAAATGCTTTCTTGACCACTATGCTTTAGTAAAGACACGCTTCGATCCCCTTGGTGGTTCTTAACATTTTTTTCCATTATTACCTTTCCAGGAAGACTTTGAAGATCATTTTCCCCTTACCCCACGGTCTCCCAGACCGCGACTCACCCAAGCCGAAGTGCGCCACGGGCTCCATCTCGCACAGGTAGCCCGAGCCCCCGTCGATAACCCTCAGGTGGGCCCCGCTCTTCCTGGTGTACAGCACAACCTTAGCGCCTCTGGCGAACGCCCCAAACCGGGTCCGAGGCACCACCCGCAGCCAGTTGTTGCTGAAGCCCTGTGGGGGGAGGGGGGAGGGAGGCCTGGCTCAGCTGGGAGGGGCAGAGGCAGGTAGGGGAGGGAGAGGCAAAAGAGCAGTCGGCCAAGCCCAGGAAAGGCGGGGTGGGGGGGTGGAGGCTTGTTGTGGGGCGGGGGGAGCCAGGCAGGGAAGGCCAAAGCAAGGACAGATGGGCTGCTGGTTGGGACGAGGCGCAGGGGGAGCGGAAGCTGGACTCTGCTGGTGGACAGCAGGCCTGAGGACGGCCGCCTCCTGCCACAGTGTCAAGCAAGCATCCCCAGCTCCTCGGCCCTCGTCTACCCTGGACCCAGGAGAGCACACCAGGCTGGGCTCCATGGGTCCTGGGGTCCATGCACACCTGGTTACCCCGGAAGACGGACAGCGGCTGAGCCATGGACTCCCCGTGGGACAAGATGAGGTCCAGCATCCCGTCTCCATCGAAGTCTGTCACCACGCCCCCTGCAACAACGCAGATTTCACTCTGGCCGTCCAGCAGGAGACCCACCGGGAGGGGCTCGGGACCGGTGCCATGGGCACAGCCCTGAGTGCGGGGGCAGAGAAAGGACATAGCTGGGGCAGGGCGGTCGGGGCTCGAAGCTGCTCCTCTCCTTTTTTTTTTTTTTTTTTAAAGCTTTATTTATTTATGCATACAAGCACTGGGGTACAGGCCAGAGGTGTGGGGGGTGAGAGGATTCACCAGACAGAGCGGGGAGCAGAACAGGCAGATGGACTGAAACACACTGCTGAGGGGAGCAGCGGGCACAGCAGGAGAGGTCTGCCATGCCATGTGGGTCCCCCCCTGGCCGGCAGCAGGGATCGAACTCGTGCTGCAGTGGCTGCGGTTTGCCTCATAGTGCGTTGCTTAACCCACTGCGCCACCAGGGAGGCCCTCCTCTCCTTTCTTACAGCCACTCACAACTGGAACTCACAGAACTTTCCTTCCCCGGGGTCTTGCACAGAGAGGATGGGTGCAAATGACATAGACCGCGAGCACCTCGTTCTCTTCTTTACGCAGCCCCTTTCTGTTTGCACTTTGTCAATCTGTAGAGTGTTCAACTACATAGAGTCCCCTTTCTGGCCCTTAGTACAGCCCCGACAACCGAGGAGGGCAGTGTCATCACGCCCGCGTTATGGATGTAGAGAACAAGACCCAGAGGAAGCCTTTATCCAAGATCACAAGTGATTCCAAGATCACAAGTGAGACAATGGCACAAGGGAGACCCAGGGCTGGTATTATTTCTCTAAGTCCTGTGGGAGAGGGGAGAGGTCACATCCTCCTTTCCATCCCCACCGGTAAGGCCTGGCGACAGACGCTACAGCCTGGAGATTCCAAGTCCTGGCCGCGGCGGGCACTGGGAGAATGGACCAGCTCCCCTCTGCCTCCCTACCTGGCCCGGGGCACCTCCCACTCTGTGCTCAGCCACAGACCTGCAGGCACAGGAGGAGCCCCGCTGGGGGACTGGCCGCCCTACCCCACACCCACGGTGTGGGCAGAGCTGACGGGGCGGGGTGGGGGAGCACCAGTGGGAGTCCTCAGTGCCTCACCTGTGCCCCGGCCTTCAGGCTCCAAGGCATCGCCTGGATTGAGCTCCTCGATGAGGGGGTCGCCATGCTCCCTGCGGATGACGCTGCAGGGAGGAGATGGGCTTGGTTCAGGGCTGAGGAACTGTGGGACCCCGAGGCCACTCCCTCATTCCTGGCTCCTGAGCCCCCCGCACCTGCGGTGCCTGGGGTGCCACCTGGTTGTCTAAGAGCCTCTCTGCTCACAGACCTGCCTGTTCCCTTCTTGGGTTTTAATTTACGCTGGTAAATATTGATTTTTCCTTCTCTAATGGATGAGTTATAGACAGCCGGAGAAGGGCAGCTGATGGATGGAGAAGGGGCAGGGACACGGTCACCTTCAGCTGACCTTCACGTTCCCTCAGGCAGCCCTCGCTTCTGAGTTCTGGACGCTACCAAGGCTCAAACCCACTCAAATGCCACCGCCGCCACGCCCTCCCTGATCGTGCTTTGAGAAGCAAGGCTTTCCTGCCCTGCCCTTATCTCTCCCCTGGCCTTTATCTCTGTTGCTGTGTGTTAACGCTCTGTTGAAAGCATCTTATCTCCCCAGCTAGACGGAGAGCTCTTTGCAGGCTGCGGCCATGTATTATTCATCTTTGCATCTCCCGCAGCGTCTAACACAGTGCCTGGCTTTCAGAGTGCTCCAAGCACATGTCTGTGGGACACAGGGATGAATTCTAGAGGCAGACGGGAGGGAAGGCCGTCAGGGCTGCAGGGGTTCTGCTTTTTTGAACTCTCAATTGTGGTAATATTTGCTTCAGAAAAGTCCACTGGGAAAGTCGTGAGCTTTCTCCACACGGAGTCAAACGCTAGGAGTGGTGGGGAGCTTTCCTCTCTTGCTTTTCCCCACTCGTGGGGTTCTCTTAGCCTTGGGGGCTCCGCCCAGATGTGTGGAGCAATGTTGGGGACAGAGAGAGGCCCAGATGGGCTCTGTACCCGTCTCCGCTTCTTGGGTGGTTGCTGTTCACCCGTCACAGAGCGTCCCCAGAAGGCTGTGAGGGGACCATTGCTTTCCGGGGGGTCCCCAAGTTGGAGTCTGCAGAGATGCACAGCAAGGAGCACTGGCACAGCCGCAGGGTGGCTGCAGCACTGACAGACACGCTGGGCAGTCTCCTCTGTCCACAGGCGGCATCTGCGCTGACTGTGTGCAGGCTGGGCAGTGGGTTCTATGCCCGGTGGTGCCAGGGGCATGTGTCCGCCTGCTGGAGGTGGAGACGTCTTGGCCTGCCAATACCTGCGGTTCCTTTGGTCACCTGCGCCTGCTCCTCTGCCGCAGCTGGGCAGAGACACCCATGGCTTCAGGGCCACTGCCGCTGAGCGTTCCTCAGGATAAAGCCCAGCCTTCCACTGTGCTCACATGTTTGCTAAACAGATTCTGCAGCAATGTCTGTGCACGGGGCACCATGTGGGGACCCTGGTTACGCTGTGCTGTGCGTAACCAGGGTGGCCGGAGCTCGGGGTCCATGGTGGCAGGGAACCCCATGCAGAGTGCTGAGGACCTGCAGGGAAGGTGGAATGGAGGGGGTGCAGGGCTGAGCACTCTCACCCAGATTCGGGTGACCAGGCTGGAGGAAGAGCCCAGGAGGCTGGCACGGAACGGTGAGTGTGTGTGTGTAGGCAGCTGGGGGGTCCAGGGCTGGCCCAGCCCAGAACTGAAGGAAACTGGGTGCCTGGCGCTTAGAGACAGGTGGGAAGTGGAGCGTGAAGAGGCTGGGGACAACACCGGGCTCTATGGGACACGTCAAGGAGACGACAGTGGGTTTCAGGTGCAACTGGGGTGTGGCCAGACTTGAATTTTCAGCAGCTTGCTCTGCTCTGCCCCGGGGGTAGACACAGGGAGGTCAAGGTGGCACCGGCAGGAATCGCCTTCAGAGAGGCCAGGTCTGGGGTAGGGTGCAGAGCTGAGGACAGATCAGGGGCATGTGTGGGGTGCCGTGTTTGCCTCTGGAGAGACTGTTCACCTGCTGTTGCTGCCCGGTCCCGGCTCACGCTCCGTAAGTGAGTGAGTTCCTGGATGCCCTGGACGCATCCAGGCACCCTGAGGCTCTGTGTCCCTGGTGCCCGGGAGGGGCCCTCCAAGCGCCTCTCAGCACAGAAGAGCCCGTGTGACCCAGGACAGCTGCCCAGGCCCAGGATGATTCTCTGTGTCACCCTCCGCTGTGTGCTCTGGACCCACCACTGGCCACGGGGACTTGAGGCACAGACACGTACCAGGGAAGCGGCTTCTGCTGCCGCGGTGTGGACGCTGACACGCTCACCCATGGGAACCTGTCCAGGACAGCCCTGGCCCGCGCCGTCGGGGTAAGCCGAAGCAGTGAGGTTTGGGCGCGTGCAGAGAGGGGCCTGGGTTCTCAGGCCACAGACACCGGAGCACCAGACTCCCGGCTGCTCGGAGGTCCTGGCAGTGACACTTTATTAGCCAGAGAAGGAAAGCAGTGTCTCTGTTAACGAGCAATTGATCTTCTGCAATTAATCTGGAAGTTGTGAATAAGCTTTTTGCAAGGCACCTAATTAGTAAATCTGGTGCCTTTGGGGGGTGATTATATGCAGTCAAGATTGATGCTTTGTTAATAATTATATTTTAAAACACCCTTAGTCACAGTTCCCACTTTTATTAATAGTTGGGGCTCTTTTGGGGAGCGGGCGGGGGTCCTGGGGAGCCAAGCAGGTGACCTGGCCCGTTTCCTGCACCCAAGTGCCTTGGCCCACCCGCTTCTTCCCACCTGCTCTTGAGACCTGCTGGCAGGCTTCAGACCAACGGCAGAGCCGGCTCAGGCCCCTTGGTCTGGGGTTTGTGCCCCAGCAGCAGTTCCTGAACCACAATGTGCAGAGTCATCCTGCGCCTAGCGCACTTGTTAACGACAGAGATTCCCGGTGGTCTCGCCCCTGAGGTTCTGACCTGGGAAACCCAGGGGGCCCTGGGATTCTGTACTTCCAAGGGCACTTGGGTGCCTCGATGCCAGCTGCCTCCCAACCCCTGAGAGGAGAACTACCCTGGACATCCAGCGGCCGCCTGGACACCGCTCAGGGGCTGCGGACCCTGCCAGGCCACGGTGCCTCCCTCGCCTGGCCCCCGTCTGACGCAGCACATCCCGGCTGTTTGCAGAGCATCAACCCCAAGAGGAAAACCTTTGAAAGAAGTATCTGTGGTCACATCTATTTGAGCATTCCGTCCATCTTTGGGGGAAAAAAGCTCCTGGCCAAGTTAAAGTCTCCTGGAAGCCCCGCAGCCAGGAAACCTGCCTGCCTCTGTACAGCTGCCCCGGAGGGGGTTCGGGACGCCCGGAAAGGTCACCGGACCTCCGCGGTAGATCCTGGGGTCCGGACCCACCTTGGACATTGTCCTTCTGCCTGGTGGCCCCCAAACAGCAGCAGGCCAGCTCCCAGGGCCCGCCCTCCACCCCCAGGCGCTGGCTCGACCCCCGTCCTGTCCTCCTCTCCTCTCACTCGTCAGAGGACCTTCCTCCCCTCAGCTCACGGAGGAAGACTGAGCCCACCTTCCTCTGGCCTCCCCGCTGCCCCGCGAGCGGCTGCAAGTGGACTGGGGTATCTACCGGAAGAGGCGGTTGGCCGAGGAGCTGCGGTGGGCGAAGTTGTTGAAGAAGATCTCCAGCTCCTGGTCGTTGTCGAAGTCGGCGGCGATGACGGTGCGGACAGGGGAGGGCATGGAGAACTTGGGCGAGGCGATGTCCTGGGAGGAGAGAGGCCGGGGGTCAGTGGGTAGACGCACCCTGCGGGGGTGGGGTGACCTCCTTCCCCACCTGCCCCCTTGGGACTTCCCCCCTCCCGCTCTGCCCCCTACCCGGACCTGGGGGCGGAGATGGGGCTGTGAATGGAACCCCGTGATGTTCAGTCCCTAGAGGAGAACTGGTGGGGTGGGGGTGGCAGCGTGGGGCAGGGGTGCAGGGGAGGAACGGCACATGTCACACGCTTTTGCTGTCTCCTAGCTAGGCTCACTCTTGGGCCTCCTGTCGGTGACTTGAGCGGGGCAGACATTAGCACCTGCGTTCACAGACCGCCCTGGGGAAGCAGAAGGTGGCTGGCTCTGGTGGCTGAGGAGCGGGCCGCAGGTGTCTGACTGCAGACGCCGTCTCTAGCCCCGCATGAGGCTGGGAGCTGGGTGTGCACTGGGGGTGCCTGCGTCCAGGTCCGGGTTTCTCTGCTGACGCTTGCGTGGTCTTGGGCAAGGGACCAGCTCCTGGGGTCTCACTGTCCTCGGCGGCACTAAGGGCGCAGCAGCAGCTGCCGGCCGTGAGGACTGTGTGTGCCCGCGCCACATTGCCGGGCTTGCCCGTGTTTGGCGTCGTGGAAGAGGCTGGGGTTGTCTACACGGCATTGTTGCTGCCTAGAACCTTGTGGTGTTTCTTGGAAGCTTTTTGATATTTTCCTTTTTTGAGACATTTGTTTTGGGGGTTGCTGTATCAGATACGGCTGCCCAGGGCTCGTGGGGAGACCTCAGCCCAGAAAAGCCCTGCTGGGACCACACAGAGCTGACAGGGCCTTGGTGGACCAAGGGCCCAGGTGTCGGGCTGTCCTCTGCAGTAGAAGAGCCGTGCATGGGGCCTTTTTGTTTCTAAGCAGAATAGCTGCTATAGATGGGTTTGTGTCTTGAAGACCCTGGAAACTCGTCTGAATCTCAGGGTCTTCCTGGAGGGCCTTGGGAGGGCACCGCTGATGTTTCTGGGAGCACCCTCTGCCCTCGGCCTGGCCTTGTCCCCCACCCTCTTCCTATAGGCCCGCTCCATAGGCCCAGCCGGCCTGGGACAGCTGCTGAGCTGCCTATTCTGGGGAGCCAGGAAGGAAGGCTGTCCCCTTGGCACAGTAATGAGGCTGATTAAGAGCCTGACCAGCTGGCCAGGGTGGGCTGAGCAGGGCCTTAAGAGCTGGGGAACAAAGAGACCTCAGGATCTTTAACTCATTATTATTCTATTGATCCTATAAAAATGGAAACCTACATAGCCCCCTTGGGGTTGCTCCATTGCATGCCTGGGGTAATGTATGTAAAACGCTTAGCACAGTTCCTGGCACATGGAAGGCACCTGACAAATGGGGCATCTATTATTATTCTTATTGCTCCTGTGAGCCCTGGGAAGAGGCCTCCCTTTGGAAGGCTTTGCAGGGCTTCTCAACTCAGCACTCTGGCGTTTGGGGCTGGGTCCTTCCCGGTGGTGGGGCTGTCCTGGAAATGGTAGGATGTTTAGCGGCATCCTTCACCTCCCCCCACCAGGTGCCAGTTTGTCAGGAATGTCCCAGACATTGACCACTGTTCCCAGATGTCATCTTCATTGTGGCCTCACACTCCCAGGCTCTGCAGAGTCAGAAGCCCCTTCTCAGCCGGTGAGAGGCACAAGCGGGGCTGTGTGCCCTGATCATGCCAGGACCACTCACAGTGCTGGGTGGTTAAAAGAGAGGGAGCGAGGGAGCGGCCTCTTCTTACCCGAAATCGAACCTTCCCGTGGGCGCTCATCTGCAGGTAGAGCCGGTGGGGGCCATTCCAGTTGCCGTACACGATGTCCACTTTGCCGTCCCGGTTGAAGTCGGCCAGGGCGACACCTCTCCCATGCTGGTGGGGATCGTCCACACCTGGGGGGGGAAGGTCAGAGCCCTCAGGGCAGTGACCCTGCAGGTTCTGCAAACTCTCACCTTGCTGGAATTCCAATGGAACACCCAGGAGGCCAACCCCACACTGTCCCTGCCACCGGGGAACAGGAGGGCCTCCTAGAATTTCTCCTTAGGGGTAGGAGGTGACACACCATCTATCAATACTGCAAAGGGGAACAGAAACTTGTCTTCAATCTCTACTTGCCAGCAAGCACACTATTATGCTTCAATTTGGGGTATCTTGGGGGAGGGAGAATGGTGGAAATTCTGGTGGACTAAAGGCCCCTCCAGTCACCCCAAGACTGCCACTGGGATACATTAAGCTGATTGGGACTTTTGCTTCAATCTTCCCAGTGCTCCCAGGTCAAGTTCAAACTCCTGCAGGGGCAGCACTAGCCCCCAACCCGCCTTACCTGTCCTCTTCCCCTTTCTACTAAACTCTGGCCACCCTATGTTGTTTTCATTTCTCAAGTGAACCAAGCCCTTTTCAACTTCCATGACTTTGTTCAAGCTGTGATTCTCTTCCTGAGGTTCTCTTTTCCTGGGTTTTGGTTATTCTGCTCTCAGGTACAAGGTCACCTCCTCAGGGAAGTCCTCCCTGATGGCTTCCATGGAAATAGAGCCTGGACTCCCCACCCTATTCTTCTCCTATGCTTTCTAGGCTTCTTCTCCACTCTGCAATTATGTTCCTTTGCAGTCTACTTGGTTAGGGTGTCTGGTTCCCCTCACTAAACCTTATGCTCTATGAGGTCAGGAGCTGTCTTCTCGGTCATCATAGATGACCACGTGGTGCTGGTGGTGACCTGGGAACACTGGTGACAGCAGAGGAAATCCTGTGCTGTGATAGGGAAAACCAAGGTGTGCCTTGTGAGGTGGGGAGAGAAGCTTGTGTCCCATGTAACCCGTGGCCAGCGGGACTGAGCTGATCCTGGGGGAGGACAGAGGGTAGCTGGCCTGCAGAGATGTCCTGGCCAGCTTCCTGCCCAAGGCGGGCTCATTCCCCCAGATGGTGCATGACCTGGGGGCACAGATGCCATCTCTCGTGCCTGTGGAGGGTCTGGAGCGCATATGGTCCTCGGTCCTCGGCAGTCAGGGGTGGTGGGCCATAGGTACCAGGATGGGGGATGAGGTACTTGGCTGAGCCCAGACTCCAGGGCACAGGAGGAAATCCTGCCAGATTTGGAGAGCCTGAGGGTAGGAGCAAGAGGAGCGGGGTGGGGCCGCTGGGAACTAGAAAGGCTGAGCATTCTCTTGGAGGCCCGGGGCCGGAGGGGAGAGTCAGTAAGACCCAGAAAGGGGCTTCAGAAAGGGACTCTGCAAGGAATAGGGGCAGTTCCAACCTGTAGGATTAATACCCCATTAATTCTCTGCAAAACTCCCAGCCCTAATGTCAGTGGCCTTCCGTGTTGGCCCATTTCTCTCCTATCTACGAGGCACCTTGACAAGGAGCTGGTTCCCTTTCACGGGAATAATCGGTGCCAGGCTGCATTTCTCAGCAGCATCTGTTTGGGTGATGAATGCCCTCTTGACATGTCTTGTTAAACCCCTGCAATCATTCTGACTTTCAATTACGGGCCTAACACCTTTCCTCTCTCCTCCCGCCTGATACCTTCTCCCACTCCAACTTGTTGGCTCACCTCTGCTTCCATCTCTTTAACACCTTATCAAATCCTCTAGGTTTTCCCCACTACCACCTCCCCTTCATTTTATGATTTTTCAGCAATGAGAAAATTTGCTGCCAGAGTGGATGGCACCAGGAAGGGTGAGCTGGGAGGGAGGACAGGCCAGGGGCACTGCCTCCCCATTTTAGCTTTGCCAGGGAGGGAGAAGAGGGCAAGACAAGGATGGGGAACTCACTGGCTACTAGAAGGGGGTGTGTGTGAATGTTCACAGTGGGAACAGGGAGCAGAGAGCCGGGGAAGCAGGTGCTTACATGTCATGGACAGTGGATGGGCACACACCCAGGACTTGATGCCAGTGCCAGCTCTGGCTGGAGCTTATAGGACCTTTGATCTATGTGTCTAGATCCCTGCTCACCTCTTCTTCTGGAGGCCAGAGTTTGTCTCTGCACCTCCTAGAAGGAGATAAAATCAAACCATCCATTCTTTGGCAGGGCGGGGAGGAAATGGGAAGGGGAAATAGCTGAAGGGCAGACCAGTGCGATCCATACCTACTAAGTGTCAGTTCCATCATTCGGCAAAGTGTATTGGGTGACCACTGTGTGCCAAGTATTGTAGCAAGACGAGCAGCCTTGTGGACATAGATTACTGGAGCAAAAAGCCTGGGGAGAGGGGCATGCAAAGGCAATGGAATGCAGAGGAGGGGGTGACAGTCTCGACAAGTGGCACAGAAGGAGTCAGGAAAGGCTTCATGGATAATCTCTGAGCTAAGTGTTGCAGGATAAATAGAGATTCTGCAGGTAGAGAAGAAGAGGGGCACTTTAGGTAGAGAGAATGGCAAGCGCAAAGGTCCTGAGGTAGATGAGGGATGGGCACAAATGGAAGAAGGAGAGCTGACCTGGGAGCCTGGAGCACTTGTGTGCATTTTATCCAACTCTTATTATAGCTATTTGTTTATTCATCTGCTTCTTCCTATACAGTGTCAGTGCCTCTGTGTGTGCCGTGCATGGGGGGGCTTAAGGGATTAGGTGACTTTTGCCTTATTAAGGTTAGCACCCCCAGTTCATAGCATCCATGGGCTGGAACTTAGCAAGGACTTGATAAATGATTATTGAATGGAACTGAATGTTTAAGATAAACGTGGGGGCAGGGAATGGAGAGAAGCAGCTCGGAAGTGGAACTTGATGCTGAGACACAAACAGGACACAGGAGCATGGGCCCATTCGTCTGCTGCCAAACGGATAACGCTCAGGCGTTCTAGGCCTCGCTCTCTCCAGTAGCGAAGGCACCCTGTGCCCTGAGCCTGGGGGATGTGGAACGGCAGGTGACCAGCAAGCTGCTCCCGTGTGGTTTGGAGGACGACAGCTCCTGAGGCTTGCGGGACTGGCCTGGAGTGGGTAGGGGGGCCCAGAGTTCCCTGTGGGTCTGGGGGGCCGAGGGACCTGGGGCGGGGGCTGCACTCACCAGTGCTGGCTGCAGCATCCACAAACGTGCCATCGCCTCGGTTGTGGAAGAGGAAATTGGGCCCATTCTCATTGTCGCAGAAGATGTCTGAGGCGCTGCTGCTGAGGATGGGGCCCACGCTGACGCCCCGGCCCCCTAGGAGAGGACACCGACCCACCCTGAGCACAGAAGCAAAGTCCAGACCCACTCGGGGCTGCCCCGAGAGCTTCAAAAATGCACCAGAAAGCACCTTGGGGAAACCCGACCCTCCGGAGCCCCCTGAGCCCAGACACAGGCTCCTGTCCCCACAGACGATGGTGAGGCTGGCGAGGAGCAAGGGCCAGCTGCGTGGTGCTGGCAGGATTCCTCCAGTGATGCTGGCAGGTCCCTCCAGTGGCTGAAGGGACAGACCTAGCCTCGGCGGCGGAGTGACAATAACCCTAAACCCAGCTGGACCCGTAACTGTTTGGCCAAGTCACAGATTCCCGACAGCTCCCGCCCCACCCCAAGACAACAGCACCTTCAGGGGTTGATTCCCGACAGAGCTGCAAGGATGCACACTTGGCTTTGCTTGACGCGGCAAACACCTGGCACAGCCTCGTGTCCATCAACAGCCACTGGCTGAACGGAAGACGGCGCAGCCACAGGACGGTCTAGCGTGCAGCAAAAAGCCTGCGCAGGTCCATGTTATTGGCTAGGAGGCGGGCCCAGCACGTATCGCTACACGGAGGGGCGATTTGCCAAGTAATGGTATTGTGTAAGTTTAATTAAAAAAATAGGGAAATAAATCATGCTGTTTCTAGACATGCTTGTGCAGACTTGTTCTTGAGTTGGGGGAGTGAGAAAGGCCACACGCCGAGCTGGCCACACTGGCTACCTTGGTGGGGTAGGATTTGGGGAGAAAGGAGAGATGATAGTTGACATTTTTTGGAAATGCCTCTACTGTTCTGCTGGCTGCAACAAGAATTGCTGCTGCAGTGCAAATGCATAAAACCTCATAAACTATGTATTTTTTTGAAAAGAAAGAAATCAAGTCAGTTCCACAAGGCAACTAAGATGATTCTGGAAGGAGGGTCTCTGTCCCTGGTGCCTCGGGTCTGAGGAGAGACGCCTGTGGGGGAACTCACGGGCTTTTCTCCCCACCCCTCCGGGCCTGGGCCTTGGAGCCAAGGGAGTGGGAGGGGAAAGTGACAGCGGCCCCCTCGCTGCTCGCTGCTCTCGTGGCTGGCCCTCTGAGCACGTCCTGGCCCTGGGTCTCCCGGGTCCTGCTAGGTAATCTAATTAGCTCTCAAGGAGTGCAAAGCCTCACGTACATGGAGCCACGGAGCCACACACTCTGGAGACATGCGATGTCACCCTTCGTCAGGGAGCCTGGGCGAGGGGCAGGGAGGCTGCCCATGGCTTCTGGGAGCCAGCCAGCCGGGGCGCCGGGCTGCCACCTGGGCACCACTGCCGCTGCCGGTGCTGGAGAGAAGCCGCTGCTGGCCCTGTCCCGGCCCTGCTAGGCTCCAGCCAAGGGCAGGTGCCAGAGAGAGCCCCTGTGCCCTGTCTGGGCCCCCACAGTTCCTGGTGGGGTGCTGAGCCTGGTGCAACTCCATCCTTCCTCCCCCACTCTGGCACCCTCCAATTTCCTCTCTGCCTCTGGCTCCCGAGCTGTGACACATTCCCTTCATTTTCTACAAAGCAGGTTATTTCCCTTTTGGACAAATTTCTAAATCTTTCTAATTAACTAATTGGGTTGGGTTGAAGCCTTGCACCATTTGTAACCTGTAATTACTAGAAAATTGCCATGGTAACCACACTACTAATTAGTGACAATTTATTGCCATGGCAACCAGACCATAACAGAGATGTTACCCACAACTCCTTCTTGGCAAGTCCCCTGCACAGTTGGGGAGCAGGTGAGTTGATTGTCGGGGAGCTGACCTCTCGGCATTGGACCCAGCAGCCTCAAGATGAGGGGCCAAATTGGGACTGGGGGCAGCGCCAGCCGTGGGTCTGGCCCCTCACTAGCGCCACGGGGACGCACTCCCAGGTCAATCATGTAAGTCCTCTTCGAGCCAGTAAAGTGCATCCGTCCTGAGTGTGGCCTCCACTGCCCTCCCACCGGCCAGGCAATAGGCCGTGACCCGCCAGTGTCCACTGGACCTGTCTGTCTCCTTGCTCAGCTTCCCATCTCCATCACCCCCACCCTCGCCCCAGTGAGGGTTTAACTCGCACCTTAGAGGCTTACCCAGGGGGCAGGGAGGAGCAATTTTATTTTACCGTGGCCAATGGGGTCCCAATAGGGAGTTACCTCTACTTTACATCAATTAATTCCTTTCTATTTGAAGCCAGCATGTCCTCTGGGGACCAGCCTTCCCCCAGTTGGGGCCGGAGAGGCAGCGTGGGGGTGGGAGAGACCAGGGGTTAGAAAGTTCGAACCCTGTGGCCGTGTGACCTTGGGAACGTCATTGAACCTTTCTGGGCCTCTGCTTTCTCACCTGTAACTCGAGACCTGTAGTAATAGCTGCTTCTGGGGCTGTTGTAAATATTAAGTGAATTGGTTTTTGGAAGATACCTTGGAAAATGTCAGGTGCCACATAGTCATTAGCTGGACTATTTCCCACCTGCTGAGTGAATAATATCCCTTTATTTTCCCAACGCTTTTGAGCTTCAAAGGGCTCCTGTTCTGTGGTAGGGTGTGAATGCTGCCTGAAGGCTTCTCAGCTGCCCACCAGGCTGGGTAGGAGTCGGGGGATACAGGAGGAAATGCCTCCCCAGCGCTCCCTCTACCTCCTGCCACATTCCGGCACCCCACTCTGATGATTTGCTCACTGGGCCGGAGTCCCACAGGGCAACCTGGCTTACCTGTAAGCGCTGCACCCCCAGACCTCTGGCCCACCACACCTGGGTGATGCAGGCTCAAGTCCAGTTCTGGGTGGAACAGTCACCCCCGGTTGCATCTGGACCAGCTCCGGGGTGGGGGAAATATGGTGTAGCAGGGAAAGGACAGTGGTGAGGAGGTGGGGGTGTGGTGCTGCTGAACCACCCCAAACCTTGTCCTGGGGACCCGGGACAGGAGGCAGAGACATGCACAGTGCTAAGGAGAAGCCTCGGCGTCCCAGCCTGGCCTCCACCCCTCTCTGGTGCAGGGGCCTGGGGAGTGTGCGTGCCACACCTTGGTGTCCTTCCCTGTAAAATGGGCAATGCCTCGGAGCCTTCAGCTCTCCTTCCCAGTGCTTCCTCCACGCTGCGCCACAGGAAGAGCGTGGTGGGAGCAAATTCCTGGGTCTGTCTGGATCCGTGCCTCAGAGGCACTGAGGAGAGGCCACGGGTTGGGGAGCGTGGGCCTGCTGAGGCCGTGCTAGAAACGTGACTTTGGCGGACCCCCAGGCTTGCGGTCGGCCCCAAGCAGAGGCCAAGAGACCGAGAAAGAGTAGCGAAGGAGCTGGAGAACAGAGGACGAGGAGTGGGCGGTGGGCGGCCCTCGAGGGTGTTGGAGAACAGGGTGAGGTCAGGATGGTAACGGTCTCATCCGACTTCCCTGAAACTTGCAGCAGAATAACCCTGAGTCTGTGCTGCTGTGGCCTCTGCGTGCCGGGCGGGTTCCAAGGCCACGAGAGTGAAGGCTGCTAGCCCGGGCGCCCCACCCCCCGCCAACCTGGCCACCTGCAGGACACCGACCGGGAGGGGGCAGGAGGTGCCAGCATTTGTCTGCTGCGTGGGAAGGGGCCTCTGGGGGCATCTGGGAGGCGGGGCAAGAGGCCCAGGCAGGCGGGTGCTGGAGGTGGCGGGAGGGAGGGCAGGTAAAGAAGTGGCAGGAGCCGCTCTTCCGCCTACCAGCTCCGCAGTCCTGTGTGCCTGGCATGGAGCCTCACCGTTTTCTAGGTGGGGAAACTGAGGCTCGGGGAGGAGGATGCAGGCACTGCCCAGGCCTTGCCCGCATGACCCCAGGGCCCATGCATCTCCACAGCGCACGCTCAAGCATTTCTGCCAGAGTCCGCCCTCGACAGAGAAGGGGCCTGTGCTCCGCATAAGGCCCAGCGTGGCCGGCCACAGGCCTGACGTGTCTTTAAAACCTCTTGTTTTAGCTGAAAGAAAAGAAATGCACACCAAGATGGCACTGGCACTGCATAGCGTGTCTCAAAAGTGAGGTTCCCTCTTTTCAATCATTGAACGCGTCTCATCCCCGTGTACCCTGGGGCTCTGGGTGCCCCGGGAAAGCCCATAGTGGCGCCCCCGGCCCCTGGTCCTGGCAGAGGCCCCCTCAGTCAGCCCTGCCTGTCGCTCTGGCCGTGCTCCCGCTCCACCAGTGCTTGCTGGGGACCCAGGGGCTCCGTGGCCCTCGCCCTGCCGTTCCCTCCCCCATCACCTCTCGGAGAGGCTGGTAGGGATCTGCCAGAAGGTCTCAGCTGGGCTTTAGGCCTCTCTGTCTCCTCCAATAATGACTTCCTATAAATCAGATCTGCCCTCCGCTTTGTTCCACACTGCTCCCAGCCTACAGCAAGACTCCCCACCCAACATCATAAATCCACCTTCATTTTCTTTCCAAATTTCTTTTAAGGCTTCTTTAATCATCACCTTGCAGCCTGGACAGATGCTCCCTTAAAGGGTGAGGCCAAAATGCAGAGCACCTGGGGAGAGGAGCAGGGGCCGGGAGAGGCAGGGTCAGGGGGCAAGAGCTGTGGGGAAGGGGAGAAAGAGGCCCACAGGTGCCCGGGGCCGGAGGGCTGGCTGGGGACACAGCGGGAAGAACGCCAAGGCAGGCAGGCCTGCTACCTGCGCCTCCTGCACCCAGCATGGCACTCCCTCCGCCCAGGAGATGCCCAGCAGAGGGCCCTGGCAGCACTGTCAGAACCTCAGGAGAGCAGGTGCCGGTGTCAGCCACCTTCCATGGGCGCCGCCTGTGCGCCAGGCTAGTGCCAGGCGTTTCCCATTTGTCTCCTTTCGTTTCAGCCATTTTACAGGTGAGAAAACAGGTCCAGCCAGGTGGATTTGCCCACTGCTGCCTGGACAGGAAGCTGGTGGCAGCAGGGCCTGTACCTGGCAGTGTGACCCCCCCATCCCACCCTGCTAGACTGGGGTTCCAGGTGCCCAGAGAGGCCGAGGGCGGGCATCTTGAGGTCGGGGCTGCACAGCAGTGCCCTTCCCTCACCAGGCCTTCTGCCAGGACCGCTCTGCACGGCAGCTCCTGCACTGTCCGCGCTCCACGGGGCTGCAGGTGGCTGAGGAATTCCGAGCTGGGGGTCCGTGGGTCGTCACGCACCACGGGTGGGTGGGGCCTCCTCACTGCCCAGCCTCGGCACCAGCAGCCCTCCCCAAGCCTCAGGGGCCCTCCAGTCCCCCGAGAGTGGGCACGCTGGCCGCTAGATGGCACTGTGACCCAGCAGAGCAGCGGCCGCTGGCAGACCATGGAGTCTACCAGGATGCCTCCCCTCCCCCTC
The DNA here is from genome assembly GCA_019455555.1 of Galemys pyrenaicus. Taxonomy (NCBI): domain Eukaryota; kingdom Metazoa; phylum Chordata; class Mammalia; order Eulipotyphla; family Talpidae; genus Galemys; species Galemys pyrenaicus. Next base: position 4,466,777 of record JAGFMF010011406.1, on the reverse strand, counting down.
TAACAGACCAGACAGCCCTGGGTGTGGGCAGCGCCACTGCCCTGCTGCTGACACAGTGGCCCGGCCTCCCCTTGCTGCCCTGAGCAAGGCAGCTGCTGCAGCCACAGAAACCTGGGCTGCCATGCAAGTCCTGAGTGCCAGCCCCCGGGGCGGCTTCCCGGTGGGTGCGGGCCTTCTGCCACCAGCCCCTCCTGTCTCCTGGCTGGAGCAGGATTCTTGCGCTGGGGCTCATCAGAAAGGCCAGCTGGTTGGGCAGTTCCAGCATCCAGGGATGGGGCTCTAAGTGCTAGTTTACAAACCTCCTGCGTGACCTTGGGCAAGTCCCTTCTCCTCTCGCCTCAGGGTTTATTCTTTGTGCAAGGGAGGGTCTCCATGTTCTGGCCAGCAGATGTGGGGACCTGAGGCTCTCTGAACACACCTCTACCTGGCTTCCTCCCAGCCGCTGGGGCCCGCTCAGGGTACCCGCTCCCCTGCCCCCTACTTCCCACACCCACGACACATGTCTGTGCTGAGCTTTGGCCGGGCCATGTGCCAGACCCCCAGCAGCCAGGCCAGGCTCCGTGTGGTGGCCCTTACATTTGGGGTCCATTCCTGGGACTTGGGGTGGGCACGCTGGGCCAGTTTTCCAGCCAGATGTCCATGTGTCGTTAATGGAATGACAATAGGGGCTGCCGGGTAGAGTTGGGGGACTTGGCGGGCAGGGAGAGGGTGGGCTGGAGAAGGCAGGCAGACAGAATAGTGAGTTGGTGGGCCAAATAGGTTCTTGTCAGCCAAATGGCTTTTGGAAGTCTGCAAAGCTGCTCTAACGTGTCCTCTGGGCACGCCAGCTGCCCCGGCCTGCCTGGCTGCTCCACAGAAGCTGTGTCCCTTCCTTGAGCTGCCCCATCCTTCCAGCACAGCCTGGCACAGTTAGCTGGCGCTCCCTTCCCACCCGGGCGCCTCAGCCCTCTCCTCCCGGGCCCTCCTTCCCCGTCCTCTGTTCCCGCCAGCCCCTCTGCCGGCCCAGCCAGCGCATTGTCCACTTCATGCTCAAACCCAGCCGCAACCTTCTGAATTCTTTTATTCTGTGTGTAACCCTGTCTCTCAGACCTTGCCTCCTTTCCATCTCATCATTTTCAAGTGCTTCATCTCCCCAGCCCACCCTCCTTCTCCAGCAGATCAAGGCACTTAATTGCCAAGCCAGCCCAGCGCACAGAACTGGGAACTATTCAGAAAAATTGACTGTACAAATCTAGGCTGAAGCTCCTGCATGTTTATTCCTTTTCCCGGGAAAGCGTGGTTTATTACTGACACTCAGCCTGCCCCGCTGCACTCTGGGTGCAGCTATTGAGCGCTCTGAGGGGGCTGGAGCCCTGCAAACTATTTTACTGTCTAGTCATCTATTCCCGCTAACTTTGTCGGGCAGGTCAGCACCCACCTGCTCTTCGACTGAGGAGGCGAGCTGGCTACTAAGGGCACCCCAAGGCTGAGGCTGCCCTTCGTAGGCAGGACCTGGAGGTTAGGCCACACCCAGGGGCCTGGGGCAGGGGTGGCTCCAACGCCCCACCCGTTGCCTTCTAGCCCAGGATTCCCTGGGAGGGCCGTGGGTGGGTGAGGGGGACGGCTGTATGAGGAAGGTCAGCCAACGTCAGAGCGCAGGTTTGGCGAGGGTGGAGTCACGGGACAGTGGCGTGCACAGCTCTGGCGTCCTGAGTTTGGGCGCCCTGCGCGGGAACTGGGCTGCTCTGCCATCAGCAGGCCTCTGGCAGATTATCAGAGTTTAGTCAGCAGCCGTGCTGGAGTTAGAAAAACAGCCTTCCCTAGAAAGATCTCCGTCAGAGACGCTGACAATAGGTCCTCCAACCAGAAAGATGGGGGTAGGGGGCGGGCTGCGGAGGAGGGGGTGCCTTCAAAAAAAGGACTGGAGAAATTCTGGAACAAGAACACAATTCTTTGAGTTCAGTTATCCGAGACGGGACCCAGCCAAGGCTTAGGGATTTAGCACTCCGCTCCTGGCTGCTTATGTGTAAGTAAATAATTTCGTCTGCTGTTTGGCAATAAAGAATGCTTTAAATCTTGGCCTTTGCGATTTGGCAGTTTTCGCCTACAGATCCCGTTCACCCGTCATCTGGGGAACAGCAAACGGGTGAGAGGCTCCTGGGACAGCAGCACGTGAGGGGACCTCACTGCCACTTTTTGGCAAGCTCTGTGTCTGATGTCCCCCACGGGCCCCCCAAAGCCCGCTCCTCCTGACCGCTCATCCACCATGGGAGTCTTTTGTGGGTGGCAGGACAGAATACGACCATTATCCTCTCCCCAGGGACACAAGTCCGCCTTCCCCGTGGCGCCATGACCAGACTGCTCCTTGCAGGTGGGACCCGCCCCTGCAGGTCACGCCCCGCGCTCTGCGTACCTGTGTACCTGTTGACCCCGGCCTCAGCAGCCACGTCTCTGAGTGCCAGGATGCCCTGGGAGAGGTCACTGGCCTCGGGGTCCATTTCGATGAGGGCATCAGGGCCCACGTTGCCGTAGGCATAGTTGGCGATGTAGATGGAGTAGCGTCCAGAGCCCTGGGGAGGAAGGGCAGGATGGCGGGGGGCAGACTCGCACGGGCTCTTCGCAGTCTTTTCCCCAGAAAGCAGCTCTTCCCCTCCAAGCAGGACCCTGGCCCTTTCCTGGGGTTTGGGTCTCCCCTCCCCCCACCGCCTGGGGTCCATGGTCCTGCAGCTGTGCGCAGCACAGCACTAGAAGTGCTTTTCACCAAAGCTGCAAGGTGCACGCAGCGCCCCGGAATTGGGGTCCTACAACAAAGCAGCCCTGCCTCTCCTTTCATCCTGCTCCAGAAGAACACATCCCTCCCTCTCCCTCACAGCCACCTTTTTATAGACAATTTTCTAATGTGCCTCCCTCCAGCTGAGCTCTCTCCAGCTGCCAGCCAGGGTAGCTGCTCAATAAATATTTGCTGATTGATTGATCTACCAATTCCCATTATTCTCAGTCTCTCTCTCTCCCATTCAAGCTCACTCCAGCCAAGATGACAAGCAAATTCCCTGAGCCATCTCCCTCCCCCTCCCCACCCTCTACTTCATTCCTCTATTTTGGTTGCACAGGAGCTCAGCTATGCAGGAGCCTCCTTCCCTCTTCCATTCCCTATTTCCTCCATATTACCAGAAAGAAATATATATTGCTTCTGCCTTTATAACACTGTCTCAGGTTTTTTTTCCCTTTGCATCCAGGAGAAGCCCTGGGCACCAGCTCCTCTTTACTCGTCATTCTCTAGTCCGAAACACTGCTCATGGAAGATTCTTTCTGTCTGTTATTATAATGATGCTATTTCTTCAATGGATGCCTCCTTTCTCCCAAGAGATCCACATGATTTCTAAATCAGTTTTCTAGTTTTCTCTCATCCTTTCCTCATTTGCCTCTAATTAACTAGATAGTAAATATTTCTTGTGCTCCAGCTATGTGCAAGGCACTCTTCTCCAAATGTACTTAAGGAGTCTTTGTCCTTAGGTTGCATGTAGTCTAGTTGAAAGCAAGTTATTGACACGAAACAACACAAGAGAAACAGCTGAGCTCAAAGCAAGCACATGTCCTCTCACCCCCTCTCCCGGGCACCTTTGCTTGCTTTTGCTTCTTACCTCAATGTCAGGACCCCCTGTCCCACCCAAGTGGTCACTGCCTTTATGCCTCCTTAGAGATCATTTCGTTGGGTGAGACCACCGAATGAGTTTGGGGTCCTTGGGGTGAACAGAGACACCAACCATCATACTACATACTACATGCATACATAATCATGTGTCTGATTAAGAGTATGTGCGGATTTCCTAAAGTGCACACAAGAGGGGCTCCTGACCCCCAGAAAAGGCTCTAGTAGGAAGTTCAGAAAGGTTTTCCAAGAGGAGTCTCAGCCAGGTGAAGCTGGAGAGAGAGTCTTCCAGGTAGAGACTGACAGAGAATGTCGGGCATAGCCACAAGCAGGTCCTTCGATGTCCTGGATGGAAAAGGTGAAGCAGAACGTGCCGGGGGACAAAGCCGGAGGTGACAGAGCTGTTTCCTAAAGACCCCTCTCCCCATTGGTTTCGCTTTTCCGAGTCTCTGTTCTGCTACTTGGGAATCTGTGCTTTACAAATCTCGTTACTCGAAGTGGCCCGTGGACCAACAGCGTTAGTGTCATCGTGAGCATTTTAGAAATAGTGTCAGGCACCACCCCAGATGTGCTGAATCAGAGGCTGCATTTTCCCCAGACTTCCACGTGATCCCCATGCAGTTTGTGATGCACTGCTTGACAACATAGCTGCACCACGGGGGAGAACTTTGAAAGGTTCTTGCCTATCGCAGGAGCTCGGCCCGCGTGTGTAGAATGATTGGATGAAGAGTGAATGAATGAGGCCAAAGGCGAAAGTGCTCCATCACTGCAGCGTTCCTAACCCCACCAGCTGTTAGCAATCTCATCAACAAATGGGCAATTAAGCCCACATGAACGGAAATGCACTGTTAGACATTAGAATACTTATAAAATTTGGCTACACCTACTTCCTTATGTCAATGTATTGGGGTGACAGAACTGACAAACATAGATGTGTTACAGTTGTAGAAGTTGCAGAAATTCACATGTGAATTTGGGCCTTTGTAATTCTGGGAGGACGAGCTACTCCAGGGGAAGGAAGATGTTTCTGCAGCTTTGGGCCTAAGGACAGGGCCTCACCCTTCGGTCTCAGAATCAATCACCTGCAGGACTGGTGAAGCCACAGAGGCTGGATTCCAGCTCTGGGCTTTCTGACTCCGGAGGTACGGAGTGGAAACTGCACTGCAAGTCCCCAGGTGAAGCTGATGCTTTGTTGGTCAGAACCACAGTTTGAAAACTGCAGGCCCAGTCTCTGCTCCACCTGGCTCTGTGTCCTTGGGCAGGTTCTTCACCTGCTCTGGCTTTACCACCTCATGTGCTAGTGAGGCTCATGTCCCCCTGCTTCCTGGCAGAGTTGTTGAGAAGATGAAATGAGACAACACATATGAAAGGTCTTTGAAAAGATAAAAATGCTATATAAACATGAGGCATAATCATTATCGATCAGGGAACGCTTCTTGTACGATATTGGCTTTGAGCGGGATCCAGAAGGGTGGGTGAGTGATGAGGCAGCTGACGATGAAAGGCAGGCAGCTGCTCCAGGTTTGGGGCAGAGAAGGGATGCGGGCTGGAAGGGGAGAGGGAGAGCGAGGCGAGGTGGGGTGGAGACATTAACCTGGTCCCTCGGCCCTCAAACTGAGCCTGCATCAGTACCACCTGCAAGGCTAGCTGACCCCTTGATGGTGGGCGGGCGGCCATCAGGGCTTCTGATTCGTGGGTCTGGAGAGCGGAGTGGGTTGAGCCCGAGAATTTGCATTTATAACAATTCTGACGCTGCTGGTCCAGGGACCGTACTTTGAGAACAGCGGACTAGGAGGGGCTGACGAACCGAAGAAGGGATAGGATAAATGCTGTAAGAGAACTTGTGCTTAGAAATTCGTGTCTGATACTGGACTGGCAGGGCAGTCCAGTCGAGGGGTGAAAAGACATCTGATTTACTTTCAGCAAGGAGGGGCTCACTTCCTGGCGTGTCTGCCACTTACTGCATGATAGGGATCAAGTGGCTACCCTGCTGGAAGCCCTAGTTCCCACATCTGGAAAATGGGGGGATGACGGTGTGTCCTTCGTAGCTTATGTAGCTTCCGAGAGATGACTGAGGGACCCACTTAGCCAGGGCTTCCCATGCTGTTAGTCTAAGATGCGCTAGCGCGTACTGTGACGATTGCTCCTGTGTTTTCCTACCTCATGTTGAATTCCTGTCTCTCACCTTCCAGCTGACCTTAACTGCTCCCTGCTCCTTCCCTCTGCCACTCTCAGGCCTGGGACTGCCAAGGGGGTGGCTGGAGTCAGGATTCAACCCCCTGTCCTGGTGGCGGACCCACCGTAGGACCCACCGTAGGGTTAGTTCTAGTCCCCAGAAGCTGCGGCTGAGCAGGGGCTGAGACAGCAGCTACGTGCCCTCCCGCCTGCGGTGTCAAAGTCTCTTGTTGCCTTTCACTCGGTGCCTTTGTCCCGTGGTCAGGTGTGCAGGTGACCTTGTTAGGACAGAGCGTGTCCCTTTGTGCGTAACCTTCATGTCCCTCCGCTAGCTCTGAGAAGGTTCCCAGGGAGCCAGGAGTGGGAGAAGAGGCCCGGTGGGGGAGGTCCGCCCCGTCCAGACCCTCCCCACGCTCCAGGTACCCCCGAAACACACACACAGCAGCCTCCCCAGCCCCGCCCATGAGGCCGGCAGGCGTCCAGGTGGCCCAGATTCAGGTCAGGGCTAAATGTGGCTTCACAGCCCAGCTTGGCTTCTCTTCTCAGCACCAGCTTGTTAAGAAATAAATATTTATACCTGGCACCTGCCTTCTCCCAAGGCCTGGAGGCCCCTGCTGTGAAGATTCACGCTGAATCCCCAATCCCCTCTGTGCCATCTCCATTCCTAGATGAGCGGCCCCTTGGCCCCTGCCCCCAGAGTGGGCTCTGTGGAAGCTGGGCAGCAGCTGGGGCTCTGACTTAATAATGACTGTTTATAAAGCCGAGGAGGGGGCGGCAGGGGAGCAGATGACAGGAGGGATAAATCACCTCCACGGCAAGCCTCCGGCGCTGCTGGGGCTGCTGGGGCACGAGGCCGGCACACACAGGGCGGGCGTGCAGCTGCTCCAGCCCCGCCGCTCTCCCCTTCCTCCCCAGCTGCTGTGGGCTGGCACCTCTGGAGGTGGGCAGGCAGGGCACGGGAGCACGGGGAACTATTGATTAGCCAGTGCTTGTACATCAGGCCCCATCCACTCACCCCTCCGTGTGCCCCTTTGTCATGGCTTGATTTGCTCTGCAAATATTTACATCGGCCCTGGGGCTCAATGCCTGGCACACAGTAGGCGCTTAATAATAAGCATAAGTTGACTAGATGAATGAGTGAGCATGTGGCTTAGAGTTAGAAGGTTCTGAGTCTGTCCCTGTCACAGCGACCCACTCAGCGCTGCCCCCAGCTGGCCTCGAGGCCCTCATCTATCCAGTGGACACGATGATGGCAGCTCCTGGTCAGCTTCCTCCCTGGCTGCTGGGGGCCACCCAGGAGAAGGGATGTGGGCACCTATTGTGCCTCATTCTGCAAGTCTTGGTCTTTAGCACCTACTATGTGCAAAGCATTGCTGAGATGGGCTCTGCTCCTGGGAGCCCACTGCTGGACACCTGCGGTTGGCACCCCATTGCCTCTTACTGCGTGCCCCCCACAGGCCCCTGAACTCACCGTCCTGTCCACACAGGCCACAGAGCGCCCGGCAAAGAGGCTGGCCACGCCTCGGGCCACATTGACCTCGTCGCTCAGGATGTCTTCCCACCGGTTATTGCGGAATTTGAACAACTTGTCCGAGTAAGTGGCCACCCCTGGAGAGAGGAGGAAAAGGAGGGCTGATGGGCAGCTCTGGTCGGGGCCAGAGGAGGGCGGTGGTCTGAGCATCCTGCAGCACTCACTCAAGCTGGGGAGACTCTGCTCTCTTTGGGGGGCGTGCAAGTATTTTCAGTTGAGAGAAGAGACTCAGGTGTGTGAAAATGGCCAGTCCAGGCCTCAGGAACTAGGGGAGAAACGTCAGCTGCAGCAGCGGCTGTGGCATCTGCTCCATTTGCCTGCACCAGCACACAGGATCCTGCAACGGCCCATGTTGCAGCACCAAGACCCCTCAGGAGCTGCCCCTGCACCCTCTGCTCCCCACAGAGCCCGATCTGGCTCTCAGGACGGGGTCCTGGTTGGCGCTGGGTCTCTAAGTCCAGAGAGAGGGAAGGCTAGAAGCTGAGCTCTGGCACGTCCATCACCTCCACCCCCAGGGGGACCAGATGGCAGCACTTGGGGGGGTGAGGGGTTTGAGCAGCCCTGCCTGGGGGAGCCTGCTCCCAGGGCTGGGGAGCCCTCGAGGGTGGTCTCTCTTGGATCTTGACTCCTTCGAGAGGCTGACAGAGGCTAAGGACCCAGCACAGGTGTTCACGCGCACGGATACCATACAACACGCCACGAGCACCCCCAAAGCTCACTCCTGGCTGGGAGGCTGTGCTGTGGGGAAGGGACAGGGAAGAACTCCCTGTGGCTGGAGCTTTGCTCTTCTGAGACTGCTAAGGAAGAGCGTTCCCTTCCATCCTCCCCCTTGGCTTATTTCTTGTGGGCCCAGACATTTATATTTTGGGGGGGATTATGTTCTACCTCTGGGGACTAGCTTAGGGAATGTAGGAGAGGAGCAGGGGGAGGAACTGGAGGAGGTGAGCCTGGGCAGTTGGCCCCCTGTCGGCCCTGGTTACACCAAGGGGAGCGGAACAGCACAGTGGTGGAGAACTCAGGGCTGGAGGACACGCCACATGCCTCCTTGGCTCTGCCTGGCTTCTGCTTCCAGGTTCTGGTGGGTGGCATTGGGCAAGTAGCTTAGTGTCTCTGGGGCTCCGTTTTCTTATTTGTAAATAATGACTACACTCAAGTTCGCCGTGAGGAATAAACGAGATGACACACATTAGCGCGTTAGTGCGGCGCCTCCCCAGCGGTGGTGCTAGGGCGATGACCGCCATTGCGGAGGCCAGGCGCTCTCCAAGGTCCTGCAGGGACAGCCGCGCCGCAGGGGCTGGTTGACAGGCCAGGGTTGGGAGTGAATGAACGAGGATGAGGCACCAGGGTACGTGTGAGAGTGCGGAAGCGTGAGGATGTGAATGTGAGAATGAGTGTGTGAGTGCGGGTGAGCGTGTAAAGTGTGCGAGAACTGGTGAGAGAACGGGCACGAGAAGGACTGTGAATGCAAGTGTGCGTGAGGCCGTGTAAAAAGGCGTCTGCCCAGAAGATGAGAGTCTGATCTCCGAGTGGCCTCCTATGGGGCCCCCGAGATCACAGGGACCCCAGGAACACAGCTGTGGGTCTGGGGATCACCGCCAAGACACCCGCCAGACAGCGGGGAGCTGGCCCTGGAGCAAAGGAGTCTGCCAGGCTGGCCCTCTGTGGGGGACAGCCCTGTCCAGAGGGGGGAATGGCCCTTCACAGGGGTGGGGAGAGACCCAGGAGGCTGCAGGTGTTTGTTCTGGTGGACGGAGGGGCTGTGACGGAGGGGGAGGCCCCGAGAGCTGCTGAGGAGCCGCGTCCCAGGAGAAGCACCAGGCCTGACTCTGGTGGCCTGCACCAGCATCCGGCTCGGGCTCCTCCCCTCCTCGCCCAGTCGATCCCTTATCCTCTTCCGACTCGGTTTCCTCACCTGGGAGCAGCTCTGCGCTCGCAGCTGTGGGGGTTCCAGGAGGAAGCCCCTGCTGCTCTGGCTGTGGGTCCGACTGGCCAGCTGCTCACCAGCTGCTCTGCTCCACCGGGGTCTGCAGCCCCTTGCTGCGGTCTTGGGGACTGGGTGTGTTCAGGCATCTAGATTTTCCCCCTCTATGTTTTAGAAAGGTAGCAGTGCACACACCATTTATTGCATGACACCCCAGCAGGGACTGGGCCAGTACCCTGTAATTAAACACATTAATATTTCTGCGGTGGGATATATGAATACTCACACCAAGTGGGATAAATAAAGCCTATAAATAGTTCACATCATCTCAGGACAGGTTTTGCTATCAATTCACTTTCCTGAAAACTTAAAAAAAGCACTGAGACTTTGAGAGTTGGGTTTCAGGGCTGCGGAAGAGGGCCCAGGGCCAGACTGCCGTCCTCGTGGCTGATCCCCAGGCAGTGGCAGCCTTGTCATCGCCTCCGAGTGCCCGGGGGCTTCCGAGCAGGCCCTGCAGGCTCCTGGGGCTCCAGCCTCTACCAACAGCAAGTGACCCTTGCCTCTCTCTGTCAAATCAGGCCCCTTTAGACGCTACCACCAGCTGAAATAGAAATACTGAAGCTAAATTCCACCAAGGCTTGGCCTGGGGAGAGAAACAGCTGCCAGCAGCTGGGGCTCTGCAGAGCTCTGCTGGGCACTGCTGCATTCAGGGGGAGGATTTTCTCAAGTCCCCAAGTTCCTGTCCCCGCTAGCCAACAGGAGAAAATGGGCCCAGGGTTGGCTCTCAGCCCCACAGCTTGCCTTGTCACCTCTAATCCCCCCTCCTTACGCAAGACAATGCCCCTAGTGTGTGTTTTATAGAATTCTGGTCTCTGAGCTCCTGGAGAAAAGGTTTCACGATGATTTGCGCTTGGGAATGACCAAATCTTCCATCCCCGCTCTGGGAGACTCTCAGTGGACATCAGTCTATGCAAAGCTCTGTAAAGCCCTGCAGTACATTTCAGGTTTAATTTTATTTAATTCAGCCTTTCCCAAATGAACTTGACCATAGAACCCTTTTGTGCAGCTCATTGGTAGCAGGTGCTGTTCTTAGCAAACTGCTGTCCTAGGGTGTTGCTGTCAGGCACTGTGCTTTGTGGCCAGGGGGCTAGGGTGCCGTGTATTGTTAGCCGCTTCCCCTGTTCCAGCCTCCTGGCTTCCAAGCTGACCAGGGACGCCCAGAAGAATAAACTAATTAAGGTAAAATGTGCAACAGTGATGCAGAGCCTTGTAGATCATAAAAGGGAACGGCAAAATCAATGGCAGCCCTTCTGCAGGCAGAGGCCTGGAGGCCTGGGCGACAGGAGGGATGGGAGCCCGTGATTTAGGAAGAGCGAACGCTCTGGCAGCTGCAACCTGGGTAATTAGGTGTGTCAGGAAGACAGATAAACAGTGAGCTGTGCGGGTCGATGGCACAGGTAATAAACACTCAGCACTGGCCCCCGGCCTGTGTCAGTGTGCAATCCTGCCCCGAGGCTCCTGTAGCTGCATTCTGGCCTGGGTCCCTCGCTGAGTTGGGGACAGCTGCTAGGGAGTGGGAGGGAAGGGCTCTTCTGAGTCCTGGGGGGAGACCCCGAGAGGGCGGAGGCCTGGAGAAATAGGAGGGGCTTCAGGGCAGTGTGGGGGCCCCTGTGAGAGGCCAGTCTGCCGGTTTCCATTCCCACCCGACTTCCGCCCTTGGTATTAAAGGAGCCTGAAAAGTCTGGGAGTCTGGGGAATCTTCCAGGCACTGCTGGGTGCCAGGTGCTAGAGGCCATGCCAGAAAGTGGGCATCTCTGTCCCTGACTCAGGGTGCTTGCAATTCATTTGACAGCAGGATGGGCAGGTGGAGCGGATGCCAGGGGCCAGCAGTAAAACTAATAACACGTGACATACAGATGACTCTTTCCATGCACCAGGCATTTCACACAGGTCTACTCGCTAACCCTCACCACACCCCATGAGATGGGGACGATTCTCATGCCTATTTACAGATGAAGAACCTAAGGTACATTGGACAAGGAGGCTTGCTTAAGACTCCACAGCTAGTGGAACCCCCGGGGACAAAACAGGGTGTTAGAACAGGAAGGTACCATAAAATCAGGATGGAGGAGGCACAGTGATCGGGGGGCTTCATGGAGGAGGCACCAGAGCTAGGACTTGGCGGGTCAGAGTGACAAGCGCATGCGGGACTCCTGTGTGCAGGACACTTCGTTTGGCTGGCTGTTTTATAACCATCATCCGGTCTAACCCTCACAGCTGCCCTGAGGCATTGTGGAGGTGGAGAAATTCAGGGGCAGTTTGTGTCAACTGCCCAAGGTCATGGGGCCAGTGAGAGATGACAGATTCAAGCCCAGGTCTGCCAAGTTCCAGCCGTGCGCAGGGCACTGCATTCTCCGGCTTGGCAGTGACAGGGTGATGCTCTAGGAAGCAGGGGAGACTTGGAATGTACCCAGGAAGGAGGATCTGTGCAGGTGGAGGAGGAATGTGGAAGGAGAGACCCACTTATTCCAGGACCGAGGCAGAGCTTTGTGATCTGGGAAGACGGTGCTTCCTGAAAGCTCACCCGGCAGTGGTGAAGGGCTAGCGAAGAAGAAAATGAAGGACATGGTCACTTTTACAGTAGCTCCAGCTCCACTCTGGGTGACGACTGGGAGTGGGGAGGAGGAGCTGGGTGCTGGAGGCTGGGACAGGAAGGGCAGGGGCAATTTTGGGGTATGGTAGACCAGAGCAAAGTGGGGAGTCATCAGACAAATAGAGGGAAGGTTCTGTGTTGAGGACAATGGTGCCAATCAAGCAAATTAATTCACCAACCTGCCTTCTCACCCACCTCCAGCTCCGCCCCCAGAGGGCACTTTGGAGCCACTGGGAAGGTGAGCGACAGGGACTTTTCCTGAGGATCGGTGACCCCAGTGCATCTCCTCCCTCCTGTCCCCCACCAGGACGACAACCTGATTCATGGTTTGGCATTGTTGGCTTCGGTGGCCAAGAGAGGGGTGAGCAAGAATGTGAGGCACAGCAGAGGGCCCAGCCTCCAGCTTCATGCATAAGGCAGAGAGATCACTGCAGCTCTGGCCAGGGTTGACTTTGGGAAGGACACTTGTCTTTTTTAATCTGTGAAATGGGGTAATGAGGATGACACCTATCTCTCAGGTTGACACTAGATTACAACATGAGCTAACACCCATAACGAGATAACAGCCATGACAGACTAGAAACAATACCCGTGACACATAAGTTTAATAATCATGCTACTATCATTGTTATCACCGTCACTATCATCGCCACCACCATTGTCACCATCCTCATTATCCTCCTCATCTCCACCGCCATGGTCTCGGGGCATCATAGGGCATGTCCTCTGTTGAGGGCTGCAGGTCCTCAGTAAAGCATATCCCAAAAGGCACAGTGACATTAAGTACAAGAGCTTTATGAGACTTAGTCAATGGAAACCCATCACAGCAGGGATGGCCCAGGATGAGAACATTCAGGCAAAGGCCATTTTTGAAAAGAACGATCACAGGCCCCCTTGGCTCCCCAATACGATTTCTGACTTCAGTTTGCTTCTTCCATTCTAGGGTGAAAAGGGAAATCCCATCAACCCCTGCCAGGTACTTCACCACACTAGCTCATTTCGTCCTGTCTGTAGTCAGGAAGATAGACCCCTCATTTTGCAGAGAGAATTGGGGCTCAGAGGTTAAGTATTTGCTGAAGTGAGGTTGTACAGTATTCTTACGTGGCAATACTGGACTTCAGACTGAAGTCTGAGGGCACAACCTCATCCCTCCTTGGATAAAAGCTGGAGTGGGGACTAGCGGGGGACAGTCCTTGGATCCCAAGAAACCTTCTGTGTTAGGACCAAGGAAATGGCTCCAGGGTCCCACACCCTTCGTGGTGCTACTTTGACAGTCTTCCCCCATCCTTGCTTTTTACAGAACCTCATCTATGAGCCTCGTGGGGTCGGGCAAGGGGGCTGAGTGCTCATGAGCTCATCCTCCTAAGTGGGGCTATCTGGGGTGAGCTGAAAACCAGAACTTTTGCTTCCAAGGGAAGTGTGACCAGGGTCCAGGAGGCATTAGGGTCCATTTGGGGACCTAGAGGATCCTAGGAAAAGAGGGTGGACCCCAGTGCTTTCCCAGACACGGGAAGCCCTAGATTTCCTGTTCAATTCTGGTCTAGCGGGTCTGCAGTGGGACCCAAGATTCTGCATTTTTATGAACTTCCAGCTGCTGCCAAAGCTGCTGGGCTGAGGACCACCTTGGAAGCAAGGTGTACGCTGTTGGGGTGCAGCTGGAACTGGGTCTGGGTGAAGGGGATGCTAGACGAGGGTCCCTCTCAAGAGCAGGTAGCCATGCAGGTAGAGGCTAGAAGAGCAGCTGGCCCTAGTTTCCTCTCCTCCCTGGCATGGTGACAGCCATCTCCTTTCTCAGTTACAAAAGTCCCTGCTGAAGGACTCAGTATAATGCAGAGCCCAGCAGTCATCAAAGAAGAGTGATAACTCCAAGTTCACAAAAATAAAAATTTTCCATCTTGCAAAAGTCAACAAGAATGCAGACAAAAGAAAAATGATAAACAAGGGAAAACTATTTGTAACTTGTGTTACAGACAGAAGGGTAATTTCCCTAATTTATAAAGAGGTGTTACAAATCAATAAGAAAAAGGTCAATAATCAATAGGAAAATAAATGGGCAAAGGCTACGAGAAGACAAGAGTTTCAAATATATAAAAATGTGCTCAGCCTCACTCATTTTAAGAAAAATGAAAATTAAGACTACACTTAGATACCAATTTTTTCCTATCTGATTGGCAATTAAAAAATGATGACACTGAGTTGGTAAGAATAGTGACAAATGCATACTCGCATCAGAGTTGATGAGAATGTAATTATCCCTGTCCCTTTCAAGGCAATTTGGCAATGTCCATCAAAACCACATACACATAGTCCTTTGATATAGTGACTCCATTTCCATAAATTTATCTAACAGACACACCTGCAATTGTAGAAAATGGCATGTTGTACAAATTTATTTATTTGGTGGCATTGTTTATATGGGCAAAAGATTGCAAGCAATATAACTTCATCAACAGAGGACCAACTCAACCACTGGCAAATCTATACAGTGGAGTACTATACAGCCATAAAAAGAGCAAGATATGTCAGCGAAGCATAAAATGATATCTGAAACTGATGGGTAAATGAAAAGAAAAGAGCATTAAGCTTTCTTACACTGGGAGTAGAGCATGACACTATTTGTGTGAGAAAGGAGGGAGGTATATGTGGGTGAAAAATAGCAGATGGTCAGTGACTATTCTGTTGACCTGATGAGTAAAAGTAGGTGAGTGGTGGGAATCGCAGTTCCCACTGATCCACCCAGTGCCCATGCTCCTGTTGCTAGGTGACATGGGCAGGAGCGTTCAGGACCACGCAATGAAGCAGTGGGGGTGGTCAGTGTAGGACCCCCAGGGCCATGGGAGCTACAGGAAGTCCTGCGATTCTGGATGTGGAGAAAGCAACTCGACCCACCGCTTACCCTTTTGTCCTGCACACCCTCCTGCCTGGTTTCACCACGTGGTGTTGCCTGAAATACCCTGCTTGTGTTTGCCCAGGTTAGCTGAGCAACAAGCTGATTTCTCGGTGCAGGCTTTCTTGGATTACAGTCAATCTGCTTCCTTTCCCTCCCTCTTACCTACTTCCCAATTCTTTTTTTTTTTTTTTAAGATTTATTTACTTATGCACACAAGAGCTGGGGTCCAGGCCAGAGGTGCGGGGTGGGGGGCAGTGAGAGGATTTACCAGAGACAGAGTGGGGAGCAGAACAGCAGATAGAATGAAACACACTGCTGAGGGGAGCAGTGGGCAAGACAGGAGAGGTCTGCTGCGCCGTGTGGGTCCCCTCCCTGGCCGGGGATTGAACTGGCGCTGCAGTGGTGGTGAACATGGCAGTGCAGCGCTCAACCCCTCGCGCCACCAGGGAGGCCCTACTTCCCAATTCCCAACCCGATTACTACACACTCTGTCCCCTCACGTGAGTGGTGTCTTGCTTACTCAAGGCCCTTCATTACATGGCCATGACCATTCCTGTTCTCTTTCTGATTCCAGAGTCACTCCGTTGGGCCAGGAGGGAGAACTGTGACACCCAGAATACTTCTAACTCGGAACTGAAGCAGCTGTTGCTTGGAGAGCAGGTAAGGTGTGCTTTCATTCATATCCCAGCTGTTCACTCAAAGGAATGTACTAAATATTTACTAAGTACCTGAAGTCCTGCTTTGGGTCTTGGAGATACAGCAGCAAACTGAACAAAGTGTCAGTCCCCAAGGAGCTGAATGGTAGAGGAGAAGACATGGACAACTAATAACTAATAGTTAAGCTACTTTCAGGCCCTGGTCAGTGCTATGAAGAGAAATAAAACATTAAGGATAGAAGGAATGAAAGGAAGCAGATGACTCCAAGGTGGCCAGGGAAGACCTCGCCTGAGAAGGGGCCTGGATGATGGGTGAGCCCTGGAAAGAGTGGAGGAAAAGCATTTCTGGTAGAGGGAATAGCAGTACAATGGGGATCTGGCGAGTGAGCAGGAGGAAGAGTGGAGAAACGAGGTCAGAAAGGCAGGAAGCTGTTGGAGGCAATGGCGAGGATTGGGATACAGCCTGCAGAGCGCTGGAGGGAGCTGGACCAGTGAAATTGATAGGACTTTCCCTGTCCTACAGATGAAGGAGTGGAGACTGTGAGAGGTCAAGTGCATTGCCCAAGGCCACCCAGAAAACAAGGGACAGGTCTCGGGTCTGCATACCTGGCACCAACAGGGCGCTGGCAGGATGCAGGGTCTCAGCCCTCTGCCAGGGCCTTAAGGCTGGCTGGCGGGGGGAGGAAGGAACCCCTCCTCTGCTCCATAAACCCCTCCAACACTTTGGCACAGGCCCGAGGAGTCCCCGGCATTCGCCGCGGGTGAGGTAAGCTGCTGTGGTCTCTTAGAAAGAACCTCGGGTCCCCCACGGTGGGCGGGGGCAGTGGTGATGTGCTGGCAGGGCACCAGAGTCCTGGCCCCGCAGCCCACCACTGTCAGCGACTAGACTGAATCACTCAACTGAAAAATCAACTCGAAGCCACAGCAGGTCACCGAGAGGTGCCCGCCTGGGACTGGGGCTGCAGGGCGCTGCCGTCCTCACCCCCCTAGAGCTCTGACTCCGGCCTCCCGAGATGGCACTCAGTCCCTTCAAGCAGGGAAGTCCCAGACCTCAGGGCAGGGCTGCTGCACTGTGGCCCCAGCCTGCTCTCCGGGCGCCGTTCCTCCTGGGTAAGGGCCACGCATCGTCTTGGAGTTACCTGTCAAGTTTCAGTTGTGCTGTTTAAGGGCTCGATGGACCAGGGGAGGACACAGAGTGACCCATACAGGGTTTCTGTCAAGGAGCTTAGATCCGGGGCCTGGTAGAGGGTGGTCGGATGCCTGGAGAAATAGGAGGCCGAATCAGGGAGAGCAGAAGCTCCCCGAGGGCAGGGCTCTTATCTGTTTCATCCACCGGTGGCCTCAGTGCTCAGGAAGGTGCCTGGCGCACAGCAGGTGCTCAGTAAGTACTTGTCCACTGACTGAGTTGGTCCATGAGGGAGTGACTGGGGCTCCAGCCGGCTGGGGGTGGCCCTCGCCGTCTGCCGTGCCGGGAGTCACCTGCGTTCTGGTAGCCGGTCCCACCCCAGGGGAGTGGATTGGACTGGCCTGCGGTGCATTTTGAGGAGGGGGGTGTTGAAGATCCCCCGGGAGAGTCCAGTGTGCAGGCTGGGCTGGGACTTCAGCAGAACGTTCTCAGAGTGTGGACGGGCCGCCGC
This sequence comes from Galemys pyrenaicus, assembly GCA_019455555.1. NCBI lineage: Eukaryota > Metazoa > Chordata > Mammalia > Eulipotyphla > Talpidae > Galemys > Galemys pyrenaicus. The sequence goes on along the minus strand of JAGFMF010011406.1, from coordinate 4,449,686 downwards.
GCCAGAGACACCTGGCAGGTCCCAGCCCAGGTCTTGTGCGCCATGAGTGAAGGGATGCGTCTGTCCCCTTGCTCTGGCATCCTGCCTCCCGGACCACGTTGAACACCCCCTTCCAGTGCTTTCCCCGTTCCTGCCTGCTTCCCTGCCCTCCGGCATCCTCCAGGGGCCTCACCCCTTCCGCAGCCGTCCCTGGCCGCTGCCCCCCTGACCTTGCCCCACAGGAAGGCTTGATCAGCCCATCAATTAATTGTGTCCTAATCCAATCTTGGCTTGGTTGGAGAGAGGGCAGTAAATCCAGCTGGGTAATCATGCCCTGATATTTGTGTAGGGATAATTACTATCTCTCAGGCCTCACTCGGTGGCAAGATGAGATGAAAACCCATAAAACACCACTTGGGGCTGAGCCTCATTGTTTCTTGGCTGCACGAGGCTGGCCGGCTGCCAGTCCTGCCCGCCCCTGCCCCTGGCACAGGCCCCAGCCCCTTCCCCTCCCATTCATGCAACTAGCAGGCTCAACATCAGGGGCGTCCAGGGGTTGGAGCCTGGCTTGGGCTCAGCAGCTAGGAGGGGCAACACCATGGGCTCAGGGGAAAGCCAGCATGTGCGTGTGCGTGCGCGTGTGTGTGCGCGTGCATGTGCGTGTGCATGCATGCGTGTGTGTGCATGCATGTGTGTGTGTGTGTGTGTGTGTAGGGGAAGGGGTTGTGGTCCCCACGGCCAGGCAAGCACCTGCTTCTAGGAGGGTGGGAGGGTCCAGGGTCCTGAACACACAGGATGACCTTCCCGGGAGGCTCCTGTCCCCTGGGGGGTCCAGGCCTATCTAGCTGGCCCCGAGGGACACGAGTGGGCCCTGTACCCTCTGGGAGGACACTGTGTCCGGGCACTTCCCTTTGTGCCCCAGGGGAGCAGACTCCAGCCTGGTGAGCAGAGGCCAGGCCTGAAAGAATGTGAGAGTCAGGGGCTGGGAGCACCTCGCCCTGTAGCCCCAGGAACACACCCCCCACGGCCCCCGTCTCCTGAGCCCTGAGCGCCCATGATGACCACGTTCTCCATCAGGCCCTGAGGACCGAGGACTGAGTGTCCTGATTGAAAAGAGAGATCTGGAGTCAGACTTAAAATGGTTCTTAAAATGCACACGCTGGTGGTCTTGGCAAATCGCGTGCCCTTGTACCTCGGTGCCCCCGACTATACAGCGGGGTACGCCAGAGCCTGCCTCGCTGAGCTGTTGTGAGGCTTAAGTGAGACAACGCGAATCGTTAGATGAGGGCCTGGCACGCAACAGCACGACACAAGCTATAGCTGCCACTCTGCTACCACCACTAGCTCCTGTGCGTCAGTCTCCCTCCTCCGCTCCTTAGACTGAGGGACCTCGCTACGCAAAGTGCGGTCCCTGGACCAGCAGCAGCATCACAGCCTGTGAGCGTGTGAGCAGGGCCAGATCTGGGCCCAGTCAGACCTCTTGCGTCTGGTGCTGTCCCGAACATTTCTGTCCCTTTTGGGGCTGCCTGGTGCTGTCCCAGGCCCGTCTGCTAACACATGCCGCGTGAGCCACCTCTGCCATGTTCTGCTGCGATGGGAGGGCTGCCGGGGAGGCCCCAGCCCAGCACCTGCAGGGACACAGCCCCAGGCGACTCAGAGGCGCTCTGAGCTGGGATAGGCTCCCTGAGCTCATGGTTCGTCTTCCTCCAAGTGGCGTCCCTGGCACCTGGCCCTCACGAGGCAGGGAAGAAGGTACTTGGCCCGAATTTGTAGGGTGACTCGAAGAGCTCAGCTGAACGGTATGGGCGGGGGGCCCGGCAGGATTTCAAAGAATTTTTAAAAGGTCCCCTAGAAGCAGCTCGAGGGTGGTCCGGGGGTCTGTGGCTGCGGCAGACGCCCAGCTGAGAGGTGGTGAGTGGTTGAGTCGCCACAGCAGGGCAGGGGTGGTCAGGAGCGAGGGGTTCGGGAGCTGGAGGGGCGGGCGCTGCGCAGACAGGGAGTGGGAGGACGACGCTGGGGAAGGGATGGCTGGCCTTTGCTTGCACACCTGCAGCCCCAAGCCCAGGGGCCCCAGGGAGAACAGGGCAGGGGCCATCCCGGTGTCTGCTGGATGGAGCGAGGACCTGGAAGGAGGGAACGAGCCTGGAGCAGCCGGTGACAGGAGCCCGGGGAAGGCCGCAGGCACATGTGGAGTTGGGGGGAAGCAGGAAGAGACAGGAGTGGGGGAGGGCAGCGACCTTACCTGAGAAGGCGTTATTGGTGTTGAGGAAGTAGATCTCCTCCCGGCCATCCCCGTCGATGTCACAGGCCGTGACCCCAATGGCATAGCCCTGCCGGTCCCGCAGCGCGTAGTACGGGGAGCTGCGCTCGTCCACAGCGATGTTCACCAGCCGCTTCTGGGCCCGGTCGTACTTCAGAACCAGGTTGGGGCCGTTGTACCTGGAGGAGGAATGGGGAGGGAGGTTGGGGGGGAGCACTGGGCCCACCTAGTTCACCCAGCTGGAGAATGGTCTGAGTCCTCCCAGACAGTTCAGTCCCACAGCGCTCCTGGGGTGGGCGTGTGTTTTCTCAGCAGATACAGACCGAGGCAGAACCAATCAACTGAATCAACTGGGACAGAACATAAGGAGCAGGGTGGTGGAGGGGAGTGAGGCAGCCAACCCCTCACCTCAGGCTTTGCTGAAGCAAACAAAAACTTCCCTCACATTGGATCTTACCATATCAAGGAAAAACCACCTCTATTGATATAATCTCATTAATTTAAATGTAAAACAGCCAAGTAGGGTAGGTGTGGGAGCTATATTTATTATTGATTCATTATAGATGAGGCAACAGAGTTTCCTTGGGAAAACTGAGGCTCAGAGAGGTGAAGTGCCCTGCCCAAGGTAACACAGCTAGTGTGGCTATTTGGAATCAAGTCCTTTTGACTTTCTGGGAGCCCTTGGGTGAGTGAGCCCAGGAGGAGCGGAAGGCTCTGGCTTGGAGTAACTCTCCTGAGAGAAAACAGGAGTATGAAAGCAGCACCTCAGACGGGACAATACGAACACATCTGAAGTCGGTAGATGAGCCTGCTGGATCTTTTTTGAAGGAATTCAAAACAGGAGATTGTAAATGCGCATCAGGCCTCATCTTTCCTTGTCTCCCTCCCCTGCAGCCACAGCTGCACTGAGCCCCCCCCCATTGTTCTCTCCTCAGGGACTCCGCCCTTGCTCTTCCCTCTGCCAGAATGCCTTTCCTCCGGATACCCACATGGATACCCACATGGCTGGCCCCCGCCCTCACCTCCTTCAGGTCTTTTCTCAATTATTCTCCCTGCTCATTCCTAAAACTTGCAGCCAGCCCTCCCATGCCTGAGCCTCTCCCACTCTTTCCCCAGCTTATCCCACCTGCGAACAGTTCTCTCCCTTCTTGCTCATCCCTTCCTTCTCTGTCTGATCCTGCGAGGATGCCCTCCCGGGAGGGCAGACTCTCTGCTGTGTCCCCACGTCTAGACCAGTGCCCGGCACCCAACAGATGCTCCATAGATACCTGCTGGGGACGCATGAGGCCGCAGAGCTCAAGTTGAGCCACAAAGGCTCGGGGCCCCACGGTGATTCTGGTCATCACCTCCCGTTGGCAGAAAGCTCCGCGCCCAAGGTCACCCCAGGCAGCACACCGTGACTGCCCAGAGGCCTCTCTGCCTCCTGGGAACGCCAGCCTGCCAGGCTCTCAAGGAAAGGCGGCCAAGCCCCATCCATTAGTCCCCCGCTTTCTGCCTTTGTTTTAACCCGGGGAGTACATCCTGCGTGAGGCTCAGCTGCCAGCCTTGGATGGTCCCTGGCTGAGAACACTTTGGGGAGGGCAGAGAGAACTCTCCAAGGTCTTTGAGAGAAGTCACTTCTTGCTTTCCTGAACTAGATCCAACTTGGCCATCTCTTCATCACCGAGATGCAAAGCCGGTGAAGTTTGGGGGGGGCAACTGGCTGGGTGCCTCCTGGCACCCAGTGTGTAAGCGGGAGAGAGCGCTCACTGGGGGCTGAGTCAGCACCGGGTGATGGAAGGTTGTGCCCCAGACGCCTTGACAAAGAGGTCTGGGCCCGCGTCAGGGCTCGTGTGGCCTGGGTGTGCGTCTGTGCAGGAGGGACAGAACACTTGGCTCCAGCACCGTCGGCAGCTAGTCTGGCCACCAGGGTCAGAAGTGCCTTCTGGTGCTAAACGCGTGCCTCCAACACCTCGCGTCTTCCCTTGACAGCCACCGTGCCTGCCCCTCGAAGGGTAGCAGAAGTTCTAGAGTGGCGGGCCCCATCCAAAGCCCATGCACGTGCTTTGTCTCAACTGAGCCCCACACCCCAGAAGGACAGTCAGAAACGCATGTCTCTAGAAAAGGAAACTGAGGGCCAGAGAGGCAGAGTGAGCCGCCCAAGCAGCTGGGCTGTGGCGTGCGGGGCCTCAGCCGTCCTGTCCTTTCCACACTGCCTATGAAGCAGCCTGCTTGGTCCTGTGTATTTTTTCTCCCAATAACCCTTTTCAAAGTAGCTATGTGAGAAACACCGACAAGTTTCATGTAAACTTGGAGAGAACAGTCTTACGTTTCTACAGAACTTTAAAGTACTCTCATCCTTCACTTGCTTCTTGCAAGAATTGAGACCCTTGCCTGGGAGGAGGACTTTGACGTCAGGTGTTCAGTTCCCCTCTGATCAGGTTCTGGGGTTCTCCGGGGCGCTGCTGGCCTGTTGCCCGAGCCTCTCACAGTCTTTATTTTTTTTAAAGATTTATTTATGCATACAAGAACTGGGGTACAGGCCAGAGGTGGGGGGAAGAGAAGATTCACCAAAGACAGAGGGGGGAACAGAACAGGAAGACTGACTGAAACACACTGCTGAGGGGAGCAGCAGGCGAGGCAGGAGAAGTCTGCTACACCATGTGGGTCAGCTCCCTGGCCAGGGATCGAACTCGTGCTGCAGTGGCTGCAGATGCTTCATAGTGCCGTGCTTAACCCCTTGCGCCATCAGGGAGGCCCCACCTCCCACAGTCTTCCCAGGACAGCCAGCCATACTCCCTCCCGCTCTTCACAATGCTGACGCTCCAGCCCAGCCCCTCAGCAACTCCTAAGCAGGCTCTGCCCTTTCTGGCTCCTGTGACTTTGCTCAGCTGTAGCCGCTTTCTCCCGGGGGAAAAGTTCTCGTTCTTTCCACCCTCCCATGCTCCCACGAAGCTTTGCCCTGACTGCTTTGGTTGGACACGAGCCTCTTCTCTAGATCCCCACAGTGTTTTGCACCTCGCTACTCCTGCGAGGGCAGAGTTGTTTGTATTCCAGCATCACTTTCCTCATCAAAACATATGTTCTGGTGCCGGGAAGCATGTGGCTGTGTCTCCGCATTTGCTGTGCCTAGAGCAACGCTTGGCACAGAGAGGGCACTCAGCCAATGTCTGTCCAGTGCAGGGAAGAGCGAGACTCTGCACTTCCGAACTCTGGCAGATGCTAGGGCATAGCAGCAAGGGAGCACAGCGAGACTTTGGCCTCCATTATTTTCTGTTTTTGCATGCAAAGTTGATGGTACATTGGCTGGCCATTTTGGAAACCATCAGTAATGAAAAGACTTAATTGGATGAAGACTATCTTTGTAATGGGTTCATGATTAAATATGCAGTAGCTGTTGAAATAAGAATGAATGAGTAAGTGGGTAAGTGAATGAATAAATAAAATTAATCATGAGTCGCATTAGCAAAGCAGTTAGCAGGGGCCAGGCACCTTTGAAGCCCTTTATCTCCATATGTCATTTCATTCCCATGTCGACCCCGGGGCTTTATACATGTGGAGACTGAGGACATGGTCTCTCTGGCCAGTCCCCACATGACCAGCCTGGGAGTTGGACCCGAGGGGTTTCATGTCCTCTCTTGGACATCTGGCGCAGATTGTTGGGCAATTCTAGACATTCAGGAGGATTTGCAGCTCAGATGAATGGGGTCAGGAAGTGGGACCCGGTCCCGTGTTCTTGAAAAGCAGCTGTGCCTTGTTAATATCGACGGCTGGGCCAGCAGGCAGACAGCATTGGCTAGCAAGCAGCTGGGAAATCCGCTAGAGAGCACCAGCAGGGCATGACCTGCGAGTCTGTCTAGTCCTGGTGGCCAGCCAGTGGGACAAGATGACTTCAGGCAGAGAGGGGACCGGGGTTAGGCCAAGAGCAGCCTGGGCGTGGGGTCCTGGCTCTGACCTTGAGCTTGTGGCTCAGTTTCTCTAAGCTCCAGCAACTTCATCTATAACTCAGGCCTGCTACGTACCTCACAGGATGTCTGTGAGGATAAGTGAGAGAGAGTATGTGATAACACTTGGTAAACTGTGAAAAGTTGCACAATTATACGTTCTCATCATTAAAAACAAAAACCAAAACCGAGGCACAATCTCTCACTCTCTGGTAATCATTTTGAGTTTCCAAACATGCTGTAGTATTTCTCATCCCAAAGCATCCCACCTTGAGCTCTCTGGTCCTCCACGGGTCTATTTCTTTATTCCCCTTTATAACAAAACTTCTGAAAGAGCTGTTTTCACGGGCTGTCCCCACTTCCGTGCCACCTACTTGCATCCCGCTCCCCTGCGTGCTGGCCTGACTGTAGCGAGGCTCTTGTCACTGTCATGGGTGCTTTCCGTGTGCCCATGTCTGGGGACCCCCTTCTGTCCTGTTCACCCCCTGCTCTCAGCCTCCGCGGAGCTATTTCCTTCACACTCCTCTTCGGTTCTGAGGATACCGTCCTGGTTTTCCTTCTCGGTCTCGACTCCCTCTCCTTCCCACTTCGCAGGTTCTTCCTTCTCTCCTAACGTGGGAGCCCCCACACCTAGCTCCTTGGCCCCTTCAGTCTCTCTCTCCCCTTTCACTGGGGGACACATCCATTCCCATGACTGACAGATCACAAATTGGTATCTCCAACCCGCACCCCAGTCCGAGTCAGACTCAGATCTTAGGCCCACCTGGCAGCTCCCCTTGCACACCCCGCTGTCATCTCTGCTGGGCTAACATGGAGCTGTTGAGCACTTACCACCTGCCCCCCTCCAATGACATTGGACTGGGCTCTCCTTCCTCCTGCTCTTCACATCTAAATCATTGATCAATCTATCATTTTTACCCCTTAAAAACCTGCAGATCCTTCCTCTTCTTCCTTCTCCTATTGCTACCATCTCTGGTGGCATCCTTTCTCTGTCCCTCACTTGCTCCAGTCAAGTTCCCCCATATTCTCCACTCCAGAGCTATCTTTTAAAACACTAATCAGATCAGCGTCTCTCCTGCCTAAAATCCGGCGTGACTCCCACTGTTTCAGAACAGGACCCAGGCTCTGTATCACGCCTGCCTGGGCGCCGAGTTGTCCACTGCCCTCCCTGGTCATGGGGTCCCCTGTCAGCTCCTGAGGTTGCAGCAGGTGTGGCACCAGCCTGGACCGTCTCTCAGGACCACTCCCTCTGTCTAGAACACTCTCCCTCCACTTCCCTCCTGCACTGTCATCCTCCTCTTACCTTAACAGCTACCTCCTTGGAGGGGGCTTTCCATGCCCTATTCCAATCATGCATCACGCTCCTGCTCTTGTTTGTTTTCCTATTGATTGCCCATTGCTCCCATAAGCTTTATGAGACTGGGCCGTCTTCTGCATCCCTGTCACTTACTTCTTACTGAGTGCTCAACAAACACTTGCAGAGTGAATGAAAGAGAAGGAAAGTACAAGCTCTTCGCTGGGTAACTGAGCAAAGGGTGACTGAATCACACCATTCTTTTGATTGTCTTTGACCTTCCCCTGTGATTAGTTTCCAAAAGATATGGACAAACATAGAAATGGCAAAGAGGGGGCCAAGAGTTGGTGTCCTGGATAAGGGTGAGGGAGAGTAACAAGGTATCATAGATAGGAACAGAAGCTCAACTTTTTTTTTATTGCTGATAATTGTTGATCTGCATGAAAAAAAAATCACTTAGGCAGTTATGTAAGGAAAAGTCTCATTAAAGAACATAATAATTGCTGAGTATCTTCTATATACTAGATACCATGCTAAGTAATTTGCAAAATCTCATAGAAAAAATACCTAAGATGATATATAAAATACACTATGTATTTTGAAGCTCAAAGCCAGGGGACTTTTTTTCCAACAGAAAAGGAAAATAATGAGAAATATGTTTTCAACATTATATTTAGGGAAGAGACGCAGGGCAGAAAGAGGAGGCATGTTTGAATACATAAAAAATGAAAGATAAACACACAAGGATATGTATCTATTTTTGTAAAATAAAGTTTTATTGGCACACAGAGCTAGTCCTTCATTTGCATAGTATATCTGGTGACTTTTGCTATACAACAGAATTGAGTAGATGTGATAGAGACCTTATGGCTCAAAAGTTGAAAATATTTACCATTTGGTTCTTTACAGAGAAAGATTTCCAACCCTTGGCTAGAGGGTTGTTAGCCTTATACTTATGGTTATATATACTACAAGTTCTAAGTGATCATTATCACAACAGAACACAAAATTAGAATAAGCAGTAGCAAAAGTAAGTTATAAAGAAGATGTTAAGTTTTAAGATGGAAATGATGAGGCAAGATAATGTGTGTGTGTGTGTGTGTATTTGAGAGAGAGAGTAAAGGGGTCAGAGTAAGGTTAAAAGAAGAGTGAGTGTCCTTTAAGTGAGTGAAGTGATAAAAGTGTGTGGTAGATGATCTACAAAGATGGTTGTCATCACTTATTTTCTTCTCTGTACACATGTTACTTCACCCCTTGAATTTGGTTAGCTTTGTAAATGATCTCAATTGGCAGAATATGGTGGAAGGGAGGTTGTACCAGTTCTGAATCTAGCTTTTAAGAGTCTCCACTTTGTCTCTGGGAAAAGTGAGTCATCATTAAGAAATCTCACAACTTTGGGATCACTGTGCTCTGGGGAAATCCAATCTAGCCCATGGAGAGCCCATATGGAGGCATATCAGAGAACCAAATTTGTGAACAAAGATTTCTGAGATCTTCCAGCCCAATGAACAGTTGGATGCTGCTGAATGAGTGACACCAGCTGATGTCACATGGAGCAGAAGAACCACCAGCTGAGCCCTCTCCAAATTCCTGACCCACCCAACTGTGAGAAATATTGTTTCTAAGCCACCAGAGTTATAGAAAAGAAAGATGATGATGACCTATGATTTCAGACCTAAGAGGGAGAGGAATTTACCCTTAGAAAGTGGGAAAAAGGATTATTCACAAACCAGGGAACTCTCTAGGACAGTCATTGGAGTTCTCAGGGGGCAAGTCTCCCCAAGGGAAGTCTAGATCTGTGGGGTTGATACTTCGATTTCAGACTATCTGAGGATCTGTTCAGAGCCTGAAGTTGGGAAGAGTAATAAGCCATATAAGGATCCTGAAAACCTACTTTTTTACTCCTCCTTCTCATTCTTTCCTTTCTAACCATGTCTAACTGATTTCCATTTTCAAAGTACAACCTTGAGCATTCTTTGGAAGTGTGTGTTATGCTCTTTATTCCCTTTCTAAATGCTTAATTATTTGAAAGCCGTTGAAATTAAATAGGGTCAGGAAACAAATGGGGAAGCCTTCAAACAGGAGATTCATAGACTGTATCCTGGAACCGGGTCTTTCCAAAGCCCAGGTATTTGTTTAAAGGAATGGAGGCTTTGGTAATGGGAACATACTAGGTGTGATGAGAAATCTAGGCCTGGGATGCAACAGGAGAGTAAGATTGGCAACAATCAAATTCCAGAAAACAAACAAAGTTGATTCTGGATTAAGAGTTAAACATGTAAATAAGGCCCTATAAATAGAGTACAAAGAAGAGGTAACTTTAAGATGAAGGATAAAGATCTTTGGTCCTAAGGAATGGATGATTTTTTAAGAAAGGGATGTTTGGCACCAAAAGGTCAGAATAATCTGCAGTGATGAGTGTCTGTGTTCTGTAAAAACTCCATGCAGACTGATTGATTTATGCCTTGTTCTAAAAAAGATCTGTGCTCAGCATGTGCTCTGTGCCCTTGAAATTTCTTATATTTTGATGTGCATAGAAGCACCCCGAAGCAGAGGCTACCATTTGTAGCTCAAACCCCGACCATACCTAGGACAATGCCAGGAAAAACACGTGTTCATTTATGTTTGTTGTTGATGATGATGAAGACCATGTTGCCATTCTTCGATGATTGTTTATCCAGAAAAGAGGACGACAGAGAGGCAGGAAGTCTATAAACTATCAAAGGGGGGATTGAGATGACAGATGGAGGCCGTGTTAATCAGGAGTCTTTGGTTGTAACTGGCAAACGCTGGGCCTAAACAAAAACACTGCACCTCAACAAGCTGAAGGATTTATTGGCTCAAACGTCCCAATTGCCAGAATAAGGGTAAAACTAGGCCTTGAGGTGACTGGAGTCAGGGTTCTCACCATGAGGTTGTCAGGACTTCATTTCTCCTTCTAGTTCCTCTTTGCCTGTTGGCCTCATTCTCTTCAGGTTTGACTTATAGAAACACTGAGCCCCACATCCCAGCTTTAGCACAGAAAGAGATGCTCTTTCTTTAATTCCAATATGAAGAATCCATGGGAGCGGCCTTGGCTCAGATTGGGTCACATGTTGGTCCCCAGAGCCAGAAGCAGAGAGCCTATGCTTGACAGCCTTCAATAGTACCAAAGCAAGTGAGAGCAGCCTCTCAGGAGTGATGTATTTTCAGGCAGAAAAGTGCCAGGAAGGATGAGGAATGTGTCTCTAGATAGACAGTTACTCATCTGGGTCTGTATATTTTGGAGACAAACTGCCAGGACCTACTAATGGAAGGCAATGCTTCGCTGGCACCACCAAGTTCCTGTGTCCTCCAGATACAGCACAAGGTCCCCCTGCTTGTATCCAGGAGCTTCAAAAGGAGGTAAACAGAGTGGAATTACTGACTTGCTATATTCTGAAAATGGGTCTGATTCTTCACTTCCAGCCTGCCCCTGGGAGTTCTGTTCTGGGCAGTATTGCTGGCTGCCCAGAGGCAGGAGATACTGAGAGTGGGCAGTGATGACCCCAGTGTGGGGCATGGGGGCACATGAGATGAGCTCTGGTTCAATTCTGTGACAACTCTCCATGGGTTCAGAAAAATCATGTAGCTACTTGTTCATGAAATACTTTAAATATCTACTAAAATTTTTTTCTTCACTCTACTACTACTTAGAAAGTTGCTGGTCTCTGTCTCTGTTTCTCATTTGACTGAGGAGGTGGGGCAATTTAGGGACAGAGTGTTGAGGCAAATGGTCAAAGGATGCATCACTCTTCCTTAAGGGTAAAAAAAGACAAGCAAATCATGCTCCACTGAGTTCATTCCACCCAGAAGGGATCTATTTCCAGCCTGGTGCACTATTAAATTCTGTGATGGACACACAGACATGGTGTAAGTCTCTGCTAGAGAGCCTTCAGCCTAATATGGAAAATAAGGAACAGCCCCCAATTCCAAGCTTTTGGAAGATGGAAAGGTCAATTCTGCTGGGGTGAAGTCTTCATTAAGAAAATGGGCTTGCTCTGAAGGATGTACAGGATTTTAATAGAAGATATATGAGCTAGGCATTTACAACATAAAGAGTGTGCATCATGAATCTGATCAGAGAACAGAAAACATGCTTCAGAAATGGGGATAGACTAGCTGGATGACACAGAGATGTATGTTGGACAGCAGTGGAAAAGAGTAGAAGGCCAACTGGAAAAATCCATGACAGCTAATATTGTGGGAGCTGGGACATGCAAACTAAAACAGATTCATCTGCTAGGAAGTAGGGAGTCTCTGAAGGATTCTGAACAGGATGTACCCTTGTATCCAAGTACTATTTTGGAGAGCACTATCCAGTGACAGTGTGCATGAAGGATTGACTAGAAAAGAGAACTGGAACAATAGTGCTGAAGAATGGAAATTAGGTTCCATGAGATTCACTTGAATTATTCCAGAACTTCTTCTAATCCACACTTATATGTACAGTTAACTTGCAACAAAGAATCCAAGAATATACAATGGAGAAAGGAAAGTGTTTTCCACAAATGGTGTTGTGAAAGCTGGACAGCCACACACAGGAGAATGACCATCTCACGCCATACACAAAACAACTAAAAAATGGATTAAAGACTTGTATGTAAGATCTGAAACCACAAGATACATTAGAAGAGGACATAGCAAAATGCTCTGAGATATTGCTTTCAGATATTTTTGGAGAATTTCATGCCAATGGCAAGGAAATCAAAGGCAAGAATATACAAATGGGACTACATCAAGCTAAAAAGTTTCTGCACAATGAAAGAAGCTATCATTAAAATAAAAATATACTCTATAGAACAGGAGAGAACACCTGCACATCCTACATCTGATAAGGGGCTAGTGTCCAAGATCTCGAAGAACTCATATAACTAGACAAAAAGAAAACAAATAACCCAATTAAAAAATGGGCAGAAGAGCTAAATCGACATTTCTTCAAAGAAAATATACAGATGGCCAACAGCACATGAAAAAATGTTCAATATTACTTATCATCAGGGAAATGCAACTCAAACCCACAGTGAGATTCTGCCTCACTTCTGTGAGAATGACCCATATCAAAAGGGTCAGAAATAACAAGCGTTGGCAAGTGTAGGACCCCTTAGACACAGTTGGGGGGAATGTAGACTCGCTCAGACCCTAGGAAAACAGTATGGAGGTTTCTTGAAATATTAAAAATAGATCTGCCACATGATCCAGCAATTCTACTTCTAAGTATCTACATGAAGAAGTGCACAAGCACTGATTCAAATGGATATGTGCCTTTCTGTGCTCACTGCAGCTCTATCTACAATAGCCAAGTCATGGAAACAACCTAAGTGCCTAACGACCAATGAATGGATTAAGAAGATGTGACATATATACACGATGGGATACTACTTTGCTATAAAAAAATATGGAATCTTGCCATTTGTGACCTGGGTGGAAATGGAGGATGGAGTTACACTAAGTGAAATTAGTCAGAATGAGAAAGCAAATACTGGATGATTTTACTTATACATAGAATATAAAGATACAAAACAAAGGAACAGAAAAATCAAACCAAACAAACTCTAGACATCTGACCATAGAACTGGGCCTACCACAAGAGGAGAAGGAGAATTGGGCATAAACGTGTGGGTGGTGAGTAGAGGCCTGTGGATGCGTAGGTGGTGAGCGTGGATTGGAAACATCCATCTGAAGACGTGTGCACCTATAAATTATATAGTGTTATAAACCAATATTACCTCAATTAAAAAGAAGACAATTTAAATAATAAAAAAGTGCCTCTTCTCAGCTAACTTGAAAAATTTCTGTCTCTTGCAAGCAAATGACTCCATGACAGTGCAGAGCAAAGAAAACACAGAGGGAAGCAAGAGTTAAAAGGAGGAGTGACAGAGGATGCTAAAGGCTTTCAAGAAGTCACAGAGGCCAAGGATAGGAAGACCTACATGCATCTGGCAATTAGGAAGCTACTGATGACCCCCAGGAAGTGGGTTCCTTATGAGAGAGGGAGATGAGAAGAGACATTGGCTGAAAACAGTGGAGCCCAGAAGGTCCCAGTGTCTGGGCCAGGAGACATGGGCTTACGTGATGGGTTGTCAAGCCCAGGGCCTGTGTGTTTGTGGAAAAGCTGTAGGAGGACAACAGACTTAGAAGTTCAGGGAAGGGAACGGGGTCTGTCTAAGGCACCAACCCATGGGTTAGGCTGGGATGAAAGGAAGAGGAAAGAAGACATGTGAACCTATAAATTACATGCAGTACTATAAACCAGGGCCACCGCAATTAAAAAGACTACAATTAAACAAGACGAGGCGGAAGAGAGCTACCGGGAAGCCGATGCCTACAGGCTGGTCATCACAGGGACGTGAGCCAGGAGCAGGGGGTCGCGCCTGGAGGAGGGCGGCAGTCGGAATGGCGTGACCTGCTGGTGCAGGGCACTCTCCAGGTAACTGGGGCGTGCAGGGTGAGCTGCCTCAGAAAGTCAAGTCCAGACAATTGTGGGGTGGTGAGACCCAGAGGGAAGTGGGGGGGGGGCAGGGACCAGCCTTGGAGGATGCAGAGGAGACAAGTGTCACCGTGAGTGGAACAATCAGCGCAGGAGGCTGAAGCAGGGCACTGGGGTCCCTCTGAGAAGAGGACACAGTCGGGTGACATACAGGCCAGGCGCCCTTGCGGGGCACTGCTCAGGGTAGGGGTGGGGCGGCAGGCACCTGGGGGTCTTAGGATCTGGAGTGGGGCTGCTTGGCTTTGGCCCCAGGAGTGGCCGGGTGCAGTGTCTATGCTGGGACACCGGGCAGTCTGGCCCAGACTTAACCCTGAGGACAGAGAGGCTGAGCGGGAGGATCCCAGTCCAGGCACAGTGCCCGAGGGCAGATCCCCGCTCTGCCGCTGTACGTGGGTGTCTGGGACAAGCCACTCAGCCTGGCCTGGCCTCAGTGTCCTTTTACGCACAGTGGGCACGCTGACCATCAGTTCCCGGGATGTCAGCTGAGGATTAGGGCCACACCCACAAGGCAGTTCCTACGGGGCTGGGCACAGAGCAAGTGCTCAGTGACCACTTGTTCGTGTGTCTGTCTTCTCCCATATCCACGCAGAGCCTGACACCACGGGAACGCGATCTGCGTTTTTGAAAGAATGAATTATTATGATTATAACCTGCGTAGCCTTGAGCACAGGAGACTGTGCGCTCCGCAGACTTCTGGACCATATTTTATTCTTCCAGCCCAGCCCTGAACACAATGTTTTAATGAAGGGACCTGCTTACATTCAGTAGCATTCAGTTTCCTCATCTATAAAGTGGGGCTAATAGTATGTGCTCCACCTCAAGGTCAAATGAGACCGCATATGTAAACCACGGTTCAGCTGGAGGTTTTGCACTCACCCCCGCCCCACGCACACACACACGCACATACAAGAAATATGTGGCCGTTGTCTGCAGCAGAGGCAGCTGGCTGGGCCCCTGGGGAGCCCTAGCTCTGCTACTGTACTCGACAGGAGCTGAGTGATAGGCCCGGTGAGCTGTAGGGAGCCCTGGAAAAGGGGGACAGTAGGAATTTGTTGAGGACCTGGTCAGCAGGTGACCGTGGTTTTCTCCAGCAGGGAGGAAGTCCAGGGCCAGGAAGCTGACTGGACATGAAGGATGGAGGTGGCTGCTTGAAGCCCGCTTAGCCCGATGCCCAGGCAAGCAAGCAAGGAGACAGGTCACAGGCCCCACTGGGGGCAGAACACAGGCAGGTCTCCAGGGGTGAAGGGCAAGGTGGTGGTGTGAAGACAGGGTCGGGAGGCTCTCGCTGGTCACAGCTGATGAGGAGAGGCCATGTCTGCCTGCAGATCTGAAAGGGCCTGTCCTGCCAGGCCACGCGTGTACATCGTGTAGGTGAGCGACATCTACAGGTGTCGGCTGGCCAAGGGCAAGGCTGCCGTGTGAAGACAAGGAGCAGGTGGCTCCCGCTGGCACAGCTCACGGGGAACGGAGAGAGCCATCGCCGCTGAGAAAGCGCCTGTCCTCGTCCAGGGCTCTATCCAAGCAGAGTCCAGGCCACACGCTACCTGGGTGGACCCTACATGGTAATGAACTTCCTCCATAATGAGCATCTGCTTGGAATTTTAAACAGAAGTCCCTGCCTGCGCCTCCATGCCTGTCAGGCCGCATGGGTCAGGCGTGCTCTGTGGGTTCCCGATGCTGTTGCCGGTTGCGTCTCCCGGGCAAGTTCGCCCCAGACTCTGGAAATGCTGTGCTGCCAGCTGGACTCCACTTCCTAGTCACCTGGTATCCCATCCCAAAGGGCAAATCAAGTTGCTTCTAGTTTTCCCTCTCACGCTGCAGCTAATGGGGGCACGCCTGGCTGTGTCTTGAGAAATAATGTTTGGAGGAAGCAGCAAAAACCTCCTAGTTGCTATGGAGTGTTAACTGATGAATTAAATGCTTCATTTTGATTTGAAGGAAAGAGTCCTAGAAGAGACTCTTGCTTTAAAAAAAATATAAAGCTGCCAACTATGAAAGGCGTTCATTCAGAGGGCCTTTGTTGCCAAGCTGGCTTGAATTCCCTTAGCCATGCATTAACACTACTCAGAAGCTGCCTGTTGGACAGAAAATGTTGTGTGTTAAGTATTGGGGGACAGTGCCCAGTTGTACATAGGTATTTCTTCTTTAAAATGTTCGCAGTAGAAAAATTACCAATCCAACTGGCAGTTAAAATAAACAGTTATTTTAATTACAAATGAGAACTGCACGACTGTAATCTAAGATATGAGGCAATGCAGACGTGTTGTGCTTGGACCATCCATCTAGGCTATGGTCCCGGCCTGGCTGCTGCGCCCTGCCCGCAGAACACCAGCAGGTAGAGCCTTGCTGCCGGCACTGGCAACATTCAGGCGCATGTTAAAAATGCGAAATCCCAGAACTCTGCATCAGAATCTGCATTTTAGCAAGATGCCCATGTGCACACTGAAATGTGCAAAGGGCTTGTCCGGACCACTGTTTCTCAAAGAGTAGCCGGGAGACCATGTACATTGGAAAGACCTGGAGACCTTGTGAAAAATGAAAATTCCTGAGTCCCGTCTAGACCTACTGAATCAGAATGTCTAGACATGAAGTCCAGGAATCAGCATTTCAGGCAAACTCCCAAGTGGCTTTTATGTCTACCAGGCTGTGAAATCTACCCCTGGTCCTTCCAACATCTCCGAGATGGGCCAAGAGCAGGTTGACAGCAGCATTCTGAGTGGGCTGTGAAGGCCTTGATTGGATGCCATCTCTGCCATTCCGGGGCTTAGAACAACAGAGCTACAGCTGAACACGTACCACATGACAGCGAGCAAGCTATGGCGCAATACCCAGAAGAGTTACGTTATTGACCGACTCACAGCGCGTTCGACAAGGGCCTCCCTGAGGGTGCAGAGCAACAGACCCGGGGTCCCCGTCCTCCCCAGTTCTCCTCCCAGGCCTGAGCAGGTTTCTGCTCCGTGGGACCATTCATTCGTTGTGGCTATTGGGCAGAGCCCAGACCACAGCTCAACCTCTGGCATCCTGCTCAGAGCAGACAAGGGACCCGTGATTCATCTCCCTGCCCTTTTCCTGTGAGGCCTCCCCTCTCCTTGTCCCAGCCCCCCTTCCCAGGGCCAGTAGGGCCGGGCCCTCTGCACTCTGCCCAAGTCCTCCCCAGCGCACAGGTCAGGAGCGGGTCAGATCAGCCCCTGGCATCTGTGAGCCCTGGGCCCTGGGGGATGGAGGGGCCTTTCTTCTTTTTCCTTTTGATGTGTGCATTTTGTTCCTTCAGAGAGACACAAACCATAACATTCTTTTTTAGAGATAAGAGAAAACCAGCCAGCATCTTTTGAAATTCAGTGGATGACAAGAGACAAGCAGAGAAGGGGCAGGCGTGAGAGGAGCCCGGCTGGAGGTCTCAGTGAACTCTGCGCTTCAGTAAATGGCAAGGACTCCCCCGGCCTCCGTGGCCTTTAGCGGGACAGTGTCTAGTGTGGCCACTCCGTCCCTGTCTTTGGGACTCGACACGGAAGCAGGCGGAATCACTGCGTGAGGGGTTGCGTGGTGCTTTACTCTTTTTAGCGACGGGGACATTGTTTACCTGCTGCTCCACACCTCCCTCCCCTCCCCCCCTCCAAATGAGACACTAAGGCCAGAGGTTAGTCATGTGTCCACCACCTGGCTGCAGAGTGCAGGGCTAGGCCTTGACTGGTGTCCTCTGACCTCAAGTCTTGTCATGCCTATTTTTCTTCTCCTCACGAATTAACACGTTCACTAGACCAGGGATTCCTTCCCGCAAAGCTCTCTGCAGATCACACCAGCGAAGGCAGACACAGCTCGTGATACCTGCTCAGCAGGTGTGGTGGCCAAAAGAGTTACTGCTTCTTCACTTTGTGACTCTGGCAAGTTCTCTGAGGTGTAGGAGAAGAACCAAAGCCAGATGGCTGTCGCGGAGCAGTCTGCATGGCCTGGTGGCCGGATGGTCACCCTTGCAAGACTGTCTCCATGGCTTAGGGACACAGCTCCACCAGGCTGTGACCTGGACCACAGCAGACCAGGTGTTGGCACAGACCTAACTTGGTTCCTTTCCATGTCCAAAGTTCAAGGCCAACAGGGAAGTGATGAAGGGGGAGGAGCTGTGGCCAGAGTAGCATGCAGGAGGCGCTGGGCTGGTCATTAGCATCCCCGCCAGGCCTGGATGTGGATGGGGATGAAGCTCGGTGGTGACAGCACAAATAAGGCTCCTCTCTGCACAGTCATTGCACTCAACAGAGATGTGCAGACCTGGTGTCGTAAGTGACGATCTGGGTATGACAAATCAGTGGCTGTGATTGCTGGAGCTGAGGTTCAGGAGAAAATGGGAAGCCGAGAAGGACTCTATGGGGACCCGGGGACGCTGCCGCTCGAAGATCTTGAGCAAGCCAAGAGCATTCATGAAGAAGCCTGCTTGCCCACGTCCGGGACGAGGTGGGCACCTCCGATGTGTTATTCCAAGGGTCATAGCCAGCGCTCCCGGCCCTCACTTTGTGCAAGATAATCGTGCTGCGTCCTCGGGTAGCTTACCTGATATCTCCAAGCACCAAATGTCTCACCTGTGCCGTGGAAACAATGACAGTGTCCCCTTCAAAAGGTTGTTATAAGAATTGGATGCACCCATGGTGCTTAAAAAGCACTCAAGACAGAAAGGCTATTCTTTTCACTGGTGTCTTCATTTGCTTGTACATTTCTCTTCTGATCCACTGCCCTTGATATTCAGTCTGGACCTCCTCACGGATGTTTATCCAGAACAGGTGGGTGCAGCTGTTTTTCTCTCGCTAGAGCTTACAGATGAGAACGGTGGTGTCAGCCCAGGGCAATGACATGCAATGTCACTCTGGCTCACATATGAGGCGCTGTCATCCACACTGCCCAAAGGCCTGGACTCACACGCATGCTGGCGAATTCAAGGTGCGAGCATTGCCGCAGACGGGAGGCCCCCAAGACGCGGAGATGATGAAGTTACAAAGGCCGGGCCCCTCTTGGCATCTTTGCTAGTCACAAAGTTTTATTTACTGACATCTGTGGGTTCTAGATGACCTCATAGCAGGCCAACCACTACTCCCCACCCGGTGCTACGTCAGTGGCGAAGGGAAGTTTACCTTCCTCTGTTTAGGGCTTACGGTTACATTTGCTTCTCGAGGATTGAAACACATGAGTTCCAGGAGGCAGGCTGACTGACACCAATCTCTTCAATATATTCCAAAACAGCTGCTTTAAGCACAGGTTCTGATTGAATTTTAGAATGTGTCATAATGAGAGCTTAGCATTTATTGACTGCTTACTGCCTGCCAGACACTGGGCTGAGGACTTTATCTGCATGTTCTCGTGTTCCCCCAAATGAACCTATTATCCCTTTTTATAGAGGAGCCACAGGAGGTCAAGTGATTCCCGAAGGTCACTTAGTTGTAAGCGGTTACGGTGCACCAGGCAGGCTGGGGAGAGGCCCTGGGCTGTGCTCTCCTTCTGGCCTCAGCTCCTCTCTAGTGCCAGGGTTTTCTGGGGGAAATTCACACCGCCTGCTCTTGTGCGTTGCCATTCTGAACAGGATCTCATCCTGATCACCAAAAGTAAGTGCTACATGCAGTGACAGTGGCCATTAAACAAAACAAAGCAAACAAAAGCCCACCGCTGCCGTGGTCAGCAAAACCCAAACACACGAACAAACATTTGCCTTGGGCCAGATTCTCCTCTAAACCGTAAAACCCACAGTTACAGCTCTGAAAGGAACAGACACTACCAGACCTAGACCAGCTGTTTCCCAGCAGAGCGGAGTGCCAGGTGATAGATAGGCTCAACACTGGGGTTGGGGTCGGGGGAACTTTCTGGAAAGTGCACTTGGAGAGGCAGGGCACTCATTCTAAGAGAGAAAGCACCACTCTGGGGAGGAGATGGAAGTGCTCCAAAAAGACGTGGGATGATCTCTTGGCAGGGGCCATGGAGACTTCTTAGAATGAGAAGCCAGAGGTGACCAAATTGAGGTGTGAAGGGTATGGGGAGAAAGGCAGTGAGTGATATGAACAGGGGTCTGTTTCACTGGGGCCCTGGGGCGCATGCTTGCTCCCAGCAACATCGGCAATATCTGTCAGCGGTGGAAGAAGTAGCAGATATTTTCTGAATTGTCCTGAGCTGTGTGCTCTTCAGCCAAATGAGCTCATCTCCTCTTCACAACAGCTCTGTAAGGTAGAAACTATAATTATCCACTTTTTAATTGCCCCCACTTTACTAGGGGGAAACGAAAGTTCAGCACGGTTAAGCAACTTGTTGAGGTTGCCCAGCTTGATGTGGCAGAAGTCAACTCAAACCCAGATGGGGGCGGTTCTGGGTTCTTCTGCAGCTCAGGAGACACAGCTTCTCCTTGCTTGACCTGGCTGGTGCCCCTGCACGTTGTCTCCTGAAGGTGGGGATGGTCTGATGCAGTGGGGATTGAGTCCTTGACCCTATGTTGCCCTAGAGTGTGATGGACCCTCCGTCACGGGAAGTTGGGTTTAAAGTGTGTGAGAAGCAAAGAAACTGGGAGGTGGGACGCCCAGTGTGAGGAGTGGGGGGTGGAGGTGGGGTAGGGGAGAGGAAGGGGCTTAGAAACAGGAAATGGCAATGTGTTCCTTAGCACACACTGCAGCCTCCCCGCTTCCTGTGTTAATCAGAAGGGATGGAAGTGAGGGGCACTGGGGCAGGTCCCTGAGACCCTCCTCCCTCCCAGTCCTGGTGCCCTCCCAGGGCTGCAGAGGGATGTTTTCTTCCTTCTCTCTGTCACCCCCTGCAGTGGTCCTGTTGCAGCCCTAGCAGAAAAGAGGGGCGTCTGGAAATGGGGTTCTCATGACAAAGGTAATTCTGTGATAAACCTCTGGCTCCCACAGCCCTGGGGCCCCTTAGGTGAAGGATGCAGTTTACAGAAGGGGAAGTGGACATTCTGTGCCTTCCTGGGCTGGAGGAGAGGATGGGTACATCACATGCCAGTCGGTGGAAGAGAGGGAACAATTTCCTCTTTTTCAAAGACATTTCAGTGCATTTAATGGAGATAGCAGTGGGAGATGTTCGGAATTAGTCATCCTTTTAAGAAAGTGATGATCTCTTGCTGCCCTAATCCATTCCCTAAACTGCACTTGGAGAGCTGGAGCATGTCCGTTTTTTTTTTTTTTTTTAATTAATAAACTTAATTTTTAAGAGCAGTTTTAGCTTCGCAGTAAAATTGAACAGAGTGCAGCGTTTCCATATACCCCCTGTCCCCACACAGGCTCAGCTGCCCACTCTCGACGCATCTCCCCGCAGCGGTGCATTTGCGATGATCGATGCACCACCCCCTATGTCCAAGTCCCCCGGAGTCCACAGTTGCTATGAGACCTCGGTCCCAGGGGCCACCTTATGGGTTCCTTGGGACCCTGTCTTTTTATTCTCTGAAGGGAGCAGGGAGGGATAACTGGCTCATGGCCACCCAGTGGGAAGAGGCTGCAGCCAACATTAGCCCCCGAGCCCCCCATTCTTCGCCAGAAAATAAAACCAACTCGTCTCCCAGGGGATGGATGATAAGAAAGAGAGGCAGAGAGCATCCACAGGGAGGAAACTAACAGGAACAAAGGCACGGGTCAGGGAAAAACAGCCCCCCACTAGCCACCCTCCTCCCCCCCGCCGCTGCTTCTGATGGGCTGTTCAGTGGTTTGTCCTCATCCAGAAGACACTGAGATGAACCCGGAGGACTATCTAAGATGCAAGCAAAGCAGGGCTCGCCGTCAAGTCTCAGGGTTGCCCTGGCAGCTAGTTGGGAAGTGCATCGGGCTGCTCTGTGCCTCTGGGGCAGCAGTTCTGGAGCTAGACCTGGGTTCAAGGCCGGCGCCTGTGTGTTACCAGCAATGAGAATTACAGGATGTGAGGAATATCAAGACTGTGGATCCGGGTCCTGCAGCACACCCCAGTTTCAGTGTTCCCCAGGAGGAGTCTCAGAACTCAGCATAAAGTACTGGTGGCTAGGATTTATTAGTGCAGGGATTCACAGGGAAGGAAGCGAAGGAAAGAGGTGCACTTTGCCAAGTCTGTAGGTGCAAATTCCCAGGAGTCCTCTCCCACTAGAGCACAGATTAACTCCCCCCGCAACAGGTCATGACGACACAGGTCGAAATGTTGTCTACTAGGGAACCCATTAGAGAGCTTAGGCTTTTACTGGGGGCTGGCCACTCAGGCATTTTCTGCTTAGTGTATACCCAAATTCCAGGCTCTGGATAGTTTAGGCACAGTGAGCTATTCTTACCCATCCCGAGGATAATGGAAACTTCCCCCCAAATCCAAGTTCCCAGAGACCAACCAAAGGTCAACCTGGCAAGCGGGGCTTTCTAAAGACAGCAGTCTCATCTGCTGCGGTGACTTTTCTGCAGTCTGCTTCATTGTTTGGCACATAGCAGATGCTCAGTTAAACTGTAACTATCATTGCCAGCTGCACATTGGTGCACTTTTCTCTATGGGAAGGAGAGCTCATCATACCTACACTAGCGTCTCTAAGTCAGACAGGCGCCCACTTGGAAAATGAACACATGCCTGCATCAGTGATGTGTGTGCATCTCTGTATACAAAGTGTGCATCTGAAATAAAGAAACAGATGACTGCATAAACCCTTTCTTCCTCAAACATGTAATCGTTACTCTTTCATCTCTGGTTTGCCATTTGCAATTCTCATTATCATGCCTTCCTTATCTTTAGCTGAATCACTGATAAAAAAACCCAAACAAACAGATGCATTGAGGCAGGACCCAAGACAGAGCCCCAGGCACCCTGCAAATCTCCCTTCAGGCTTTTGAGTCAAACCTCCAGGGTGTGATCCCAGCTAAGAGAAAGATCATCTGCTCCTGGGTCAACTGACTAGTTACAATAATATGCGGGGAGACTGTGAACTGCTTCACTGAAATAAAGTAAGATAAAAGAAAGATTGACAGCGTTCTGCCAATCACCAGCCAGATGCTTCCTTGCAAGGAAATTGAGGTTAGTTGTGCATGGATTCTTCTTAGGCAGCCAGAGCTCCTGGTGATCACACACTGTGTCCTAAAAACTTGTAAGCCATTTGTTTGAACTTACAGTTCTTTAATCAACAGATCCAGTCTTCTGTGTTTCTTTTTTTAAAAATATTTTTTATTTATTTATGCATACAAAACTGAGTTCTAGGCCAGAGGTTCAGGGGTGAGAGGATTCACCAGAAGACAGAGTGGGGAGCTGAACAGATGGATCGACTGAAATACACTGCTGAGGGGAGCGGAAGGTGAGGCAGGAGAGGTCTGCTGCGCTCTACGTGGGTTGGCTCCTTGGCTGGAGATCGAAATCATGCTGCAGTGGCTGGCGATCGCTTGGTAGCTGAGACTTTAACCCCTGTGCCACCAGGAGGCCCTTGTTTTTCTTTCTTTCTTTCTTTTTTTTTTAAAGATTTATTTATGTACACAAGAACTGAGGTACAGGCCAGCAGTGTGGGGGGAGGTGAGAGGATCCACCAGAGACAGAGTGGGGAGCAGAACAGGCAGATAGACTGAAACACACTGCTGAGGGGACCAGCGGGCGAGGCAGGAGAGGTCTGCTGAGCCATGTGGGTCCCCTCCCTGGCCAGTGGCAGGGACTGAACTTGTGCTGCAGTGGCTGCGGTTTGCTTCATAGTGCGTTGCTTAATCCACTGCGCCACCAGGGAGGCCCCCTTGTTTTTCTTTCTGAAACAATTTGCCCGTTCTCTTCTCTACCTGCACCTTTGTCCAGGGTCACTGCATGTCATTAAGAGCACAGCTACGGGTTCACCAGCCTTTGGCTGTACCTTGTCTTGTGATTTAATTTCAGATGACCAGGTGTGCACCGCACCTGCCTTAGGCCACAGTTCTCTTAGTACATTAGTGGCTCCACTGGTTTGCGTTTGAAGGTCCCTCTTGGAGAAGATGGAGGTCATCTATCTCCCTTCCTATCACCTGCCACATGACATTCCACACCCCCACCTCCCCCAAGCAACCTATTCCTTTTCATCCGTTGTTATTTCAAACAAGAAGCGTAAGGGTCTTGCACTCCAGAACATCAATAATTGGGAAAAAGAGTCATTTTAAAAACTCACCCAAATTATAGAGGCTCCATTATACTACTTTGCCTACTTTTGTACGTGTTCCACATTCTTCAGTATGTAGCAAGTGTCACCAATGTTTCAGTCAGTGACAGACAATATACCAGGAGGTTCCCAAAAGACTCCATCATCTAGCCCGGGCTGCACCATTTAGGTTCATGTAATTACACTCTGTGACGTCTGTACATCAATGAATTTGCCTAAGGTTGTATTTCTTAGAACATTTCCTTGTCATCACGTGACGCATGATTAATTTTTTCTCCCTGAAACCAATGCAAATAATCAATGATATTAGAAAACACGAAGCATCGTCTAGATCTTGGGCCACAGAGAAGGCAGGGACGGACCGAGCATGTGTTCAGGGAGTACAGCAAACGGACACAGATTCTTGGAGAAACCAGTGACTTCTGTAGGGCCTTATAACCCTAAACCCAAAGTGAATCGCACTCTTCTAGTTCCCTGCGATGGCGCAGGAAGGGGGTTCTGACTCGACTGGAGCACTAACACCCTAATGCTCCTGTACATGATCTCACGCCTTCCCCTGCAACCTCAGGCTTGCTTCTAATTTTAATAGTAACTGGTTCATCTCTACGTGTTCCTAGTGCATGTATCTTCTTGATGACAGTCCTCGTTGGTGGTGTCTTCTAGGGAACCCAAGATCCCAGAAGACAGTTTCCTGACTAACTTTGTTCAGAAGCCCTGGGGCTGTGCTGTGCTCGGGAACGAAGCAAATCCCTCTTCTGGGTGGGGGGTCTCCACACCTGCTGTTTTCCTTCTCCCAGAGCCCATCTGCGGTTGGACCTCGGGCCAGGGGCCTGGGTCTGGGACACCGTCCAGTTTCCTAGTCAACACTCCAGGCAAGAGAAAGGAGGAGAAGCTTGGGGGAGGAGAAGCAGCCTTTCTGAACAAGAACAAGAGCCCTTGCGATTGCAGCCAGCCAGCTAGGAGCAGTTCGTGATCCACAGAAAACAGGACACTCTGCCTCAGTGAGAAAGACTCAGAGTCATCTTTCAAAACTAGAAGCTGTAAAAGTATGAACGCAGGTCACCGTTCACACACACACTCATCCCACTCTTGAAGAGCTTCCTGGTCATTATTAAAGAACACATTTCAGAACATAATATTATTAGACTATTGATTGCTGTTTGTTTCGATGCTTAATTCAGTAACAACTCGAATCGTGGGGGAGCTGTCAGTGTGTGATGCGCTCAAGACCTGCACAAACGTCCCCATTTCCCACTGGGCTTTGCAGGGAGCTTCAGTGATGCCATAGGGACCAGGGCTTCCTGATGCCAGGAGGTTCTTACAGGCGGGGTGTTTGGGGCTGGCTGCTGAGCAAGGCTCTGCAGTCCTTCTGTAAAGAAAATAGAAAAGGAGGAGAGTTCCACATGAATCCAAACAACATCCGCTCCCTCTGTCACCACGCATTAAATGATCCGGGACCGAAATTCAATGCACACCTCGGGCACTCTTGCGGAACGGCACCCGCCATCCTGGTGGTGTCAACAGGCTGGGCGGAATAGGAAAGGGAAAAAAAAAAAAGAAAGAAAAAGGCTTCCTCTCTTCTGAACATACAGGAGATAGAGGAGGAGAACACGCTGGGATGATCGGAGGGAGACCCCACAGGCTGGGCCTGCACTGCAGCGGCGCCTCCTCGCTCCCGGAGCTGGGACCTCAGGACTGTGCCATCAATCCAGGCACGTGCACCCTAGGGCAGCAGCCCAGTCCCTGGGGTCCTGGGGTCCTGGGGTCCTGGGGTCCTGGGGTCCTGGGGTCCTGTGGTCACCACTCTACCCCTGAAAGCTCCCCTAGAATGAGCCCCACCTCCCCAGCTATGCGTGCGTCTTCTGCAGGTGCATGCTCGCTTCTTTAGCCTGGACCGGGGGTTCTCACGCTGTGGCCCCCCACCAGCAGCACCACCTGGGAGCTGGTCAAATGCAAGTTTCTCAGCTCCCACCCAGATTTCTCACACTGGAAATGCTGAGCTTGAGGCCCCCTAGCAAGCTGTGTTTTAAAAAAGGCCGCCAGATGATTTGGGTACAAGTTCAAGTTTAAGAAGTGCTAGCACGTACTGCAAGGGTCTGCAATGGTCTCCTGCCACCAGAGCCGCCTTCTAAAACACAGACATAATCAGCTCTGGTGCCTGGCACGTAGTAGGATGCACAGTATGTATTGACTGATGATGAAACATGACCTCTGCATTTAAAACTTGGATGGTTCTCCATGGCCTATATAAAATGACCTAGAAACTCCCCAGTAAGGTCGAATGATTTGTCTCTGTTAGCTCTTGGTAGTGCCATTTTTATTAGTTCTTCTTATTTGGGGGCAATCTACTCGCAATTTGGCAAATACCCTGTATCATGTTATTTGATCTTTTTCTTTTCTTTTTCAAACTCCCAACCCTGAGACATAGAGGCAGGCAGAAGCCCTTTATAGATGAAGAGGTGGAGGGCCAGAGAGCTCACGTCAGCTGCCGCGGACACCCACGCACTTAGTGCTGAACCAGTGTCCAATCTAGGTTTGCCTGTCTCCGAAGTTCATGTCTTAAGTGCGTTTCCTTTCAAATCAGGCCTCGGTGACCCTTCTAGGCTTGTCCCACCTACAAGCTCTTCAGGCTTTAACTTGTGTTCTAAGCCTCCATGGAGTGTCACTTGAACCTCCTTGAACCAATGACTCGCCATGAGTCTGGGGACCTGGTGCAGTCTGGGGGGGTCCCTTCTGGGGGCCTGGGAATCCTCCAGTGACAGTTTTCTGAAGTGTGGCCTTCAGGTCACCTGCGTCAGAGTCACCTGGTGAGCATGGGTCGTGTAGAGTCCGGCCGAGCGGCCCTCCCTTTCCAGCCCTAATGCAGTGGGCTTGCGGCGGGCTCTAGAAATGCCTCTTTCCTAAGCACCCCACTCCCCCGTGGTTAGGCTGCCCACTGCTGTTTGTGGCCCACTTCCCAGGGCCTGAGCTCGTCCTGTCCACACAGACGCCCTCGCAGCAAGGGCAAAGGGCTGCCTCTTGACAGGCCACCAGAGGATGAACGAACGCGCCTTTTGCTCTGAAAAGGATTGAGGTGGGGTGCGGTGTCCAATAAAACACTCATAGGAGAAAAGAAGGCACAGCAGAGACAGGCCTTCCAGATGTGGCACCAGCTGTTGGCATGTAAGAAACAAGCTTGAGTGTGAATAGAAGACACATGTTCTGAGCCACAAAAACTTGACGTATCGACTCTGGCAAGGCTCACCGACCGCGCGGCGCTGATAATGTTATTAACGCTGAATGTATTTGCCTGACCTTATCAGGCCGTAGAAAGAGCACAGGAGTCTAATTAAGTTCAGATGCCAGCACCTCTAGCTTCTTTCTCAACAGCTACTGAAATCATCATTTACCCTGATGTTCCTGGAGTGACTGGTCTGTCACACCCAAAGAAGCTGGCCATTAGCACGTATATGGCGCTTGTCATGATTTGTGTTAAGACCGATTTGGCACCCAGAGGTGGAGGGTATTTCGTTCTACTTGGCATGGCTGGGCTGGTAGGAGACCACCCTTGTCTGCCCATTGCACTCAACAGGGGGCTCTGCCCTCCACCTCCTTCTCCTCAACCTTTGTGCAGATGAAGTGGAAGGGGGTGCTCATCAAATGGGCAGATGACAAGCGGCTGGGGAGGAAGCCAGGGCGCTGGGTGTCAGCCAGGACCCAAAAGGGACCTATGAGTCAGAAGTGATTTACAGGAACTGCTGGCAAGTCTTAGACTTGGACTATCTCCACCCTTGCAACAAATATTAAATAGGAATTTAAAAAAATAGCAAATACTTGTCTAGTACTGTGTGCCAAAACTGTTCTAAATGCCTTTATACATATGAATTCATTTACTCCTCAGCACCCTATTAGGTAAGTTCTATTATTATCCTCATCTTAAAGATGAGGAGACTGAAACAAGGGTAATGAAATAACTTGTCAAGCAGGCTGTAAATACTAGTGGATTGAACTTCCTTCTTTAGTTCCACCTATCAGATCTTCCTTTGGTAAGTGAACTCGAATACTCTCACCACAGGAGAATTAACACTCTCCTTCTGTTTTGTAAGCTTCCACTGGACAGACGTTTTATTACTTATGTTGGCGTTAGTTAAAGCTGTTTGAACCAAACAAAGTTAAAGCTGTTTGAAAAAACAATTGGGTAATTGAGTTAGAGCAATGAATGTGAGGTGGCTGCTCCCCCAAATAAAAGTGGTTGAAGTCCCTGTGGGCTATATTAATAGGGATATTACGTACAAAATGAAGAAGGTGAGAGGTGTGCTCTTCCTGGACTATATAGCTGCTTGGAGGACTTGGAGAACTGTGTTCAGTTCTGGACAAGCCATTTAGGAGGCCGTTGTCAAAACTGAGCTGTCTGAAGAAGGGTGATATTGTCAGTGAGAGAAACTGAGACCAGGACTCAGGGGATCTGATGAAGTAGCTGGGGACACCTGACTTGGAAACAAGAAGGTAGCTGGAAGAGCGGGCGAGTGAGTATGATGACTGCCACTGGGGTGTGGAGCAAGCCGAGGACAGAGCTGAACGGAGCAGGCAGGCAGGAAAGGCTGATTTTCTTTTTAAATGGACTTTGTAGATTTAGGGGTAATTTTAGTTGGCCACAAAGTCGCAAACTTAGTGCAGAGGGTCCCCATATAGGCCACACTCAGTTTCTTCTATCAACACCTTGCATTAATACGTGATATTGGTCACAATGAGCAAAGTGATACTGATGCATTATCAAGGAACACCCACACTTTATGCAGATTTGTTTAGTTTCCACCTGAGTTCCCTTTTCTATTCCGAACCCTCCCCCGGACACCCTATTACATTTAGTTGTCCTGTCTCCGTAGGCTCCTCTTGGTTGTGACCATTTCTCACTTTCCCTGGTTTTGGTGTCACAGATAGTTATGAAGGGGGCTGATGAGGCTTTTTGCCGAACATTACTGCATTAGAATTTTTCTCATGAGGCTATAGTTTTTTGGCAGGAAGACTGCAGAGGTAAAGCGCCATTTCTGTTACATCCTATCAAGGGTCCACACCATCAACATGACTTGCCCCTGCCGATGCTGGCCTGGGTCATGGCTGACCACATGGTCAGACTTCTCCCCTCCCTCCCTTTGCACACTGCACCCTTTGGGAGGTGGCCCCAGGCAGAGCCACACTTAAATAGTAGAGAATCACATTCCATCTTCTTGAGGGTGGAATATCTTATAAGTTGACTTCCTGCGTGGGAGCTCTGTCCATTCTCCCCCACTTGTACATTTGTCCAGCCATTATTTGTGCTATACGGGATCGCCCAAGGCTACTGCATGTTGTTGCTCAGACCAGAGCAGCTTTCAGCTGGCCTTGGCCCTGACACCTCCCGTCATTGTGCATGTTCTACCACTTCCTTCCGTTCGCACATGACCAGATTCTCCAGCTTATCTCATACAGATGCTCCAGCTCATCCTGCCGCTGTCCTGGGACTGAAGCAGGAAATGTCAGGCTGAGCTGTTGCTGGGCTGAAGCTGGGACACAGTCCGCAGCCTGAGGAGTCGGGGAACAGCTGATAGCTCTGCAGGCCACACGCACCTGATTCGTGCATCCAGATGACCACGCCCTTGCTTTAGTCGGGACCTGCTCTGTGACCTAGCTGCTCGGCGCTCAGACTTTGAGACATCTCTGAGCCCACCGGGGTAAAACCTGCCAGCGTAAACAACGAACTTCCCTCCTCTCTCAGTGCTGCTTGGTTTCCTGATGGAATGTCTGCCGTAACAGAATCACCTATCTCTCCTGGAAGCCCTGGTTCATTTTACTAGAGAATGGTATTAGAAATCAAGATCTGGATACTAGGCGTGCTTGTTGCTACTGGGGTGTCATTTGCTTCTGGGTCTCTCAGAGGACAGAGCAAGGAAATAATATGTGCATGTACTAACCTGTGTATATGACATATCCATAAACATTTCTATATGTAACCGTCTGTATCTATTTTAAGCTAATCACAAGTTCACACTCCTGTCTTCAGTTCTCTAATCCATCATCACATGCATCATTCTCTCCGGGGGGCGGGTCTGATTGATAAGCAATAACAAGAAAACATTCTGTTCAGGGGTGGATGTGTTAACTAACCTTATAATGGTGACACATAGACATGTATCAAGATATTGTACTCCTTAAACTTAGACAGTTATATCTCAATAAAACTGAGAGGAAAACCCTACCGTTAAAGAACATTCTACAGCGTTGGTACTGACTGGTTCAGAGGTAACGCACATCCCCTCCCTGTGTATAATCGAGCATGCTGGGCAGTTGCAAGGACAAGAGACCTTGTGGGCAGAACTGGAAATAGTTCTATCTGACTATGTTCATTGCCCCGTCTAGCACTGTGACTATTGAAACAGATGTGCCAGATAAGGTAAGAGTGTACTGGCTTTCCAGAAAGATTCTTTGTCTTCTAGTTTTCAGATCTGGGCAAGGAAAAAGAATTGGCATTTAGGACGAATAAAGGAAGCACTATTCAACAGGTAGGAAATTTATGGCATCTGTAATCCAAAGGAAAGAAAACAGCCTTAAAATATAAATGAAACTCAAGAAGGTTTTTAAATTCACAGATGACAGAGCCAGAATGGATTATGAGAGTGGAATGACGCTGGCTTGTGGGCGGGACACGTGCCAGGAGATTGTCATCCAAGGAGTTAATTCTGCTGTGCCTTTAAGAGCACGGTGGGGGCAATGCCTTAGGCTTTACTTCTGCAGTCCAGGCTCAAGTCAAGAAAAATGAGCAGCCCAGAGTGGAGGAGGAGGCCGGGACTGGCCATCCCGACACACACAGGACTGAGGGTCCCAGGCAGGCCACCTGCCTCAGTTTCTGCATGAGTTAGAAAGGAGACAGCCACTTCACTGCAGAGAAGAGGAATCCCTCCCCAACCAGTTCCTCCTGCCTGCTAAACCCTTGCTCCAAGAGACTGTAAATCACCTCTCAAGGGAAAAAAAAAGAGATGAAAGGAAAAGAGACTTTCTCCACCAAGGGTGGGTCCCCTTCGGTGACTAAGCTGGTGCATCTGGAAACAGGCGCGGAGATTTATTTTTTAAATACTATTCCTTAGCTGATGCTGACACTGGAATTTCTCCATCACATTTGGAGCTATAATGGTGGTCTGCCTTGGTCAGGACGGGTTTATGCTTCTTGTAATTATTACTTAACAATAATGTCAGCAGTGCCTGATTTGGGTGACAAATTATCCGGTTACTCTTCTTAATACCGATGTGTGCCTGAGCCACACAGGGAAGGAGTCACGGTGGGCAGGGCCTCCTTTTGGCCAAGCACCGCTCCTCCTCCCCAGCTCTGGTCTGCAAGGAGTGAGGGTTCTCAGCTGGGGCTGGGGAGAGGCTCATGTTGGGGCAGAAGAGGGGCCCAGCATCTCCTAGAATCAAGGGCCTGAGTCCACAGGAAAAGGGTGGCTAAAGCTCACCAGATGTGGATGCTCTTCTCCCTGCACAGCCCTTTTGGAAGCACTGCTTAAGGAAGGGGGGTGCACACGGCGGGTACACACAAGGCTGCCTTTCCAGCCCTGGTTCTCCCGGTGGGCCCTTTGCCCCTCCTTTCTTTCTCCCAAGCCTGCATTTTCCCGTTTTACTATCCAAGGGCCACCAATGTGCTTGGCTCTGTCGATGATGGCTCTTGAGATTAAAGAGTTAGCTGATCTTTGGTCAAAAGTAACCATGGAAATCTGAGACATAAACCATTGCCCGCTGGGGCCTCTGATGAGAAACTCTCAGATTCTCTCCACACTCAAGAGACCCAGGGTAAACCACAGGTGACCCTACAGAGTCACTGCTTGAAACACAGATCTGATTATGCGTCTGCCCCTCCCCCAGCCCGTTAACCCTTAGGATGCCAAAACCACGCCAGAGGGTGCGAATGTCCCTGACATTGGAAGTGGCAGACTCTGTCATTGGGTTTCTCCTTCCCTTCCATCCATTTCCCACTGCGTGGTGACCTCACACAGTATCGGGGCTTTAAATACCATCTGTATGCTGACAACTCCCAAATTTATAGCTCCACCCCAGACCTCTTCTCTGAACTCGACTCATATATCCAACTGCCTACTCAACATTGCTATTAAATGTTTAATAGACATTTCAAATGTAACTTGTCAGAATGTGAGCTCCAATCACCCTTCCAGACCCACTCCTGCTGTCTTTCTTTTCTCAACTCCCGACTTTCAGGTGCTTGGGCCCCAAGCTCTAAGTCTTACTTGAGTCTATTCACATGCTACATCCAATTCATAACAATTCTTCAAACCTCTAACTTAAACATATACAGAATCTGGTAACTTCTCACACTTCTGCTAACCTTTGGTCTAAGCCCTATTGTTTTTCATCTGGATTAATCCAAGAACTTTCCAACAGTCCTTTTGGCTTCCCTCCTCTACTCCCTTCAGTCTATTCTCAACATGGAAATAGAATCATCCTTTAAAGTTTGAGTCACATAATGTCACCCCCTGCTCAAAATCTGCTTCCTAATGGCCTTCTTCTCACTCAGGGAAAGAAGCAAGCAGCCCTCAGGCCAGTGTGGTCAGCTGCTCCGGTCACACTCAGACCAGATTTCTCACTCTCCTGTCCTTCCTCACGCTGTGCCAGTCCAGTGCTCCTGTATTCCTGCCTCAGGGCCTTTGCTCAGCTGGTGCCTCTGCCAGAGCTGCCTCAAACTCCTTGGTAAGGCTTCCCTGACATCCTGCCCCAGGGCTTAACTGCCCTTCCCCAAATTTACCTTTTCTCTTTAGCATTTATACCATCTAACATATTCTATAGTTTGCTTATTTATCTTGGTTAATGTCTCTGTCTTCACCAGGACGGAAAAGCCACGAGGGCGGGGTTTTGTCAGATGGTTCACAGCGGTGTCTCGAAGGCCTCCACAGTGTCTGGTGCGAGATGGGAGAGGCCACAAGAATACTGATGAAGCTTTGAAGGAACCGCTAATCCATAAGGTGCACATACAAAGTAAGAGACAAAACATGACCTCTTTATTAGGAAAATGATCAGAGGATGTAAAAAAGACCACTTATGAAGAAGAAAGATGCCCTGCTAATGAAGATGCTATAAAATGTTTACCTTCACTAGGAATGCTCAAAGAAATACATATGGAGATGGTGCCATGTTGTTTTTCTAGTATTAAAGTAACAAAAATAAACCAAATAATATGGAATGCTGACATGCAGGCTTATACAGGAGAGAGGGAGTATACCTTGATAACAAAGTTTTTGAAAAGCCATTTTGCAATATTTATCAAGAGTTAATTCCTCCCCATCCTCCACCCACCATCTTTTGGCAGGTAATTAGGAATCTGTTCCAGAGAGCTAGTCCAAAATTCAGACAAAAAACTATGTACACCAATGGAGCTATAAAAACAAAAGGTGGTATAAACTACATGCGGTGTAAAAAGAAATGACATTTTGACCTATGCTATAATATGAGCTAATTTTGAAAACATCAAGCTTATTGAAATAAATCATTGCAAAAGGACATATATTACATATGAGAGAGAGAGAAGGAGGGAGAGAGAGACAAGTTCAATTCACAGATACAGAAAATAAAATGGTGGCAATTGTTGGGGGGTGGGGTGGCATGGGTGATGGGGAGGTACTGCTTAGTGGGTACAGTTTTCCGTTTTGCCAGATGGAAAGAGTTCTTTCATCCCGTGGATGGATGACGGTGATGGTTGCCTAATAATATGAATTTCTAATGTCACTGAACTGTATACTTAAAAATGGTTAACATGGCAAATTTTATATTATGTGTGTTTTACCACACTTAGGAAAAAAAGACTACAAGATTGAACATAGAGCTGTAGTAAAGTGTATTTATATCCCTTGGTGAGATAGAAAGCATAACATGTTTGTCAAAGATAGGTGTTATTATATCATAAAACGTTTAGCTTGTGACAAACATTTATCTCTGAGCAAAATATTAAAAACAAAATTTTGAAAAGCTTGTATACACCACTTTCCACTGAGGTACTATATACAGTCATAAGAAAAGAAATCAGCAAATTACTACTGATAAGGAAATAGTTGTGTAAACTGCAATATCCATGCCAAGGAATATTACGCAGCTGTTAAAAACACCTTTACAAATATTTTTTATTACCTGAAGAATTCTTGTAGTATGATTCTCAGTAAAGAATCAGGATATAAAATTTGAAATACAATGAGAACTCAAATTTGAAAAAAGTACATGGCCTTACTTCATCAACTCTAAGACACAGATTTCCTCCTCCCCACCCCTGCCTCACCACTATTTTAACCCCTGAAATGAAAATTGGTATTGTATCAAGTGTAAGTGGACATTCTTAGTGGCACAGAGGAAAGATAGGCTCCCAAGTGATTGTGCCTTTGATTCAATGAAACAGTATATGATAAGAGTAAAAGATGCCAAAATGTTAACAATAATTATATTTCTTTATATTTTACCATATTTTAAAGACACTTTATAATGAGCTTGTATTAACTTTTAGAATCAGGAAAAAAAAAACTATGTTAAAAATACCTCAGTGACTGCTCACTGCCTGACAGGAGACAGCGCAGATTCCTCAGCCCCGTGCCCCCTGGCTGCTGCCTGCTTCTCAGTGGTTTCTCCCTCCCACTCTTCTCCTCACATATCCACACACCAACACATTATTCCTGGAGCTCGAAACACAGCCTGGTCTTCCATGCCTCCATCTCTAGGAAATGATCTTCTTCTTGCCTGAAGTGCCCTCCCCTGGCACCCTTTATCTGCCTGGTCAATTTTTATTTGTTTTTCAATGACCATCTCAGAAACCTCCTCTCCTCGGTAAAGTTTCCTCTTCAGAAAGGAACGGCTCCTTCCTCTCTGCTTCCAAAGCACTTGTTGCTCTCTGGCCCCAGATTTTAAAGAGGGAGCCTCCACTAACTATCCCACCATCTTGCCTGGTGGCCACATCTCAAAGACCTGATTCCTTTTCCTCGCCCCACGATTTCTCTCAGGTCACTGCCACCGGTCTGTTGAGTTCAGATTCTAATGCACACTTCATCCTTTTGCTCTCTGAGCTCTCTGAGACAGTTTGTAAGCACTATTTACTCTATCCCGAGTCCTTTTTGGCCTGAGTTTTGGTTATACCTCACCTTTCTAGAATGTTCTCTGTCACTTCGATTTCCTGACCATTGCATCCTCTGTTTTAGATAATAAGTGAAATACTGGTGTTTCCAGCCCCCTTCTCTGGTTCCATGATTCTTGATCACAGATCTGGGACGAGGGGTTGTGCTGAGGACGGGCCCTAGGGCTTCATGCACAATTCTCCCCAAAACAGTATGCAGAGTGCAGAATTCTGTGATTGTCCCAGTATGTACATTTTACCTGGGGAAATGGCCCAACGTTCTTTGTCTCATAAAATATTCCATGACCAAAAATGAAAAAAAAGTTAAAAATGATCACCCTACCCATTCTCCAGTGACCTCATCTACTTTTGACTTGAAGATAAAATACCATTTATATTTTTATCTCCCCTCAAAGAACTTCTAACCGGTGGGCACTGCCTGCTGTGTGCAGGAGATATTTTTGCATGGAGAGGAGGCGTTTCTCTTAAACCACAACTCAGCCTGCTCTGCCTACACATGTGGGGGGAGGGAAACTCCCAGGAAGGGGGTGTCTGTGTGTAGTAGGGAGGATTGGAGAGAGTGAGGAGTTGCCATGAAACCAAGGCCCAAACCCAGGGAGCTGGCCAGGCCCCCGCCCAATGTGTAATAGGCAAGACTAACTTTGTTGTACCTTTCCTCTAATCACAAGCTCAAGTTCACCACTGGCTACTGCTCAGGCAGCAAGGTCATCTGCTTACAACTTAGAAAAATAGCAGAGACAAAGCTGCATAGGGCACTGGGATAGAAGTCCTTCTCCAGGACTGGCAAGTCAGCTGCTTCCAGCGCTTTCCAATTCCCTTAAAAATAAAGAAAAAAATAATCTGGGTGTGTGTGTGTGTGTGTGTGTGTGTGTGTGTGTGTGTGGAGAAGTAGCTATGATGGGAATGGGCTCCAGAGCTGTTTAACTCTTGAAGACATAAATGGACTTCAGCTCGAATTCCTGGCAGCCCTGCACCCCATTCTGCCTCACCTCAGCCCCTCCCTCAGGGCCCCCCAACCTGTGCAGGGAGCTTTTGGCCCAGCGGCTCCTGCCCAGCAGGCTTTTGGGGCCTCTCAGGGAGGACCAGGGAGCACCAGCTTGGACCCTGAGGCCGGCATTTATGCGCCCTGCTCAGAGATAGGGAAAAAGACCCTTTTCTTCTGCTTGATATATTTAGTAACGACCTTAAAGAGTCTGCGAGGCTGAATGAATTGGTGCATCTCGCTGCATTGGAAGCAGCTGCCACGGCACAGACAGGAGGAGGGAGAGACTGGAGAGGAAGAGGGGAAGGCGGTTGGGAGGGAGACGTTCTGAGAAAAGGAGAGGGAGGCAGGGGAGAGGAGAGAGGGTAGAACGCGGGGAGCAGCGGGGAGGAAGCCAAGAGGATGCGCGGGCATCACAGAGGCCGGCTGGAGCGTGCACAAGCCCTGGCTGTCTCCGGCGGGCCGGCCTGGGATCGATTCCCGGGGACTCTGGAGGGGCCCTGCAGGGAGGGGTAGTGGTGGGAGCGGTGGTGGCTGGAGCCTCCAGTTAAATCTGGCTAAATGGCAGCACTTAAGGACCCTGTGAAGGAATCCAATTTGCTCACAAGGATCGGCTACAGATTTATATGTCGGCATTTAACACAAAATGCTGCTGGACCAATCCCAGGGCTAGAGAGACCTGGGGCCTGGCTGACTGATTCTCTCAGGCTGGGTGGGTGGGGAGTGGGCAGCTCCAGCTCCTGACCTGCCTCCGGCTGGAAGGTCCAGGAAGCTTCAGACCTCGGCTTCCGAGCACAGAGATATCCAGTGGGGGTGGGAGTGGGGGGCTTGCAGACCTCCTTTCCCTTTGCTCAGGAGAGAAGTAGCTGGAAGGTTCCACATCACTTGGCATCAAAGAGGAGAAAGAGGATTGACCCCGTTGGCGCTCTGGCCCAGGTCAGGATCCAGCCAACTCGGGTCTCGAGAACTGGGGTGTTGTCAGGTGGCACCATCTCCTGCAGCCTGCCAGCCACGTCTCCTGCGTGGAGAGTCCCAGTGCATCCTTTGTGCAAATGACAAGGTACTCCCTTCTCCAGACTCGTCGGTCCCACACTGGGGATGGGACTGCGGAGATTTCTGGGCCCCCCAGACACACAGACCCTGCCTAGAGGCTGCTCTGTCCTTCCCACTGAGAGTCTTTCCTTCCTGGCGGACCTAGCCCCTGGCTAGACTGGGGAAGCAGCTGGCAGCCTCTTCGAGTCCATTAGCAGCCCCAAGCCGTGATGCCGTGGAAGAAAGGAGCCATCTCCGGCGGGTGGTGCCCCCTCTCTCGGCCACGTCCTCTGTTTCAGGACTCCGAGAGGGACCGAGGAGTTGGAGCCAGAGCCCTAGCGGGAGGGGCAGGGCTCACTGGCCTCCGAGGAGGACCGGAAAGCCTCTCCCGGGTGGGGAGTGCTGGGCCTCGAAAGCCACTCTTGGATTTCTAGAGCTCAGAAAGGCAGGCACAGCCGCTCCTCTCCTGGAGGGCCTTGCTGATTAGGTGGCTCAAAAGCCTGTAGTGAGGGAGTAAACAAACATCTTCAGTAGGTCCTCTGTGCTTACTCTGCTTCTAACAAAGCTCAGCAGAGTTGATTAGTGATTTTAAAATGAGGGTAATAAGAAAGAAAAGCAAATGCCTTGTGTATGGAGGCAAGGGAGTGTCGTAGTTACCAGCCTGCTCTGTGGCTCCAGGCTGCCTGGGTCGGAGCCCAGCAAGCCCTGGACTAGTGTTCGGCCCAGGGCAGGTAATGGACCTGGCTGGCCTTACCTGGCTCACCTGTACCAGGATGATGACATTTATCTATACTGTGCTTCAACCAGGCCACCCCTTCTGTGATCTCTTTCCAGACTACCCAGTTAGAATTAATCTTCTCTCCCACCCAGCTCCCAGCCACACTCTGTTCCTGCCGCAGATACCAAATTTATCAATTTCTGTTTGTGCGCCAGATATTTGCAGATGTCTATGGCTCAACCGTAATGGGTCACAGCCCTCCTGACTGCAGGGACGGTGCCCCCACACCTTCGTTTCTGCTCTGGTGCTGAGCACAGTTACCGCACACAGCTCAGTAGGTGAGTAAAATGTAGACAGATACAGGCCGGCTCAGCTATTCCTTTAGATCGTCTCTGCAAAAGATGCAAAGTCGCTAATTCCCCCTCGCCACACAGATGTCTTTGCTGGACCTCCGGGGCGTCACAGGAAAGTGGGGAACACTTACCAAGCGTTTCTGTGGGGTTGGTGCTCATACGCAGTTTACTGCCAAACTAGTATCGGGTTTTCCTGGAGTTTATGGGTGAGTCCTGAACAGCTGGACCGGGGTGGGGGGCTGAGGACTAGGAGGGTTGAGGGTAGTTGATAAAGGGGCCCCATGCAGGCATCTTTCGTGACAGCTTCTATATGTCCCCTACAAGCTGCTCGTCGTGACGGGAGCTGAGCTGTGACGTCTGGAACACCGTGGTCGGCGAGGGAGCAGCAGTTCCAAGATCACCGTCTGGTGCAGGCGAGACGGGAACAAGACTCAGGAGCTCTAATTGCATCTCTGTGGCTTCTTTGAGGACTGGCCCTGCTCACCCTTGGGGCAGGACACTGCGAAAGGGCCCCCAGATTGTCTTGTCAGTTTGTCCCGTCTCCGTGTGGCTGGTGCAATGACATTGCTGCTGTGGAGCGCAAGGCAGCTGTTTAGAGTCTAGGCTAATTTTTTTGGGGGGGGAGGGTAATCTTCATGATGACTCAAACCGAAGTTTGAGACTGGAGAACCCTGGGGTGGGACAGCAGTTCTGAGGTCCTGATAGAAACAAGATCTGGTTGGCAAGGCAACTGAGGGGTATGAAATCCCAAGCGTTTCATCCTTGGAAATGTAACCAGAAAGAGACATGTTGTTGGTCTGATGGCAGCGGCTTTTGCTATCAAAACTGGAAACCTAAAATCACTCAACAAGTTGCCTCTTGGACTTGATGAGCATGTCACAGATGTAAATCAGAACGCCAGGGAGCCGCACGCCTCAGCCACTGGTATTATGGCCTGCCCTGCGGCTGCTGCCAAGACAAAGGCTCTCACACCAGCTGGCCACCCAGCCCGTCTCCTTCCTGGGGTTCCCGAGGGTGCTGGGTGGGTCTCATCTTCCTATATTCTGTCTGCAAGGACTTCAACGTTCAACCTGCCTGTCAGGACCCTGGACAGCGAGGGGGACGTTCATTCCCAGAAGGTAGTCCACCTGACTAAGAAGACAGAAAACAACCCTAACATCTCCCCCAATTCGGACCAAATGACCTCGGGCTTGGCTCCTGCGATGACCCAAGCCTCTGTAGTCTGCAGACCAACAGGAGGTCCCCAGTGATTCCTGTGCCATGGAGGTTTGAGAAGCTCTGCCTGGCAGCCCCTTCACTTTGGGGCGATGCTGTACTTCTCTCGACCTCGGCTTTTTCATACCAAAAATGGGAGATATCTATAAATAAATTAATGTCAACTATATATAAATAAATCAATTTTCACAATGGGAATAAAGACTCTTTCAGATCACTGGGCTGTCTAGAAGCTCTGATAAGCACAGATGTAAAGAATGTGACGGTACTAGGTAAACGCCAGCGATTGCAGTGCCCGATGCAACTTCAGCTGGCTTTCCGCTCCTCACTGGCACCGAGTGCTTCCTGCCTGCACAAGCTCACCCGCTGCCTTGAGACAGTGGCAGCAGCTGCTTCCCCAGAGCCCTCATCATTCTAAAGACCCAGGTGTGACGTTTTTGACCCAGGGCGTACGGTAAGTGGAGTGACCTGTGGATCACCCTTCTCCTGTGCTGTGTGGCTGCTGGGGCTGAGGGGAGTGGGGCACAAGCGCCTATGATTGTGGACACTTGGGCCCAGAGAGCTCGGGCATGCGCCTACGTAAGGGTAGACACCTGTATCGAGAGGTGAGGGGGGGAAAAGAATGGCTTCACTCTGCAGTGAGACTGAGAGGGAGCACGCCAGAGATGCTGAGGAAGCTGGTCTGTCTCCTGATCCAGCACTAAAGACCTGTGAAGGGCTCCAAAATTCTCTCATCTGCGAGCCTGAATCTACCCGTCCTGGGATGGTTGTGCAAAACAGGGGCTCTTCTCGCTGGTCCTTGAAAGCCTAGTTCCTTGTGTCATTCAAGTCTCAGTTCAGATATCCTTCCAGAAGGGGCCTCCTGGCCCTCCCCGTCTAAAGCGACATCATGTGTCACTCTGCTGCGTGTTTTGTATCGCCGCTCTGAAGTGACCTCGTTTGGTGGGTTCCTACAAGGGCTCCATGAAGGTAAGAACCTGGTCTGTCTAACATTCTTCTCCCAGCCATGAGAACGCTGCCTGGCACCCAGGAGGCAGCAGCTACGTCGTGTCAACTGATGTGATGAATTAACATCTGTGTCCGGGAATGCATGTGGAACCTGTGCCTGAGGGAGGGAACCTGTGACTGAAGGAGGAATGGGGGTAGGCTGGTCCTTGACTCTCCTGTGTGGGTGTCTCAGTGGTGTCATTTGCAAAAGTCATGGCGAAATGAGCCAAGCTCCCTCAGAGAAATTCTCCAAACACACGGTTTTGTGTGGGCCGGGAAGAAGGGCTGGGCCATCCTCACGCTCTTGTGACGACCGTGTTCAGTGACAGACACGGTAGTGGTCTGAAAGCGTGGCTGGCTGGGCACCGGCTCAACCCCAGCCTAGAGCTGCTGCATCAGAAGTGATGGGGACAGGACACTACGATGTGTTTTAACAGCGCTCCGTGTGATTCCAACACAGCAGAGCTCGAGAGCCATCTCCCCCACTTTGTCCGCGTTACAGCCTATAGAACACCTTAAAAGTGCTGACTTGGCATTTCATCAGTTGCTGGGGAGTGAACGGACAGAAGAACCTGTGTCATACCCTACCGGGTGTTTTGCTTTTTTTCCTTCTGACTTTACATGACTTCCTCTGATTGCTGGGCTGGAAGGAGGAGACAGTTGGTTAGAACCAAGTGATTCTTCTTTAACCAGTGTTTTCTTAGAGTGAGTCAGGCTGATTTAATTTTAATCAGCCGAGGCAGCAGAGCGGCGGCTCTCAGCCCTGGCTGCACTTAGAATCACCTAGAGTGCTTTGAGAACCGCTGCCTGGGTCCCACCCCAGCCCAATTAAACCAGAAAGCCTCAGGGTGGAGTCAGGTACCGGATTTTTTAAGAAGCTCCCAGACAGGCCTGCGAACCATTACAGCATCATCAATACCGGCTGCCCCCAGCTTCCCCCATGGTAGGGATTACTACCTGTTCTCAGGTTCCTCTCACACCACCCTGCAGGGGCATCTCTTTGACAGCCACCCCAGGTGGTTCTTCTAAGCAACTTCGAGTCACGCCAATCAAATGGCCTGTGTGCTTTGTGGGATCAGATTCTAGCTTTGCAACTTAATCGACCTTCAGAAAGTTTTTCAAACCTTAATTTTCCTCACTTGTAAAATGGGAGGAATAATAGTATCTCAGGATTGCTGAGGCATAGACAAGGAGAGTCACGTCAAGTGCTAACACAACGGCAGGCACACAGTCAGTGTTCAGCAAATGTTACTTTCTCCCCCACCCTCTCACATAAGATGGGTTCTGGGCT
Source organism: Galemys pyrenaicus (assembly GCA_019455555.1). Taxonomy (NCBI): domain Eukaryota; kingdom Metazoa; phylum Chordata; class Mammalia; order Eulipotyphla; family Talpidae; genus Galemys; species Galemys pyrenaicus. Next base: position 4,407,938 of record JAGFMF010011406.1, on the reverse strand, counting down.
GACTGTTCCTAGCAACACACTCACTTCCCTGTCAGTTGTGGGCACACGTCTAAGCTCTCGGTCCCTTTAAATCAGGGACCACATCTACTACCACTGGCTTCTAAAACTCTAGAACCTCCATTGCTGTCCTACACCCCAAGTATTCTACTCTTTCCAACTGAAGGATGGCTGTTAATCTACCACCAGTAGTGTTTGTGAGTTCCAGATTCACATACGAAAAAAAACAACAAAACTTCACAGTTGTGTTCTTCCAAATAATGAGGGGACAGGAAGTGACCAACTCCAAGTGCCATACAAGCAAAGCAGGATGGAACTGGAAGATGCCTTAGATCCCATACCCCAAATTCCTCATGCCATGGCTAGGAGGTAGAGAGAAGCTTTTATTGCTAGCACACAGATGCTAATTCAGAGAGAGAGGAATCTAGGAATCCATAAATCAGAGTGGAGGCTCAAAGAAGTTTGGCACAAAGAAAGAATGGAAAAATGACCACATGAAGGCATTGAGCATTCCTCCAACATTTTATAACACACATAGATTTAACTCTCTCTCTCTCTCTCTCTCTCTCTTTCTCTCTCTCTCTCACTCACACACACACACACACACACGTAGTAGCCACTACCCCCTTGCTATTCTGGATGGGGGAGTTGCTAAATAAGAATGAAGTTGTCACCAAGCCCTGGAAAGAGCATTTCAGAGACCTTCTCAGTTAAGACAATTATTGAGGAACACATTTTCAACTCCATCCTGCAATATGAGACAAAAGAATCTGCAGAATCCCTCTGATTCTTGACAAGGTGCAGAAAATCATCAGGCAGCTAAAAAAACAAGGCATCTGGAGCCCATGGAATTTCTGCTAACATTTTCCAAATTAGATGAAGAGAAACACATAATTACTCCCTGTTCTCATCTTGAGGCTCTGCAATGCTGAAAAAAAAATTATTGGTGACCCTGTGAATATTGTGATTATGATCATTAAAAGTTGTTCCTGATTATAAAAAGTACTTTGTGTACATTTGCAAAAATTGGAAAAATACAGAAAAACATGAAGAAAATTGAAATCACCTCTAAATCAACCACCTAGGATAACTGTTAGTATACTTCATTAATAGTTAATACAGTATATTGCCTTCTGGTCTTTTTTCTGTGCATATTTAAATGTTTTACAAAGTTGGGACCATACTGTATCACATATTATATAATGCTATTTTCCCTTAGTTATGATATCATGAATAATGTCCTCATGTCCTTAAATATTCTCTGAAGGGAACTTTTAATGTCCATGTACTCTTTTACCATGTAGGTGTTCTATAATTTACTTAACCATTTGGTTATTAATGGGTGATAAGTTGCTTGTGGTTTTTTATTATTATAAAAGGTGCAACAAATAGCCTTGCACATAAATTTTTGACTATACATTTCTAATTATTTCATAGGGAAGAATTATAGAAGTAGAATTTTTAAGGTTCTTAATTTTCACAAATTTCTTTCTAGACTTTGAATCTCTACCAGAAGTTCATGGAAATATCTGCCTTACCACTAATTCACTTTGCAAACAGTAAGTAGTATAATATGCCTAAAATTTGCCAGTTTTGTTAGTGAAAACTAGAATCTGATTATATGCATCATTTTGAACATTCTTAGGGAAGCTGTATATTATTTTTCTGCCTATGAAGTCATTTGCATCTCTTCTATTGTGAATTATTATGATTATTTGAGGCATTTGTATACAGAGTGGAATTCTATGTTACCTTAAAGAGATTCCTGTACAGGACTACTCATGAGCTTTCTCTAAGCATCTCACTGTGGTCTTAGAAGTCACAAAGACTCATAGAGGGTTACTTTTACCTCTTGCCAGTGGCAAGAAAAATGTAGAAACCATAATCCTATTCTTTTGTTACCTGATCTGATTTCATGAAAGGTACTGACTCACTCAAATGATGGCTATTGTCGAAGATGCTCATCAAGTCAAATGCCCGCCACAACCTGTCAACATTTATTTTTCTCTATGATGCTCTAAGGGCAGAAATCTTTGATAATGTGTATATTTTCAGCCCCTTCAAGGTCAACACAAAAGTCAAACAAAGTTGGGCTTTCCTTCCAACACCCCTTGACATTTCTGATGGTAACTTATGTCACACTAACCATCTTCTAGCATGAAGTTAAATCAGTCGGTGGACAGTAAATCTCTGCTGACTCTGAGGCAGAAGTAAAACCCACTCTGATCTAATCAAATCTAATCATCAAACTCAAAAATGCTGCTGCTGCTGCTTTAATTTCAGTAACAGATCTTCACACAACTGTCAACATCATTACCAAAACACATCAGAAAATTGGATGAAAGCGCTACACGTAGACAGTCATAATCCCCCATCATCAATCTCTAGCGGTCCCCAGTTGACAATTCAGATTAGGGGTGAACCTTCTAGGGGACACATTTTGTAAATCAACTTTACAAAAGAGCAATATTAACCCCTAGAGCACCTCAATTGTGCAAATTCGGGCTCTGGCTAACTGAGAAATAGAATGCAAAGAGCAACTCAACATTTAAACAAAGTCTATGGTCTCGTCTATCTGTTGTGAACAATTTGCCATAGACAACTATGGGCTGGAGAAGAGGGGGAGCTGAGCCTATGGGAAGTTTTTCAGATATGCACAGTACCCAGCAAACAGCTTTTGACAACAAAGCCAGGAGCATCGAGCATAGTGACCAACAGCAATTCTGCTGCTCCACATCCTCCAGTCTAGACTCCTGAGTGAACTTTATATGCCTACGTGCTGAGTGTGCTCAGGAGAATGGCAGAACAAGGCTTTTTTTTTAAAAGATAGATTTATTTATGCATACAAGCACTGGGGTACAGGCCAGAGGTGTGGGGTTGAGAGGATTCACCAGAGAGCAGGGAGCAGAACAGGCAGATCAACAGAAGTACACTGCTGAGGGGAGCAGTGGGCACAGCAGGAGAGGTCTGCCGCGCCATGTGGGTCCCCTCCCCGGCAGCAGGGATCGAACTCGTGCAGTAGTGGCTGCGGTTTGCTTCATAGTGTGTTGCTTAACCCACTGCGCCACCAGGGAGGCCCCAGAACAAAACTGAAGAACAAATGCCAAATAGATATGAAATATGCTAACGGGCAGTGGTGGTGTCCACTCCGGGGAAGGAGCCCGTAGCTGGACTTACCACAACTGCCTGGAAGCCTCCAGCGCTGAAGCTGGAAAAGCTGTGAAAATCACCCCCTTCCCCACGACTCTTCCTGACGACCTGCATTGTGCCAGGCACTGTGCTTACACTTAAGAAAACCGGTTCGGAGAGGTTAAATAATTTGCTCAAGGTCAGACTGATAGTTAAAGCGAAGACAGCCACCGAGAAAGTAGCATTTCAATTTTTTATGACAAGAGATAGAAAAAGAATGTTTGACAGAAATGAGTTACAGAACAAATAAATAATCCACGACTCTCGTGGAGCCTGCCAAAAGTAGATTCTTCTTTCCCTCCCCTTGTTGAGCTGTGATCTTTTGATCACAAAGAAATGGCAATTGTAAGACACTAAGAAATGGAAGCCAATTCTGAAAACTTCGCTCTTCCTTTCTTTCCCTATCAAGAGAAACACCAGAAACCACCACATCTCCCGTGTTCCCTGACTGAAAGAGGGGCTCTTCACTGTCAGATGGCCGAGCACTTGGCAATGGCTTGGGGGTGGGGACAGCAGATCTACCGGTTCCTCTTCCCTGGAGGGGTGTGGGCCCAGCCAGGTGACCACATCAAGATGGGGGTGCGGTGGGGAAGGTGTGTGCCACCTACTGTGATGTTTTACAACGGGTCCATAATGTTACCCAAATGTGTACACACCACACACACTGTCTTATTTTGGGAAACTTAAGGTCAAGTCTGAGAGAAGTTGAAAAGCAAGGAAGCGTGACGTCTTGATGGATGTGCATTCTCTTGTTTTAATTTGTAACCCTCCTTGGGCAGAGGACACACATCCGACTTCAGGACAACAGACAATAGTCACTGTTGAACTTCATCTGCTTCCCATATGGAAATCTTCACTGGCCACTGCAGGGCTGGGCAGCGGGGGGTGCAGATTGCTGGATTTCCTGCTGTGCGCAGGGATTTATCCAAAGGGTCTTTTAAACAAAGTCTAGTTTTTAGGTTTAGAAACATCTCTACCATGGAGTAGGACTGTTAGATAATGAGACGGGCTATTTAATAAAGATACAGAATAGACCCATAAATGAGTTTCTCTCCCCCCTTTGAGCTGTCATCCACAGATGCCAGATATTTATCCCAAGCCTGCTGCCATTGTTCCAGATACTTTGGGGACTCCCTTGAGACTTTTCTTCCAAATCGATGCCATATTATTTGGAATAAGCACAATGGTGACAGATCCTCATCCTGTGGAGCTGGATTTTATTTTTGGAAACAGTCAAAAGGCTTTTTGGCATTTGGAGCCAAGTCCGGTGAATAACCAGCTGATTGAGCTGGTAATGTTGTTCTGGGTCCAAATAGAGGCAAGGGTATAAGCTCACGTGTTCCTGTGTGGCAGGAAACAGCCCCCCCAGGCCGTGGCAAAGGAGGAGGCACAGCGCTGTCTGCACCGTGGGGGCAGGTGTGTGACCTTGGAGCGAGAAGGGGCAGTGCTCGTTTGGGTTCTTTGGTTATAAGTAGCAGAAACTGAGTATAATGTATGTGAAAAGGGATTGATTGCAGGCTATGGGGGCAGGGGGTGGCTTGCTGGTTCAAAGGGAGGCTGAAAAACCAGGCTCAGAACGGAAAGCTTCAAAAGGAGCCAGAACCTTAGGAAAACCTAGCTCAGGTGCCGTGGTGAAAAGCAAGATTCCAAATGTTTCTTCCACCCTTGCACTGCTCTGCCCCGCACTGGTGGCCAGGGAGGCTCCCTCTGGGTGTGCTCCTGCCCCTCTCGCCCTCCCCTGGTGCCTAGGGAGGACATCTACTCTTGTTTTTGGCTTCTGCAGAGTAAGCACCGTGTTCCTTGGCTAGCATTTTCCCAAAACTGCCTGCACAACAGGAAGTGCAGTTTTCCATGAGGAAGGGAAGGTGTTTTTAGGATGAGGGGGAAGATTCTAGGTAAGAAAAAGACAGGAACCACAGCTAAGCTCTGCAGTTGTTATCACTTCTGCACAAATTTGTGCATATGAAGTTTTGCTTTATTTGTCAACATTTTTCTCATTTTGTAAATTCTATTGGTCCTGTGAGTCCTATCAGCTGATGGAGGTGTTCAACTTTTTTCCTATGTTGCTTAAAAGACACATAAGTCTATGGTCCGGCCGTGTTCTCCGAAGGGAGCCAGACCACGTCCCTCCCTTTAAAACCCCTCAGGAGTCCAGGTGACAAGCTCGGGCCTTTTCTTCTTCCTATGGAAGAGAACGGGCCTCTTCCTGTTTGTGTATTTGGCTGCTGTAGCAAAATCTACCAACTTCATGAGGCCACGCTAGAGAATGTGACCAGATGAGCTGGGGCATGAGAGATGAAAAGCCTTAGGTCATCCCACAGGTGCTCTGATGTCTTCTAGGTGCCAAGGTCCTGGGTGCAGATGGAGTGCGCATGCTCCCAAGAAAGTCAGCTCCAGCCGTGCAGGGCAGCCCACCCTTCAACCCCACACACCAGGAAGGCCAGGTCTGCACCAAGGCCATGATGATCAATCAAGGCAGGCCCCAAGGGCTGCTGGGAGATAGCTGGCCCACCCATCCAGCCAGCCCTGCACTGAAATAATGGGTAAGCTGCCAGGAGCTCTGAGGAACCTGTTGACCTCATGTGCCTGCTAGGCAGGAGCAGAAACACACCGCACACTGTCTCCCTGTTGAGGGTCTCCATGAAGGTCTTCCAAGCCAGAGCTTCACAAGCGTCCAAAGCTGGCCTCAGCCCTTGAAAACGGGGAGGCTCTGAAGCTGTCAAAGCTTCAGTGTCTGCGGGAGGAGTGAAGGGGCCATGAGGCTGGCTGTCACCTCAGCTAGGAACACGACTGTCTCAGGTGAGGCCCCAGGAGAGGGAGGAGGGCTGCTTGGGGGTCGAAATGCGTTGAGAATGTGGAGACTCTGGGCTGATGAGCAGACTCCACCACACGGAGGAGAGTGAAAGCTCAGGACTGGAGCTCAAGGCTCTGGTAAGGCGCTTGCTTCTCGAAGTCTCAATTTCCTCACCAGTTAAACCAGAGCTTCCCTTCAGTGGTTTGATCAGAGATAATTTATGAAAACTCTGTAGCCTGGTGCCCACACATGGCAGGCACACAATGAGGGGCAGCTCTTTCGCTGGGAGATGCCAACATCACACAAAGCAGCGCTTTCCACACTAGATCTCATGATCCAGTCAATTTCCAAAACATAAACTTTGGAGCACTCACACAGGATTGCCAATCTTTTATTTTGCCAACTAAGGACAACAAGAACATAAAAAGCAACAACTACTATCTACTCTTTGATAACCATAAAAATATTTTAATACCAAAATAAGCAAGAAAGACAAAATCCTAGAATTAAAAACATTAGTCCTTTGAATAGAATAATTTTAGCTTTATGAAAGAACAACATTGCCCTTATTTTGTTAATTTCCCTACAAAGTGGAAACAACTTGACTTGGCTCAAAATCAGACATTTGGGAACCAAGATTAGGAAGGAAAGAATGTAGGCGATGGGGCCAAACCAACCCCAGTCTCCTCCCAGCTCAGCTCCCTAATAACTGCATGACCTTTAGCAAGAAATCTGCTCTCTGGGTCTCACTTTCCACTTTTTTTTTAAAGATTTATTCATTTATGCTTACAAGAGCTGGGGTACAGGCCAGAGTCGTGGGAGGTGAAAGGATTCACCAGACAGAGTGGGGAGCAGAACAGGCAGACTGACCGAAACACACTGCCAAGGGCAGCAGCGGGCGAGGCAGGAGAAGTCTGCTGCGTCAGGTGGGTCCCCTCCCCGGCCAGAGGCAGGGATCGAACTCATTCGTGCTGCAGTGGCTGCGGTTTGCTTCATAGTGTGCTGCTTAACCCGCTGTGCCACCAAGGAGGCCCCTCACTTTCCATTTTTTAAAGTAGGAAACAACAGAACCCATAAGTGAGAATCCAAAGCAGTTTGGCACATAGTAGGTACTCATGAAATGCTAATGCCAGAGCCTCCTAAAATATGAGTGGACTGGGTCACTTTTGGTTGTTGAGACTCTTGACATTAAAAAATGAAGAAATGCTAAAACAGGGCTGTCAAAATCATTCACATAATTTTTAAAAGATTCACATTAGAAAAAAATCAGAACACATCCACTCACAAATACATATCCGACACAGTCAATAAAAATTCACGAATCTAATGTTTGTGGGAACGAGGCAGGGGCTGCAGCCCCTGGGCCCTAGGATAGGCCCTGGGTACCTCCACTCTAAGCTACCTTTCTCATGGATGACATGCCAAGAAACACTGATTTGACTCCTCTTTTTTGTTCTTTTCCTGACCAGAGTTCATCTGGAACTTTTCCCCAGACCTCCCTACCTTTAGTTCATAATTCTGAGCATGCAAATTTTCTTGGAAATCTAGCTGGTGTCTTTTTTGCATCACTGGATCTCAATAGGTTTCAAAAGGACTAAAATTGAGGGTTAGAATGGGAGATAAATGGGTGCTGAAGTGGATGATTTAACTGAGGGATTCTAGGGCACCCTGGGAAGGATCTGGGGCCCGTGCCTGGCACCTCTGGGGTGGTGACAGTGTATGCCAGCACAAGACTGTGCGAGATTTCCCCAAGAGCTGTCTGCACATGCATGCATGAGTACCTTGCTTCTCAACAGAGAAATTCAAATTTCCTGTCCCTCTGTCTATGTTGTCTCCCCATGAGAAGGTCAGATCCATGAGAGAAGGGACCATGTATGTCTTGGCCACCTCTGTGCCTCTGGTGTTGTCTGTACACTTAGAAATACAGTATGTGTTCAGTGTTTGCTGAGTAAGTGACTTAGTATGGTTGTCTGCTCGGCCTCACCCTCTTGGATACAGGAACAGAACCCCTTGTATTTCGAGGATCAACCCATACCTCCCCTAACCAGGGATGTGTCCATGTCTACACAGACTGCTTTTCTTGCAATTGGAACTTTCTCTCTGATGTTCAGGCTAGGAAGACAGAGTTCTTCCTAGGAGCTACTGGCAGTTTCAGTTCCAGACTCACAAAGAAAGATGCTCTGAAATAACGAGGCTGACAGGCCAGGATACAGATGCAGAGATGAGAGGCAGAGTTGGAGCGTGAGCCCGGCCGTCTGGACTCTGGCTCCTGTCACTCCTGACGTCGTCCTGCTGCCCCGTGCCTGGTTTTTTTTATGAGGCTCAGCTGGACAGGTTTTCTCTGAATTATGTGCCTTACTCTGCTAACAATACGCCTCCACTGGGTCCTCTCATTTTGGGGAGGGAGGGAAGAAGGAAGGACAAGTTAGCAGGAGAGAGCTGCTACTGCCATGGAGAGTTCTGACTAGTCCAGTTCACCAGTGAGGGGAATTGACCAGAAAGTAGCACCCAGATATTTACAGGTAAGACTGACGATCTCACAGACAGATGGCAAGTGAGAGAGTGAGAGACGAGGATGGTGGAGCTGGAGGTAGCTAATATTGGAGTATTTTCCGTGCATCAGACACAGCCCGACCTTTGTGTCTCTTCCTTTGTCTGATGGTTACCACTGTGATATGAAGAAGGCTAATTAGTACTTATTGTCTCATTTTACAGATAAGGAAACCAAATTCAGGTTAGAAAATTGTCCCAAGGTACTAGGAAGAGAAGGAGCTGAGTTTTAATGTTGATTTGCAAGACTCCTTAACTTCCCTTCTGCAGTTCATATCCATTTTCTGTCTCTTCGTCTTCTTTCACTTCTCTGATCTTTTCTCCTTTCTCCATCTCTTGCCTGAAGTCTCACATTCTCTCTTTCCCCTTCCATGACTCTCATTGTTCCTTTTAACCTCATTTTTTCAACCGCACATGGGCACATATTTTAAGATCATGATTTTAGTTCTTTTCAAGAGTGAAGATACCTTTTCAGTGTAAAAAAAAAAACACACCTCCATGTAATAGGACCTGTACTTTTGCATCTATTGATAAAATGCACACGTGTTGATGGATTCCCAGATGCCTTGTAATAACTCCGTGACCTCTAGGTTGGCATCCGCTACTTTAAAATATATGAGAGAACCCATATACCATCCCTCTTATTGCTACCTGCTTGGTTTATTACAATATAGAAAAGGCTTATAAATGCTACTATAGAGCTCTTTTTCGCTCACCCACTGCCTTAAGGCTACTAATTTCTTCTGAAATGTGGTCTTTTTGTCCCTCCTTTAATATGTTTAATTATTTAAGAAGGCATGAACTATGATACGTACATTTTATAGATTACCTCTTGATTATTCAGGAGCTGATTAATTCATGGATTGGCCAAGTTATGCCCTTCTCTTCTCTATCCCCATTTGTTTTATCATTCCACTTCTTATTAGCATCTTTTAGCAAAAATGGATGGTGGACATGAGAAATGATTCTGGTTACAAATTATGAATTCTGATAAAAGGTTTGGTTGGAGAAAGTTGAAATTCCTTTCCAAAGTGAGAATTTCTTTAATTCATCAGACACATTGATTCTCCCTGAGCATTGTGAAGACAAGAGTTTGCTCTGCTCACTGCCAACCCCAGGGCTCAACAAGGTGCCTGGCACATGGTAGCTTAATAAAAAAAAGTAGGATGACTGAATAAGAGTTGACTACTGGGCCTCCCTGGTGGTGCAGTGGGTTAAGCAATCAACTATGAAGCTAACGCAGCCACTGCAGCACGAGTTCGATCCCTGCTGCTGGCCAAAGAGGTGACCCACATGGCGTGGCAGACCTCTCCTGCCTTGCCCGCTGCTTCCCTCAGCAGTGTGTTTCAGTTAATCTGCCTGTTCTGTTCCCCACTCTAGTGGATACTTTCACCCCACACACCTCTGGCTTATACCCAAGGGCTTGTATGCATAAATAAATAAATCTTTAAAAAAATTTAAAAAAAGAGTTGACTACTAAAATAGGGATAAATAAAATTTTTTCCTAGGTGGGACATTGATTTATAGGAAACTAAGTAAAATACAAAACAACTTACTTTAGGAATGCATGTCTGAAGACAACACAGCATAAAAATGTTTAAATGACTATGTTAAAATTAATGATAGAGGATATATGGTTCTAATTTTAAAAAAATGTGTCATTTTTAAAAATTCCATTGATGGAAAAAAGGTTAGCAAGAGAGATACTAAGGTTTCTAAGATGACAGTTGGTCCAGGTAAATGGCTACTGTTAAATTAGGCATTAAATAAACATAATCACTCTCAAGACACTAACAATTGACCACTTAGCATGTGCTGGGTGCTGTGATAAGTAATTTATATGCCAAATCTCATTTGTCTTCATCACAGCCTAGGAAGTAATACTGTGTGATAGGCATCAGAAAGTGACTGGTGTCCCTAGAAAATTTCTTCAGCTCTCTAGCTTTTTGAACTAAGAATGGTCTACTTTCATCTTCTAGTTTTTAAATTAAAGATTTATTTTCCTATGAAATGTTAGATATAGTCAAAAGATTGACTTAGATTATAGATACATCTATGGAAATGGAGATATCTGGAAACTTTTATAGTGTGATACTTTTCAAAGTTTTCCCAATTTGTGGAAGCAAAATGGTTTGCATGTAGAGATGCAGTGGGAAAAGGACAAGATTCAGACTGCCTCTGGTTCAAGGCCCTGGTGCTGTCCAGGAGTCAGGTGCTGAAATGGCTTACCCAGAATCTGCCTGGGCAGATGGAGTCCCTTGGCTATAGTGCGGTGCAGCAGAAAGTTCCCAGAATAGAGGAACAAATTTAAAAGATACTGGAGCAACAAGAGTTATAGTTCATTTTATTTGGAGGGGGACGGAGGAAATCCTAGTTTTCTTTTATCTTCTTGTTCTTCCATACTCTGCTTCAGCTTAAGGGGAAGGCTATGGATGACAGGTTGCTGATGGAAAAATATCTGTTCAAAAAAACAAGGCTGGCATCTGTAAAACTGGCTAGTGATACATTTTGGAAAATTTCTCATTGAGGTGTTAGGCAGGAACCAAGGAAAACCAGGACTGGAGGCTCAATGATGTTGTCAGTTTCTTGGGACTACTCAGTCAACAAACAATTATTGTAGTTTAATAAAGGAAAATGAACATAGGGATCTTGGCTGTAATGAGGAAGAGAAGATCAAACCTGCAACATCATAGGAAATGCCATTCAAGGAAAAAAAGCCTTATTATAACAACCTCAGATAAAATGTAGTGTTTATGAGAAACTGGAAAAACTGGAATATTCTCTGGGGAGATGAAACTGTTAAGTGTGCAGATCATGGAGTGAGTGTCTCCTCTCTAGCTCATATGACATTCTGCTCTGTTATTTCCATATATGCTTTATATCTATTATTACTAAGATGGCTTGGAAGAAGGAATGGTATTCTTACATCTGCCAAAGTCCTGACACTCAATGACAGGTTGGCATAAGATTTGTTTATTAATTGATTGATAGGGTTCTCAAGGCTAAGATGCTTCAATTATTCACTTCTGAGTTTAGCTAATTTTCACTAATATCCTTACGTAGACCCTCCCTCCTTTCATAAGATTCCTACTTATTTCATTTCATTCAGTCATTGAATATCGACTATGTGCTAAGTATTGTAGGTGCAGATGAGAAAGAGAAAATCCCTGCCTTTAGGAGTCTGCAATTTAATGTGAGAGGAGAATGTGTGTAATGAATATGTTTACTGCTTAATTAAATAATGCTGTGCTATTTCTTTGGTATTAGTTTCTTTTTCAATTTGAGCCACCTATCAAAAACTCCTTTAGTTAACATAAGTTAACATTGATCACAGATCGTCACCTACTTTTATATATTTGATTGAGAATTTCCCCCCTGAATATATAATAGCTATGCCCTTGTTGAAACTAAAACCCATTAGCTTTGGCATAAGATGAAAAAAGTAGCTCTAGGAGAAAAGGGGGCAGAGAGGGATTTATTGGAGGTCTGCAAGGTGCTCCCAGAACTAAAAGAGAGGAGTAGGAGACCCATAGGTCTGGATATCTCAGAGACAAGAACCATCACTTTTATGACCCCAGGCATATCTTTTCTTTTTCTTGATTGGAATCTTAAATTTTTGGATTTTCCATGGTATGGGAGATGTGGATATATTCATGGTAGTTTTGTGATAAATTCTTGCAACTCATGATCCACAAGCAAGGGTAGCATTTTCCATCTTATATTCAGGATGGAAAATCTCAGATCGAGATACTAAGTGAGTATACAGTTTTAGGTCACAGGGAACCTTAGACTAAGCCCTGGTAGCTAGAGGGGAACTTTGACAGCCCTATAACATCCTGTAATTAGAGTGTTCTCCAAAAGAGGGGAGTGTTCTTACCAGAAGAGGGCAGGAAGGTACTCTGGGAGTCCAAAGAGAAAATTGTGCTACTTTATTCTGTTAGCAAACCCTCTGGTGCAATGCTGTGTTCCAGGATAGCTCTGAACCAGGCTGCTCATCTTTCTACTGCCCACTCATGGCCAATGCAAGGAGTGACTACAAGGGCCAGGGAAGTCAAAGGATACTAGGTAGTTGTCCATAACCTCATATGGCTATAACCATTCTATAAACAACATGCAAAGGTGGCTCTGAGGGGCAAGTAGCCCTTTTTGCTATGCATAGTCACGCATTCCTTGGTTGGTATAACCAAATACGAGTCACTCTATGTAGTATCATCTGTGCTGGAAATGCACTTTGATCTTGACTCTCCCATGCTCCTGCAGAGAGGTGGAGTCCAAGGGTCTGGGCTAGAGTGCACACAGCTCAGTGCACGCGTTTCCCTCCATATGCAAACACCCTTCTCCCTGTCCATTGCATACCCAAGTCTTCCATGCTGTTGAGCTCTTCCTATTTTTCAAGGAGTTCAAGCATCTCTGAACAACTAAGGAAGAGAACCTCTTAAATACTACTTCCTTTAGCAGCACATGTCTCCTAAGTCTTCTTAGTAATAGAAAAATAAGCTTTGGAGATCCTAAATCTACTGACAATCCCAGACTACTGTTTCTATGGATATGATAGAATGCTGAAGGACCCTATCACCACAAAACAAGTAGGCCCTAGATAAACATATTTTAATGTGTTACTGAGCTTACAGACTTAAGGCAACTCTCCAAGAACCTATCCCACCCCACTGAAAAGTGAGCCCAAACTAGATCTGGTAGTGGTGAGTGGCAAGCAAATGGGAACAAGGGGCTCAGAGCTCTGTGAAAAGTATACTAACCCTTGAGCTGACAGCATGTTAGGGAAGCTAAACCTAGACTCCTACATTTAGCCAGGCCCCTTGGAGAAAGCTAGGATATTCCAAGTTGGACCTCATGGCTCTCAACAGCGGTGAATACAGATACTCTCTGGTAAAAGTATCTCAAATTTAGGCGGCCATGACTTCCATATCTTAGGATCAAGTAAATATAATAAGGAGGCAGGACACTCCAAAAAGCAGCAGAAAAAACTAAAACACATGTTTATACCCAAGAACTGAAGATAACAAAATTTTCAAATATGGGATATATCCACATATGAAATATTTAGTGGGATCAAGGATGAAATAAACAAGTAAGCAACAAGATACTGTGAAAAGTGCTTTGAAAAAGGACCACATGAAACTCTTAAACATGAAAAAACAGTTTTTGAAATTAAAACTCAACTGTTTAATGCAACTTAAGAAAGAATTAATGAACTGGAAGATACACCTGGAAAACTACCCAGAGCATGACATCACAGAGAGACAGGAGATGAAGTAAGGAGACAGTTAAGAGATTTGGAAATTAGAATGAAAACCTGACATGTTTGAGTGGAGCCCTAGGAGACTATAAAGATATTTGGGTGGTTTTTGAAAAGATTATGGTATCTGTCACTTTAGAAAACAGTACAGAGATTTCTAAAAAAATTAAGACTAGAAATATCATATGATACAGTTATCGTATCTGGCTATTTTTCTGAAGAATATGGAAACACTAATTTGAAGAGGTATGCTCACCTTTAAATATACTACAAGATTATTTACAATAATTTTTAGGACTATGAAAGTATCTGAAGTGTCTTCCAGAACAATACTGAATCTGAGCAGTAAACCAAGCATTTCAATCTTGCCCTTTGCAACTCTACCATTTGTAGTTACCACTGTTATTTTATTATCTAATGATAATGTTTTTTATTTACCTCCACTTTTACTATTTTATTTGTTCATCTCTCCTTCTTTTTTTTTATTTTTTTAAGATTTTATTTATTTATGCATATAAGCACTGGGGTACAGGTCAGAGTCCAGGGAGGTGAGAGGATTCACCACAGAGAGCAGGGAGCAGAACAGGCAGATCAACGGAAGTACACTGCTGAGGGGAGCAGCGGGCCCAGCAGGAGAGGTCTGCTGCGCCATGTGGGTCCCCCCCTGGCCGGCAGCAGGGATCGAACTCGTGCTGCAGTGGCTGCGGTCTGCTTCATAGTGCGCCGCTTAACCCACTGTGCCACCAGGGAGGCCCATCTCTCCTTCTTGCATCATATTCATGATTCATGATTTGGAAACTAAATGCCCATCAATGCTTGGGTAGCTTAAGAAGTTGTGGTATATATACACTATGGAATACTACTCGGCTATAAAAAATGATGAGATCTTGCCCTTTGTGACAACATGGATATTATGCTAAGTAAAGTAAGTCATATGAAAAAAGACAAATACTATATGATTTTGTTCATGTGTAGAAGATTAATAAGTAAAACAAATGAACACACAAAACAAAAGCAAACTCTTAGACTCTAAGAACAAAAGTGGAGGTTTGTACCATTTGGAAGAGAAGGGGGAATTTAGGAAGGTAAACTGGATAAAAGAGGTCAATTGTATGGTGGCAGGTGGGACCTTGTCTCCTGTGGGTGATCACAATGGAGTATACACAGATGTCAAAATACAAAGCCCATGTAATGTTATAAATCAACATGTTATAAATCAATGTTATTTTTAAAAAAGTGTTCGAGAGACACAAATCCTCAGATGGAAGAAGCACAAGCTGGGTTAAAACACAAACAAAAACAAAACAGAGATCTTAGTTATACAAGTGATAGTGAAACTGTGAAACCCAAAGAACAGGTCACCTAGAGGATGGCATTATTGTGAGAGGTGTCTCAGCAGCTAATGACAGCCAAAAGAAGGTGGAACTATAACTGTCAACCTGAAGTTTTGTATGCAGAAAAATTATCTTTCTAGAAGGGAAACAAAAGAAATATATGTATAGAGTGGAGAGACAGAGTTTACCTTTCAGTAAAGGAACAGCTAAAGGAGGTGTATTAGGAAGAAGCACGATCACCTCAGAGGTCTTTCTGAGATGCAAGAAGGAGAGATGAACAAATAAAATAGTAAACATGGATGCAAATAAAAAACATTATCGTTAGATAATAAACTGACAGTGGTAACTACAAATGGTAGGGTCGTAAAGGGCAAGATTGAAATGCTCGAATGCTCAGTCAGTATTGTTCTGGAAGACGCTTCAGATACTTTCACAGTCTTAAAATGTATCATAAAAGTTCAACAGAAACCACAAAAAGAACAAAAGCGGAGGGTATAATCCCAAATAAACAGAGGCAAAAGATGAGATTTCCAAAACAAGAATCTTTTCTCTTGCTGCCAGACAAAAGCCCCCAACTAATGGATGTACTTTTTTAAAAGCAAGAAAGGGAAATTAAAGAAGCATGGAAAACACGGAAACTAGAGAAAACAGAAGAGACACGAGTTTACATGTCGATGTTCCTCGGTGGTGCACCGGGCATCACAGGGTGGCTGTGATGGCGTAAAACAAAATGAAGGCAGCAGAACAGGAGATGCTACCCGTCCCGTCCCTGCGTAAGGTGAAGCTGCCACCAGGTGAAGGAAACGCAGGAGAACCTGGTCTAAATCCGAAGCGTGGAATGTTTCTTTTTAGCTTCTTCACATCCATGAGTGTTTTTCTAGATACCCACACCTCAAAAGTAACTGCTTTCTCTCAGAGGGAAAACCATGGCATTCTTCAAAGAAAGTGCTAAAACCACCCCACTCACCAGGTCAGTAGAACCGGGTAGAAGGGCCATGTGAGGGAAAGCGCGAGACTGGAAGGCAAGGGTCAGGTGCCCCAGCAGAAGTGAATCTGGGATTGGAAATTTCAAGCTTTCCAAAGAGAAGGGTGAGGTGAGGTGTGGTGCACTTGGACTTTGGAGAATAAGAAGGAACACTCTGCCAGCGAGGCGGGGAGAGGAAGAGAGGGGAGGGGAGAGGAAGGGAAGAGGGGGCCAGTGAGATTAAGGTGGGAAGCTTGCCTGGGCCAGCAGGAGCTTGGCATGGGCCAGGGGACAGAGAGGACACCACTGACAAAAGTGGGGAGGGGAGGGGCTTAAGGGGAAGTGACCAGCGGCAGCGCACACACCCACGTTCTGAATTCGGATTACTAAAAGCAGCTTTGCCATTTTCAGCAACGGCAATTTTAGTGACTTAATTATATCACTATTTCGGAATGGCATTTTATAAATATTCTTCAGTGCTTTGTGAAAATCAGTTTTTTTTTGTCAAAATGCTTTTCTTAAAGAAATAAAGGTAAAAATGAACAAACAACAGAATCCAATACGCCAAAAGCTCCCTTTGACCCAGAGGGGCCTTCACCCCTTGTGAGAAAAAGCTGCCTCCTCTGCCTGGGGCTACCCAAGCACACCCTCCTAGGGGCCCCCTCCTAGGGACCCCCCCTTAGTGCTCTCTGCTGGCTCCCACACCCCACAGCGCTGGCATTTCTCTGGGGGTGCTGGTTTCTCACCCAATTTGGGTATGTTTGTCTGACCAAGGACGGTGAAATCTTTAAAAGCTCTGACTCCCTCTCCCTGCCTCCACCCTCTCGTGACACTGGTGTCACATAGCTGGAGGGTGAATTAATAATGTGGCTGGTCCAAGGAACAAAGTGTGTTTCTAGAGATCCTTTCCAAAACTGCCTGTGTTCCTACGAAGGGACTTTCCATTGACTGAAAATAACACTTGTTGGTATATATATATTTCTCTTAAACCTATTCTTTGACTCTTTTCAATAGTATTCTTGTTAGGGCCTTTTATATTGCTGTGAAATTATTAAAATAATGCTGTTAAAATTCTCTGAGGTGATGGCCTCTACCTTTCTGAAAATGATACCAAGTACCCAACCTTTTACCCACTGTATGTGACAAATCACCACAAGCTTAGTGGCACAAAGCAATATCTTATTTATTTTTTTAAAGATTTTTTAAAAGATTTATTTATTTATGCATACAAGAGTTGGGGTCCAGGCCACAGGTGCGGGAGGTGAGGGATTCACCAGAGACAGTGGGGAGAAGTATAGGCAGATGGACTGAAACACACTGCTGAGGGGAGCAGTGGGGAGGCAGGAGAGGTCTGCTGCGCCATGTGGGTCCCCTCCCTGGCCGGGGATCGAACTCACGCTGATGCTTCACAGTGCAGCGCTCAACCCACTGCGTCACCAGGGAGGCCCCTTATGAATGACCATCCTAACAGCTGTGCCTGTCGGAAGTCCGAGTCTGGTCCCACTGCTCTGAAGTCGAGCTATTGACCAGGCTGCTTTTCCTTCTCGGGACTCCCAGGGCCCACATACTTCCTTGCCTGCTCCAGTTTCTGGCAGCCACTCGCTTTCCTTGGCTTGTGGTGCCGCCCTCTGTCTTCAGAGCCAGACAGGTGGTTGAATCCTTCACATATCACCTTACCCCCGCCCTGCCGCCCTTTTCTATTTTTAAAGACCTGTGATTACCTTGTGCCCACTCGGATGATCCAGGATAAGCTCCTTCTCTCAAAGTCCTTAACCTAATCTCATCAACAGAGTCCCGTTTGCTGTGTAAGATAGTGTGTTCTTTCGTTCTGGGATCAGGACATGGGCTTCTTTGGGAGACCAGTCATGATTCTGCCTACCACACCTCTTGACACCTGTGGGGGGTGAGTGTGTATGTAAGAGAAAGAGCGAGCGAGCGAGAGAGAGAGAGAGAGAGAGAGAGAGAGAGAGAGAGAGAGAGAGAGAGAGAGCAGCTGGAGCAACACCTAGGCATCTCAGGCTTTGCAGCTGTCAGAAGGATTATGGCTTGGAACGGGCAGTGACTTTCTGCCCCTTGCTCGCAGCTGCCCAGGACTCTGGGGAGAGGGAGGTTTGGCTGTAGCAACACAATATCTTTGGAAAGCCGGCTATGCACTGCTGAGTAACCTTTTTAGAAAACTTTTTAAGAATGAGTTAAAAAGGCCTGGCTTCTGCTCCAGCTCATGTCTTATTAGTATTCAAAATCAGGGGCAGTCAGTCCATGCTTAACCACAGCAAAAGAGCTGGCACCCCGCAATCATTCTTCCATGATGCCGACGACAATGAATCTCAGGGTTAAGGGTGACTCATTTAAGAAATATATTTTTGCCAAGGAGGCTTTGGAGGGAGTCCTTTTAGCAGTTTGAATCAAAAGGTATTGAAGTCCCTTAATCCAGTTTTTAACAGTGTCTTTTGCAGATGTACAATAGGCTTTTTTTTTTAACCCCCTCCTGAAACTACTATATCTAAATTGATACAGTTCAGACCCTGGGGCATATGTGGCTGTATACATAGTAGGTGCTTACATATCTGTTGAATTTAATAACCCAAAACTTACCTTTTAGATCTAGGCTATGAATAAGTAGAAAAAAATTGAGATTAGATTGGGATTGAAATTTGGCAAGATGTAGGTAGTATGTATATTAAATATATATGAGAATATATTTATTTAGATATCTTCATCTATCTCTATACTTACAATAATAAAATATAAATAAATACTGCCTTGATTAAATCATAGCTACATGTCCCATTCTTTATCATTATTCTTATTTATAATGGCAAAAATATCTCTTACATGATTATGATTAATCTGGTAATTGAATACAGTTTGCCTTTTAAATAATTCAATTAACTTTAGTAAATTAAAAAGTTTTCTGAAATAGTTGCAAAATTAAGAAAAAATGAAACACCACTTTACAACACGTAGCATCTCTTTGAATGAAACCCTTCCAAGTGTGAAGAGTGCGTTAAGATTTTATCAAATGAATGCTCTTTGTTAGCAAAACTGATCTAAATTGTGATTTAAACTTTACCACCACAGCAATCTTCCATTTGAGCAAAACTGTTGGAAGCCCACAGGATGGGGTGGCGAGGCTCTTGGGCCTCTGGGAATATCCCAGGACACAAAAGCTGCTCTAAAGGAATTCTACAAGATTGACACCAACAGGAAACCCTTTCCAGACTCTGTGAGACCGTAGATTGGGTGTTTAGTTCTACTGAGAGAAGGGGAAGCCACTGGGTTTTCCATTATCCGGGGAACCAGCCCTGAAGATCCTCCAGTCTGTGCGTGCGCGGCTGTCTGCAGGGGTGATCAAATCCTTCCCTCGCCCCACAGGGAGGAGGCTGTCTGCAGAGCGCAATCACGCACCTGCCGGGCGCCAGATCAGCCCTCCACATGCCAAGACACTCGCGGGCTGAGCGGGAGCTCTGAGCCGGCCCACTGGGCCCGGCCCGGCCCAGTCCCTGCAGAACAAAGGGTGGGAGTCTTCTGCACCTCCTGAGTCAGATGCACGCACACGCCTTCCATCACAATTAACTCAGGAATCTGAAACACAGCACCAACTCACCCGCGACACGCTCAAAATCAATGCCATCAATACCCAGAACGAGGATACCAAAAAAGCAAAACAAAACAAACCTATTCAGAGAGTAAATACTCCAAGCAACAGGGCTCCCAGTCAGACACACTACAAGGTCAACAAATCCAAGACAAGTTCAAGTAAAGGGGTGCCCGATAAACTGAAGAGGCTACTATCCCAGGGTCCCCTAAGTAAATGCCTGTGGGGCCAGCTAACGGAAGGACCTGTGAGATAGTAGAGGGGGCCTCTCGTCAGCCAGGCCACAGGTGCCCCAGGTAAAAGCATTCACATTCCATTTTTTAAAATTTCAGCTCCTGCTACATGTGAGCTCTTAAACAGCACCTACAAGCTAAGAAGGAAGAAGACGGAGTTAAATAGGGGTGGCAGGGGCTGAAGGAGAGTGAGCCAGAGTCAGAAGTGCTGCCAGGGGGTCCACCTGGGATGCAAGGCCACCTGAGTCTGGCTGTCCCAAAGGTGAGGTGAC
Organism: Galemys pyrenaicus; assembly: GCA_019455555.1. NCBI lineage: Eukaryota > Metazoa > Chordata > Mammalia > Eulipotyphla > Talpidae > Galemys > Galemys pyrenaicus. The sequence goes on along the minus strand of JAGFMF010011406.1, from coordinate 4,387,750 downwards.
TGCATTTTCATCTTCAAAAGCCATCGTGAAACAAAAGCTTACAGCAAGGGCTTCAACTCTCATATGGGGGATAGACTGGTCACATAGACTTGACAGAAGTGATTGAGCTGGACTAAAAGTACACACGTCGCTTTGGAAGCCCCTAAATAAATGGCACCCCTGGAAAGCTATTGGAAGGTGAGGCGGGGACTGAGTGACCTCCCAAGGTCCCGATTTAAATATGTCTGTGTAGTCAACCCGGGTTATCCAGCCCAAAGGAGAAGACAGTGACAAATCATCCTAAGCTGAAGATAATAAAAAGTTATATTTGCCTTTGGAATGTATTTTGGTACTTAAATTAGAATGTGTCTTTCTGACGCTCTGAGAATTCACAATGCTTCACAACAGCCACAAAGAAGGCCTGACCTGGAGCTGGGAAGCCACCCAATTTCGCTGTCCTGTCCTCCATGTAACTCTTCTTCTTTGCTAGGGGTGAGAATATCATCTTTCAGTATAACTTTCAACAGCCCAAGCGGCTTCAGGTGGGACGGCCCAGGCCAGGGCCTGTCCCTGACCTCTGGCTGAGTTAGGATGACACCCTGTATGGTCTGGCCTTGCTTCCAGAGCTTCCAAAGTGCTGAGGGACCCCAGTCAACATCAAGCTGACTGCTAATGGTGGTTGCACCTCTCTACTGTAGAGACACGGAGGCTAATTTCTAGAGATCTTTGGAAGAGAAAGAGCAAAAGACTTCAGTGCAAGGGAAGATGAAATGAGTGTCTGGCACTAGGAGCGAAAGCAGCTGCATGCTCTGGAGAGGCAGCGGCCCCTGCACATCAAAGGGTGGTGGACGGGGACCAGGGACGCACTTGAGCCTGGTGCCAAGATGAAAGGAGAACTGGTTTGCAGGCTCACTGGTGGGGGTCCAGGGGAGGGAAAGAAGGGCTGCCCCGCTGCTCTCTGTCCTCCGTCAGCTCCCGGGCCCACCAGGGCAAGGCCCACCAGGGCAAAGCTCCCGGGCCCACCAGGGCCCACCCGTGCCCCCTAGCAGGAGGCAGCCCAATCAGAACATTCCAGAAATATATCAACGTCCTTTCGCCAGAGACTCTAGCAGAGAGGCACGTGCTCTGGGAGGCAGGATTCGCCCAGGAGGGCTTCTCTGATTCAGAGAGTGACTGGGCAGTCACGGCCCCGAACACACACAAGCTGCCAGGCGCCCTCGGGCACTATGTGTCATTACAACCACTTTTACTTTTCCCTTTTCCTTCTGAAAGCCCCAAATTGTGCTAGTTTAAATATGGCTATATAATTACAATGAAATAAAATTAAAAATCCAGTTCTTAGTCCCAGTAGCCGCATTTGAAGGCCCCACAGCCACATGGGGCCCGTGGTAATTTATCGGGCAGCGCCAGCCTGGAGCACCCACCTTGTCACAGAGACTTCTGCTGGACACACGCTCGGCTAGACCCCCAGGAGGACTCTACAGTCCAGTACCTTTAGTCTTCGTGGGGTAGAAAAAAGTAAAAGAAGAAATGCACTGTATGAAGTTTCCTTGCGGGATATCATCAGCACTGTCCTATGTGGTGGACAAAGGGGTAGATTTCACTGCCCATTTCACAGATGAGCCAAGTGGTAGCTTGCACGGGTTAACTGTTGGATGACATGGTTAAAATCAAAACCATTTCCAGGGGCCTCCCTGGTGGCGCAGTGGGTTAAGCAATGCACTATGGAGCAAACTGCAGCCACTGCAGCATGACTTCGATCCCTGCTGCCGGCCAAGGAGGGGACCCACATGGCACAGCAGACCTCTCCTGCCTTGCCTGCTGCTCCCCTCAGCAGTGTATTTCAGTTGATCTGCCTGTTCTGCTCCCCACTCTGTCTCTGGTGAATCTTCTCACCTCCCTGACTCTGGCCTGTACCCCAGCTCTTGTATGCATAAATAAATAAATCTTTTAAAAAAAAATTTCCAAGGTCAGTTACTACCGTAGATGCAACTACCGCAAATGATGTTACCTGCCAGTTACTTTGTTCAGGGTTGCTTTAGCGCTCAGGCCTCCCAGAATGAGGTTGGCACATCCCTATAGTGCTTTTGCTGACTGGTTTATAAAGTGATAACTAAATTTTGTTCAATGAACTTTAGCAGCTCTAGCATTAGGGAGCCTTGGGGTTCAAATCCTGATTCATCCACTTACATTTATTGACCAAGGACAAGTCACTTAACATCTCTGAATCCTAATTTCCTTTCTTTGTATACTTACTTCATAGTGTTATCAGAACAATTAAATAAAACAATGTACCTGAAAGGCCTAGTACAGTGCCTGGTACATACTGGTGCTCGTGTCAGTGGCGACTGCCAGGATTTACAATGCACTGCCACATACAAGGACCTACTGATACTTCAGGACAAGAAGGCATCACAGCTGTCCCCATTTTACAGCTGGTATATCTGTATCTTGGCAAGTAAGGGACTGACTCGTCATGCAAGTAGAAAGTTGTAGGTCTAGGGCATGGATTCAAGCTATTTGAACTCCACCTTTCTGCTTTTTTTGCTACATTATGTTGCTTCTTAGGAGAGAAGGCAGTAGTGGGTACACCAGCATGGTTTAGGGGAAATATCATTATCCCTCATAACTCCCGTCTTCCTTTCTCCTTTGACATGGACAATTACTCTTTTTGTAATTAAATGCCAAAGGCAGCTTTGAGCATCTCCTTCTGTTGTAACTGTCACCCTTAAGCCCCTCCTATATGGAGCTTCTCAAGTCCCACTGGTGAGGAAGTAACACCTGCATAGAGAAGGGGGTTTAAATTTGAAGAGTGCGGCTTGAAGCAAAGCATTCAAATTTTTTCCTTGGAAAGCCTGTGGATCAAACACCTTTTTTCCTACCTACCCTCAACCCACTGCTACCGCAGAAGGTAAGGACGGCGCACCCCAGAGCCCCTACCCCAGCCAAGATCCATGATGACAGCGTGTGTGCAGGACACTGGATTTCCGGGTAGTCTGTTACTTAGTTTCATCACACACGAGCCGACCGGTAGATCTGCGAGGTCCAGGGCGGGAGCCACTTACCCGGCCACAACGATCTCGAAGTCCCCATCATGGTCCACATCGGTGACCGCCACGCCATAGTTGAGCTGGGTGGGGTTGCTCTCATAGTCGGGGGGCAGAACCGAGTTGGTGACTGCAGTGAACATGGGTTCAGCCCGCTGGGACCCTCTGGCGGTGGGCAGAAACCGCAGCAGCAGCAGGAACAGTAACATCCTGGACACCTGAAACCAAAGTCACCAGCGGTCTGAGGGTGTTTGGCCGATGCGGCGGGAGAGCCACTCCCTGGCAGGCGGTGCCCTGTCCCCGCTTGTGTGGGCTTTCTGCCGCTCTTTCACCCTCTTTAAAGCACAGCCTACTCCCATCACATGCCATCACCTTCCTTTGGCTTTGCTTTTTCCTTTTCTGCACACCTAGCCCTGTCAAACATACCGCATGATTTCCTTATTCATTATGTGTATTAGTTGTTGTCCGTTTCCCTCTGCTAGAAGCAAAGCTTCACTGGGGCAAGGCTCTGTTCCGTTCACCTGCATACAGTATCTGGCACATGTCTGTGGCAAGAAGGAAGGAAGTAGAGAGGGAATGAAGGAAGGAGGTAGGGAGTGAGGGAGGGAAGGAGGAAAGGAGGAAAGAAAGGAGGGAAGGAGGGAAAGAGGGAAGGAGGGAAGGAGGGAAGGAAGGAAGGAAGGAAGGAAGGAAGGAAGGAAGGAAGGAAGGAAGGAAGGAAGGAAGGAAGGAAGGAAGGAAGGAAGGAAGGAAGGAAGGAAGGAAGGAAGGAAGGAAGGAAGGAAGGAAGGAAGGAAGGAAGGAAGGAAGGAAGGAAGGAAGGAAGGAAGGAGAAAGTAGAAATACACAGGTATCTCCCAGACTCTAAGAGAAAGATTGGCATAATGAAGAAAATAACGGACTTCAAAGAGTCCAGGGGTAGGGTGAGACCCGATGTGGATCCAATTTTAGAACAACATCGAGACAGTGAAGGATTATCCTTCTGTGGGATGTACCCTAGAGGTGGCCGGAAGGGGGTCTGTGACTTGGCGGGTCCCCTGGCCAGGGGTCCTCTCTGGAGCAGCTGGCCTTGTCCTCCAGACCAGGAAGCAGCCAGTTAGGGAATGCATTCTGGCAGGATCCAGCGGGCAGCTCATCTTTCACTTGGAGAAATTAAACCATTGCATGCGTGTTTTATTATAAATTAATTATGTATAATCCATTGTATAATTCATTATTATATCTCTACCATAACTCAGGGGGGGTTGCCAAGCAGCCGGGGGCCACAGATGCTGGTGGCACACACCCGGGACACAGATGGGAGTGGCTAAGGAGGTAGAAAGACTCCGCCCCCTCCTTGTGTGAGCAAGGGAGACGCACAGACCCGCAGATGGCACTGCCCAGACTCTGCCTGAGGGCCCAGACAGCACTCAGAGTGTTCTGGAGGCGCTGCTGGAACGAGCCCCAGAGGTGGGGGAGGTCTAGTCCCACAGCAAGGCAGTGCCTTCCTGCCTTCAGCAGGCAGCAAACCCCTTCCTGGTGGAACCTTTCCTGCCGGCTTGTCGCACGCCTGGCAGCCGCGAGCAGGGCTGAGGCTGATGTCTTAATGAAGAGGAGATCTGAAGTCTGACTCCCCGTATGGAGACATTTGCTCCTGCCAGCAACTGAGCTTGTTCCAGTTCAGAACCCAAAGACCAAAAGGAAGCGCCCAGACCCTGACTTTGGAGCCAAGCATAATTTGGGACCCCCTAACACCTGGTTGGAGGCTACGGGGCAGAAATGCGCCTCGGGGAGCCCTCCCACAAAGGAGGCTCAGGTGCGCGTGTTGGAGATTGCACTGTCAGAGTGAGGTCAGTCCAAACGACAGAGATGTCTGAACAGCATCTTCCGCTGTCTTACCACCAAAGGCAAACGTATCGCTGTGTGTGCGACTTGGCAGGAAGTTTGGTGGGATGAAGGAAACTCATAACTAGATTAATGAGCAGCGGGGGGTGGGGTGGAATGAAAGGCTAAAGAGTACTTAATAACCAGGGTAGACACACTGAAATGTAGCATGCATCCGAAGGTCACTGGGCTTTTCAAGGGATGACCTCTATTGCAGGATGGATCTCGGCTTAAGCGTCCAATCTGATTGACTGGCAGTCGCTTGAAAAGGTCCCACGGTCAGCTTACACTGTCTGTGATGGGGATGAAGGAGAGGGGCATAAAGCATGCCTTCTAGAAGCTAGTTAGTTCCTCCCAGGCAGCATACTGGAAATCTGGGGTCACCGCCACCAGGGATGCAGGTCCTCTCAGGACACAAGCAACTGGTGGAAATTCTCTAATGACAGACCACAAGGGACAGGAGCTCTGATCCACTCTCTTGACTTTTACTTTTTCTGTGAAAAGTAAAACTTTCAATTAAAGGAGCCACACAAAAAAGTGTCTCTGTATTATCCATTTCCAGATAAATAACCTTAAGCAAGATTAAAAAGAAATAACACACCTATGGACTGACCTCTATTTTGCTTGATGACCTTGAACAAGTCACAGCTCATTGGGTACCAGTTTTCTTCAAAATTGGGGTTTGGGAGCAGATCTCTAAAGGTCCTTTTGGACTCCATAAAAAGCAGTTTTTCTCTTCAGTTTCTCCTAGAAACTTTATACCAATCTATGGGTTTTCCTTTCCGAGCATATTAAATATATTTTGAGCAAAACAGATTTTTTGAGCAGGATTCTACAGCAATTCCCTTCCAGGGGCCAAAGTCAGACAGGAACAAGTCCTCATTAGCATGGAGCCTGAATTCACCCGATTGAGACAGAGGTGGGAGGCCGCCCCGGCTGGCCGGGTGGGATGAGAATGGGGCACGGTGAACATGTGCTTTACATTCCACGCCTCTGTCAGAGGCACCCAGTGTACCCACCGGGGCTGCTCAGTACCAGTGGAAGTTAGAGGGTGAGTGCAGGCCTGTCTTGATGGTGGATGGGGAAACAGGAGTATGCCCTGTAGGCTCCAGACTCAGATGAAGGGGACCATTCAGATGCCCCTCTTCATCTTCACATTCAGAGTGGTGCCCACACCAGCAGCAGCAGCATTATCTAGGCATTTGCTAGACGAGCAGAATCCTGGGCTTCATACCAGGCCTACTAAACATTTTAACAAGACTTTAGGTGACTTAAATGCATATTAAGATTTGAGAAGCTCTGTCCAACCTTAGTACATGAGGGTCATCTGGGGATCTTTAAAAAATACTGTTGTCTGATAATGATTTCTTGTACATGACCCCCAAATCATAGGCTACAAAGAAACAGTGGATAATAGGGACTAAATCTAAACTTAAAATTTTAGTACATCCAAGGACACTATCAACAGGGTGAAAAGACAAAATGGGAGAAAAGATTTGCAAATCTTATTTCGGATTAAAGATGACTATTCAAAATATATAAAGAACTCCTACATCTCAACACCAAAGACAACCCAATTCAAAATGGCCACAGGACTTTAATAAACCTTTCTCCCAAGGAAGACAAACACATGGCCTAACAGCGCCCATGCTAGGGAAAAGCAAATCAAGACCACAATAACACTCCATGTTCATAAGATGGCTACAATAAAAACAAAATCAGAAAATAACAATTGTTGGTGTGAGTGTAGAGAAATTGGGACCCTTGTGCATTGCTGGTAGGGAAGTAAAATGGTGTAGCCACTGGAAAATTCTTATGTAGTGGTTCTTGAAAAAGTCTCAAGTACAATTACCATGTGATGCAGTGGTGCCACCTCTGGGTATATACCCAGAAGAACTGAAATAAATACACCCCAGGCTCAAGGCAGCATTATTTATAATAGCCAAAAGGTGGAAGCAAGACAAGTACCATCAAGGGTTGAATGCCTAAACAAAATGTGGCATTCACCGACACAGGAATATTATTTGTCTTAAAAAGAAGGAGATTTTGACATGTGCTATAGCACTGATGAACTTTGAAGACATGCAAAGAGAACGGAGTCCGTCATGAAAGGATATATACTGTATGATTCCATCTATATCAGTTCCCACAGTGGTCAAGTTCATAGAGACAGAGAGTGCACTGGTGGTTGTCAGGGGCTGGGTGGAGGGGAGAAGAGGGAGTTGGAGCTTAATGGATATGGAATTTCAGTTTGGGAAGTGAAAAAGTTGGGAAGTAATGGTGGTGATCGTTGCACGCTAACGTGAATGTATTTAACGTTACTGAACTGAACACTTAAAAAGGGTTAAAATGCTAAGTTTTAAGTTATGTATATTTTACCATACCAAAGTCTCATTCCAAGATAGTCTCACTGAATTAGTATGGAATGCAGCAGGGGCATCAGAGTTTTAAAGCTCCCAATGCAGTTCTAATACGTTGCAGAATTTGAGAAACACTGTTCTATACCGATGCTTCTCAAACTTTAATGGGTGTATGTATCACCTGGTGGTCTTGTTAAAATGCAGATTCTGATTCAACAGATCTGCAGCAGGCTCCAAGAGTCTGTATTTCTAACAAGCTCTTGGATGAACCTCACGGTCCTGGTCCATTAGCTATGCATTGTATAGGAAAGTTCCACACTTTAGCTTCCAGAGTCGGGAAGCCAGGCTAAGGACTACAATGGCGGTGTGAGATTGGTATCAGAAGCTAGAGGCAGGTTGTCTGCCTCTAGATCGTAGGAGCTGAATCAATCGATGTCTATGCAGTCTCCGGGGCTGTAGGCTCAGTTTATCATTATACATTCAAGTACTAGCTGTCTTCAGCTCAAAGTCAAATTACCACAATTGATGTGGAGTGACAAAGAGGGATACTGACTCTAATTTTTGCAAAGATGTGGGAATAGGAGAAAGGTTGGAACTGGAGGGCATCGGGTCAAGGAGACAAGAGAGAGCTACCACGACAGGCCAGAGCGGAGAGAAAATGGGGTGTGGGCACCAATTTGCAGACCAAGCTAGAGATAAATGCCGGCCTGTTTCCCAAAGCTATCAAAATGTTCTGCTAATATTTGTTAAATCAAGAAAGGAAGGAATATGTCCAATCGATAATGTGAAATAGCAGAAATTGCTTGCGATCTGTCATACACCTGTTTGGAAACTGTCTTTCCTTCAAGCAGTGCTTCTCAAGCTGTATCATGCTTAGGAATCGCCTGAAGGAATGTTGGTGAGATGCACATTCTGAGGTGGTCGATCACAGGTGGGCCTGAGGTTCTGCACCCCAACAAGCCATCAGGTGACACTGCAGGCTCCACTCTCAGTAGCAAGGCTCGAGCCAGTGGCTCTGCACCCCAGCGGCCCAAGTGAAACCTGGAGATTTGAGAAACATGCAGCTCTTCCAGCTCCTTTACCCATTTCTGGTTTGACTGATCTGGGGTGGAGCTTGGGTGCTGTGTATTTTTAGAAGCTCCTCAGATGGCATTAACAGGCCGTCTGGGTTGAGAACCCCTGCCCCAGACTTGGGGTCCCCGGATGGGAGTGCAAGCTGCAATGTGATTTTAAGTGAAAAATGTCTCTGCTACCCAAATTCATCACCAGCCTGTTGAACTGCACGAGCAAAATCTATTTAGCTGGAGAATGTCAAGGGAGAAGGCGGGACATGGAGTTTGGGGGCCAAGCAGAGGAGAGTGGCCCTGCCTGCAGCAGAAGGGCTGGGGACACCCGGTGACCTCACAGCTCACATCTTGGGGGAAAGCTTCTGTCTCACTGCTGTGATTTGAATCTTTGGGGAAATGTGGAGGAAGTTAAAAATAGAGCTAAAAAAATAGTGTTAAGAAGTAGGTTGAACTGAGGTTTTTTTGCTTGTTTTCTCGAACGCTTGTGTGTGGAGTATTCACGTGGTTCCGGCACTGTGAGTAGCGCTCGGAGGCAAGGACGGCACCAAGTGGCAAATAAGTGGTGTGAGTGGCAGGACAGGGAGGGCGTGGCCCAGGAGACCTGGCTGAATCTCAGAGGCAGAGCTGAGCAGAGGGGCACAGGGCCAGGTGCCAGCCAGTGCCTCGGTGGCAGGTGGGCTGCTCCCACGGGAGACGCTTTACCAGGGCGAGAAATGACAGGACTGTGTTCCAGGCAGTGAGAACTGCTCGGTAATAATGACTTCTTTAAAACGCTCTATAAGCAAACTTTCTGTATAATCTTCAGTGGGATGGAGAGAGAGAGAGAGAAAAAAAACTAACCAAAGTCAGGCGTTGGGGCCAGGGTAGGAATCTCAACCCCACCCACCACAGAGCAGCCGGTGGCCCTGGAGAGAACTGGCCCACCACCCGGGGATCACGGATCACGTGACATGCCAGGGCTCCAGGACTGAGCACGCTGCGGGGTGGGGGAGCTCTTGGGAGGCGGCAGGGCAGTGCTCGCTGCTCCCTACCCACCTTTCTCACATGCAGTGCTGTGGTCCTTAGATTCTGGCTGTGGGTCACATGCAGGCAGACGCGCTCTCTGTGGCCTCAGACTCTGCTGAATTGGGTCTGGGAACTGGTAACCAAGCAACCTAGATTTCTGATGTGGGGTCAGGCAGCTGTGGGGAGAGGCTTCCAGGGCAATTTCCAGGGCAAGCAGTTCTTTAGCAATTATCCAAAGAGCCGAGGACACCACCCAGAGCTCTTGCAAAAGCCAGAGCCTGATACTTTACATGTGGGGAACAAGCAGGGTGAGAGACCCTTTCCAGACCCATAGAGAGCAGGGTCTCCTGGGAGAAGCAGCAGGGGGCACCGGTTCTACAGAGACCCCCCCCCCCTCCCAAGGAGCACCTGGCACCAACGCATCACAGACCTACATAAGCTAAGAGAAGCTTTCTCAGCTCCCACAAGGACGCTTCTTATGGCCCTTCCAGGAACCAGGGCTGTGCTGGGGCAGGAGAAAGCGCATTGGCAGTGCAGGGTGAGGGTGGAGGGTGGAGCACAGAGAGATCTAGATTAACCGGGTGCAGGGGTGAGCTAAGGAAGCCTTCATTAGAGGTCTGTGGGGGCTGAACTTTAAAGGAGACTAATAAGTTAGCTCATGAGGAGAGGCAGGCTCCGCAAACAGTCTGAGGGACCCACTGTCACCCCAACCTGTCCTTCGAGCCTGCCTGCTCCCTGGCTCGTGAGCTAGGGCAAGCGCTCACCCCGGTTCTCACCCAGACGACCTTCTATATTAGAGCAGTGGTCTTCAACTGGGGGTGATTCTGCTCCCCTACCCCCACCCTGGGAACAACTGTTGGTGTCTGGAGATATCTGGGGTTGTCACAACCAGGAAAGGGGGTACTACTGACATCTAGTGAGTGGGGGCCAGAGTTGCTGCCAAACCTTTTATAATGCAGGGCACAGCACCCACAACACAGATTTATCCAGTCCCAGACCCCAATGGTGCGAGACTGAGAAACCCTGAAAGGGATCCACGTTCCTAGTCTCCCTCCTCCCCACACCCCTGCTCCCAAGGGCCAGAGGAGGCAGTCATTAGGTTGGTTGGTTTGGAAAATCTGGCATGAGAGCCCTTTCTGCACGTGCCTCCCTGCCGGGGCTATTCTCTGCCACGTGCTGAACTTGGCCAGGCGGGCTTGGCCTGTCCCTGCCCACGGGAGGGCTGTGTTGGGAGGTGTGGGTGCGCCGGCAGGCCCCTTGAACCCCTCTGGCATCCCGGCCTTCCGAACAACTATTTACAAAGACGGTGCAACGCAACTGCCATCTGCCTGACCCAGCCGCTCCCCTTCCGTCCCCCCTTTCTCTCTCTCAGTAGGTTCTGAATCCGAGTAGGGAAGTGGCGTGCTATTTCCTGGGCACCCCCAAACCCCAGCTGTCACTCAGGTTGGAAATCTGGCGTCAGTTTGGTCTTGCTTCTTCCCCTCACAACCACTGGGTCACGAAGTCAGGTCCAGTTCATGAATCTCGGAAAGCTGTCCAGTCTCTCCGTCACCCCTGCTGGGGCCTTGCTCCCTCTGTCCTTCACCCAGATAGAAGCAACACTTGCAAGCTGCTCCCCCCTCTTCCACATCTCACCCCACTTCCACACTGCTCAGAGCAGAAATCCCAGAGCAGCTCATGCCGCTCCTCAGTCTGATTCACAGGCCCTGTCGATACACTCGGCCAACAGGGCTTGCTGCAGCCTCATGGCTCAAGCGTCGTACGTGGAGCGGGCGGTGATGAGAACACTCATGGCCACTGGCTGTGCCGGGTGCTGCTCCAGCCGTCCCCGCTGACGGGCGCACTGGGTCCTCAGTGGCCTTGTGAGGGAGACACTACTGTCGTCCTGTTGCGCAGATGGCGTAACTAAGGCACAGAGAGGGTAAATGACGCCCGAGGTTACACAGCTAGTAAGTAGTGGAGCCAGGATTTGTGCCTAAACTGAGTGGCTCCAGAATTGTTCTTGGACACTACACTACATAATTTCTCTCACTGTTCCAAGTTTGCCTTAAACCCAGTGAGACAGGAACATGGGACAGAGTAAGCACCTCTGCCTGGAGCAGCTGGGGAAGGTCTAAGAGAGAGAGAGTGGTGAGCTGACCAAAGGGACAAAGTAGGAAGTGCTCCAGGCTGTGGGGCCAGCACGGCCTGCACAGGTTTGCACAGCCCAGGGAGGTGGGTGGAGTATGGCATAGGGGAAGGGCAACTGTGGGAGGGGGGCTGAAAACGACTGGCGAGCTTGTGGGCACCAGGAGCCAAAGAGCTGGGGAATGATATGTCTGGAGTGGAGTGTTAGAAAAAACTCAGTGGAGCTGGGATGTTGGGGGACAGGGCTGGAAGCAGAGGGGCCAGTTAAGTAGCAAATAGTGTGGCCAAAGTGGGAGAGAAAACTGGAAGCTTCCATCCACCCACCCACCCACCCACCCATTTTTCCATCCATCCATCCATTCATCCATCCAACATTTGTGCACCTACTCTATGTCTATATTCTGAACAGCTGGCTACAAAATTAATCCCGTGCTGTGTGGAATGCATCCTAATGCCCAGTCATCAGTGTTTCTCTTCCCTGCGCTCTGTCCTAGCCCTCTGCACTGCCAGTCTGAAAGACAAACATCAGCCATTGCACCTCCCCTTCCCCTGAGGCCACCACATCCTATGCCTCTTCCCCAGCACAAGAACATAGAAGGCTGCCTCCCCTCCCTCTACCTGGAGGGCATGCAGACACTGCCTGCAGCCGCACTCACAGAAGGGAGACTTAGTCCTGCTGCAGCAAAAGACAGACCGAGACTCAGGAGGCCGGGCTAGGAGGTGCCACAGACTCCAGCAGGCTAATGAAACGGTGTCTGTGAAAGGGGGTGCACAGATGGAGTCGCCTAACCTCAAGCACAGGGCAGAGCAGGCCCGTAGTAGGTTGTTAACTACCCAGACTTGCTGTTCTGTAAAATGGGAAGTGCAACGAGATGATACATGCTGGCAAACGGAGTCCAGGCTTGCTGGGCCATGGTGATGATGACGATGTGCTCTCATTACTAACAAACGTTTGTTGAATGCACCAGTGCACCTCAGGAAATGGGGTCCAGGCCTGCCCGTGCTCCCCCTCTGTGAGCAGCCGGGGGCGGGGGGCACAGAGTAGAGTGCCACGTGTGGGCTGCATGGCTTTGAGGAATGGGTTTGCTTCTGTTAGGAATTTGTCTAGGGACCCTCGTGGAGCTCTCGACTTCAACACTGCTTTCCAAATGTAGAACCCTCCGTGCCCTGTAACAGACACATTCCTCCTTCAAGCACTTAGTAGGTGCCTTCGGAGTGGTTGGAAATGAAAGCAAGACTCCCGGCTTTGCGAGGCTTCCAGACCCAGAGGCCACAGTACAGGGAGCTGGAGTAATAACAGGCGCTGAGTCCAGAAGGGGCCCACGGAAGGGGGGATGGGCGGGTCAGCTGCAAAGGCTCTCTGGAGCAGGGGAGCCAGGACCCCAGCAGGAGCTGCCTTCTAGGAGCTGAGACTCAGGATCAAAGGAGGGCTGTGGCACAGCTGGTGCTGCTCTGCAGCGTCTAGGAGGTGCCGAAGGGACTGGGGGTGGGCAGGAGAAGGGGTGCAGGGGGAGGGGACAGTCTTGCTGTGGGCAGCAGCTGGGGCCGTCAGACCCTGCTATGCCCATGGAGAGAGCCTGGAGTCACACCACAGGGAGGTTTTGAAGTCGGCCAGAGACATGACCGGACTGGCATCTGAGAACCAGCATCGCAGCTCTGGGGGATGAATGCAGGGCGGCTCAGCTGAAAATGAGAGGCCCAGAGGAGGATGGGGGCATCCTGGGTGGGGTTGGGGGATGGGGGTGATGACCTTCAAAGTTCTTTCCCAGGACCAAGAGTCTATGGGGCAGGGTTTTTTTCCCTAAATCATTTACAATGCATTAGGGGACCTTGCTATTTAAATGTATCCTCCCAGGGAATCTTTCTGTGAAGCAATGATTCACTGGCTAGTCTGTCTTCAGTGGAAATCCAAATTATCATCTCTTCTATCAGCTTAAAGCAAGGTAAAACTGTGCTAAGCTTCCTTGCAGCAGTCGTAGATGGGGGAGGGCAGGGGAGACTCAGAGGGTAGTGAAGAGGAAGAGAAACTTGGCCTTGCCCAAGACTCAGAGTTGGTCCCATCTCGTGGGATGAGTCCTGCTTGGGATCCTCAAACCCCGCTTGAAAGCGGAGGCCAATCGAGCCCTGGGGCCAAGTGCCAGGTCTGGGAAGAAGGATCCAGAAGGAAGGCTGACCTCACTGGCCCAGGTCAATGTGGAGAGCCACTTGAATACCAAGGGCTAGCTTGGCTCCAGATTCATCACTTACATTCACTGGTCATTTTCAATCCACTGAGGACCGTTGAGCACCATGCAAGGCACTGAAGTTGTAGCTGAAAAGAAAGTCAGTGCCTCCCCACAGTGCTTGGCAGGCAGCATCTCTCCTTCTTCTTAGAGACTCTTCTACCGGCAAAGGCCTCTGGGTGTGTAGTCTCACCTGAGAGGTGTATGATCGTGATTTCTAAGAGTCTGTTCTTAGAGGCCGGGGACTGCGGGAACATGCCACCGCTTAGAAAGGCGCCAGCGGGTAGTGGAAAGGGCCCATCTACGCAAACCCTCTGGCTATAGGGCTGAGCTCCAGGGGCTTAGGGGCTCCCCGACCTGTGGACCATTCAGGGAGGAGCAGAGATGAGATCCTGTAGCGATGCTCCCTGAACCAAGGTGGTAGGGAAGGGGCAACCTTCATCCTCTACTATGAGCCTCAAGTGACCTCGCAAGTGCAGAGAGGGCAGGACCATGGCCAGCTCCTCTGTGAACACACCAGCCGAGCTGCTCCGGCCAATCTTACAGGAGCCCCTCTGCCTTTGGGGGGTGGGGTGGGGGCGTGGGTTTGGGCTCCCGGGCCTGTTCCATCCCAGAAAGCTGTGGCCAGGATTTGTCTGAATGACTGTTCCTTAAAGACAGATATCATCACAGGGGGGCTGGGTGCAGATGGAGAGATCTCCGCTTGGGGGCTGCTCTCCAGGTAAGAGGGGCTGCTGTGGGAGGGAAGGCCCCGCAGTCCCTCCTCTGGTCACAGGGACAGCCTAGCTCAGCTGCGATTCCTGTGACCTTGTCACTGTGCTTGTCAGGTACAAACAAAGATAAGAGTAACTTGAAACAACAGGGAGGGTCATTTTACACTCTCTGCACTCCAGATTCTTCTGTGGCTAATTAAAGTAATATGTCAAAACGTCCCTTGGAAGAGATCTTTAAGAATATGTCTGTTAAGTAAACAAGGTTTTACTAATTAATGACACGCCTCCCATCCCTCCTTGAAGTTCCTCACAGAACTTTCCTGTGCAAAGGGTGAGCAGGAAAGGGTGCAGAAGTTGTCACCTCCCCTTCCCGGAGGGAGTGGGGACAAATCCAGGCGCTTGTCATTTGCGGAGCTATCAGTTTCTCCTCCGGATGTTGATCAGATTTCCTGGGCTGGAACCAACTCACAGGGCCAGAGTACTGGAATTTTTCCAAGGGGGAAAAAAAAAAACCCGCTTTGCTTCTTACGAAGTCAACACGATTTCTTTCAAGGAAATTTTTTATCTTTTTTTTTTTAAGTGCCCAGGCTTTTGAAGGGCAAATCTTTGGCCATCTCTTTAAAGATGATTATTTCTACTTATCATTTACTAAGACCACCTGCCCCCTACCCCCAACAATACACAGACACACTCACACACACATACTCACAGGCACGGGGGTGAGAATATGATGCACCCAATATTCTACAATGAGTCAGTGGCATCGCCGGAAATAGAACTTTTCCAAACTCCCCAAATCTTAATAATAGCAATATTAATAATAGTCTCTTTATAATTTTCTAAGTGTTTTCACAGCTCACATTTAATCTTCACACTTTGGGGGAGTTTGGGTAAGACAGTCTCGGGAGACAGCAGACCTGAGTTCCAGACCAGTCCTGCCACCCTCCTGCTGGGTGACCCTGGTTAGTCTTTTCTGCTCTGCGTCTCAGCACCCTCAGCTGTAAATGGGGGAACTGGATGAGAACATGCCCAGAACTCTTCCCAGCACTGACCTGCTGTGATTCTTGGGGCCATGCTCTCAGCCAGGGTTTCTCAGTCTTGGCACCACAGACTTTTAAAGCCAGACAATCCCTGGTTGGGGGGGGCTGTGCTGGGCATAGTGAGATGTTTGGCTTCATCCCTGGCCTCTCCCCACTAGATGCCATCAGCACGCCCTGCTCCAGTGTGGCAATCAAAAATGTCTCCAGACACTGCCCAGTGTCTGGGGTGGGGGCGGGGGAGGTAACCCCTCCAGTCATTGTCCAAGAACTTTAATTAGGTCAAGATCATGAGTGGTTCGGTGGAAAGGTCTTCCTCCCCTCTCCTCTTCCCCAGCCCCTTCTCACCTTTCTGCACACTTTTCAAACACCACCTCCCCATTCCTTGCTGCTTCTCATTTCTTAAGAGCCCTAAGTGGTCCAGGGTGTGTTTGGTGTGATAATGAACCAATTGATTTCATACTTTCTCCTAACGAGAGTTCACAGGTTTATGTCCCCTAAGCAACCAGCTAGGCTCCCCAGAAATCCCTTGCAGAGCCCCGACTGGCCTGGAAGCCTATATCTGCAGCCTGCAGGAGGCTCGGTGAGCACGGATTTGTCAGCACTCTTAAATCACTGGGCTCCGAGGAAGGCTTCTCCAGCACAAAGATCCTTCCCTAGGAATCAATAGCTCAGGGCCTTCCATCACATTCGGAATTATCCTGGGACCTGTAAAATCTCTTTTCCCCAGGCATGGTAGAACCCCCAAATGAAAACCTCATGGTGGAGGAGGGAAGAAGCCAAGAAGGGAGCTTTGGCAAGAAGGCCTTGTCCATCAGCCCAGATGTTGCTGAGAGCATAGGCTGATGTGCAAACTGGATGTTCCCGTCTCACCTGTAGGGACAGGAAGCCCCTGTGTGGTTCTCAGTAACCCCCTAATAATACCTCCTTCCACCTGAACCCAATGGATGTCTTCCAAAGGTGGGGGAGGGACATATTCAACAATTCCTTGATCTTCATTATCCTGCTCTCCTCAAAGGGTTGCCAACTTCACCATTTAGCAAAGGATGAAACTGAGGCATAGGCAGAGGTTAAGTCATTACTCTAAGCAAGGAAGCAGCGGAGCTGAATTCTCAGTTTGTGTCCTTCCACTCCACTGGACTGCCTTCCCTTTGAGAGCAGGGTGGGGGCAGCCATTGAGTGGGGCTGGCGAAAGGGACGGCTTCCCCTCTTCTCAATGTGTAATGCCACTTCTCAGAGTCCACGTCCCTTCCCCCATTCAAGCCTAAGTCCAGAGAGCCTGAGCTACGGCTCTATTTTATGCCACTTTATTCCTCTGGTCCTATCTGGAGCTAGACCAAGTCTTGCGAATGCAGGCGCATCTCTTCAGCTAGAGCTGGGAGCTAATGAGGATCTCTAACACAACCTCCCAGGACCCCACTTTAAAGGAGGGGGTTGTTCTCTGGTGGTCCACATTATCCTACCACCCCCTTCCTCCTGAAGATGAAAACCCAATTTTGTCTGTGAACCTGAAGGAGATGAGGAACCTCGAGCACCTTCCCTGGCAACAAGCATCCCTTAGGTGAGCCTTAGGGACAGAAGAGGCTCCACCTCTCAGAATTCTGGCTTGGCAGCACCGGTTCCTCATGCATCTGCCAAGGCTCCAAGGGAAGCCAGAGGAACTCCACGAAGCATGCAAACGAGCTGGTGAAAGGCAACAGAGGGGGCAGCCCCCAGCCCGCTCAGCAAACCTCCCTCTGAGGGCCCAGCTCAGATGTCAACAGTCAGACTCACAGAACAGAAAAAGGGCAATGGAAATGGTAGTGTCTCCTAGGTCATTCAAGGAGCCCTAACACAAAGATTTTGCAAAAATAGAACCTGCTGGCATTCTGACCTTGAGCTGAGGGCAGCAAGCATGGGGGAATGGGCAAATGCTTGTTGGGAATGCGCCACTTTGTCCAGGATTTGACTACTGGAGGTCCTAAAGGGAGTGGTGGATGTAAGAGCCCCCTCCAGCATGCCTGCATGCCTTAGCAGAGAGAAGAAAGAACTACAGGATGGAGGCCCAAGACCACAACAGTTATGATTGCTAAATGCATAGACAAAGACCTGCAGTCATGTTGCTTTGGCTTAAAAGACCACTTGGAATAACAAGACAAGGGAGTAGGGAAGGGGAAGGAATTATTACGAATGTCTATTACCTGGATAGGTATAAGAAACTTATGTGTGCCTTACCTCCTTGCTATGAATATTAGACTCAAAGGAAATGCCCCCAGATTTACTAAATTTATTAATTTACCAATGTCTGATCAGTCAGCAATTTTTGAGTATTGTGCAGAGACTACACATTCATCTCCCATAGAAAAGAGGAAGCAGGTCCTGGAAGCTGAACGAGCTCTAGACAGAGAACTGGGAATCCCAAGACCTGGTCCTACCTCTTCCACCAAATACCCACAAGACCTTGGGCAAGAGTCTTGCCTTCCTTGACTTCAGTTTTCTCATCTCAATACTCATGTGAGTGTTGAGGATGGGGTAGGGCTGAACCAGATGCTCAAAGATGTCTCTTCTAACTTGAATGTCCTGGTCTCTACAAGTTTCTGATGAGTTCAAAGAAGACCTCAGCAGAAGCACAAAGGAATGAGCTCAGAGAACAAGTGGAGCTGAGAACTGGCTGTGTCTGTTGGAGTGTTGTACTTGCACTTGCCATACTGCACCTGAGATCACAGAACCATGTGATGTCAGGAAGCTTGTGGAAGGCTTCCATCATGAAGGTGATGACTGGGGACTATGGCCTGAGCTTGCTTAAGCCTTAAATTATTCTGGTCTGGGAAGGGCAAGAAGTTAGCAGTGGCCCTGAGCTGGGTGTCTTTGGCGCCCCCTACTGGACATCAATGAGTCTGCTTTACCTTTAAGCTTCGAGCCTCTCAGCAGGCAGCATGGATGATTGAGAACAAGAGGCTGTCACAGCTGTTTAATAGGACTACCTGCCTGGTCAGTGTGCCTCTCTCCATAAGAGTTCATGTTTCACTCCCTAGAATTACACAGGCCATTGACCCACACATTTACAGGGCACTCCTGTGTAACGATAGGGACATCTTAACCAAACATCAAGATACCAAGTAATAAATACCAGGGTTCAGAACACCAGGTGCAGCCCAGATGGAGAGAAGGGAAGAAAGAGCAACAAGCAGGTATTTCATTGCAAAAATCCCCAGTGGAGAGATGGTCTTGGGAAATGCAGCAGAAAAATGTTAACTGCAGGCAAAGAGTAGAGCTGGATTTGGGGGCAGCCCCATAAAAGATCTCTGGGCTGAAGCAGATATTCTAGGAGTTCAAAATGCCCACCCATGTTCAGGGATGGGGTACAGGTGAAGGATACAGTTCCAACCAAGCAGCTGCAAAGCAGGTAACTACCACACGCCTTTGACCTTCTTCAGAGTTCATAGGTACCAACTGAAAACCAGAATGCTCCCAATTGTGGTCCACTGTGCTGATGCCAAGACCCTGAACTCCCTTTGTTACCTTTTAAAGTGACTTTAGGACTTGCTGCCAGAGGATTTCTTAATCATCAGAGGGAACAAAAACGCATCCTCAAAGGACCATATTGGAACAACCGCCATGTTCCCACTTTTCCACCCTCCATCCCCCCTACCTCATGGCTGAGGATAAGCCATGTGGCACAGTGTGACTCCTGAAATTTGCTCTGATTCAGTGTTGGGTATGTCCAGCCCCAAGCCAGTGGAGTCAAAAATCTCCAATCCATAGCTTTCCTCTTTCCACATACATTTCCTCCAGATTCAAGGCACCACTATGGAGCTGTCCCCTAATCTGGAACCCTCTTCCATTCTTTTCCACCTGGCTTCACTTGAAGTACTGCACCCATCCCAGAAGACACCTCAAGTGTGACTCAAGAATATGTCCTGCCTGGAGAGCGGAAGCACCTTCTGGGGAGCACAGGAGCCACACTAGGTGCACTGCCCCACCAGCCACAGTAATATCCATTAGTCATTGCTGGAGGAAGGGGACTGTTCCCTCCCCAACCCCATAAGCATGTCCTGGCCACTCTGGGAGGCTCCCATCCAGGCTGGGATGACTTTGGATTCTTGAGTTGGTTTCTGCAAAAACAGTACTAACCAGAGCGCCCAACTACTGTACTGTGAAGAAACCCGCTGAATTGCTGGGCCTGCCCCCAACACCGGCCTGCTGCCCCATCAAAGCCCCCATGTGCCCCCACAGGGCCGAGGCGGACCCCTGGTTCCCTTGGAATGCCTGAAGCTGGCTTGCCTGAGACAGCCTGAAAGCAAGCAGACCACACCTCGGTCCAGCAAAGGCAGCTGGCAGCTATGCCGCGCGCAGGGCTGGCTTTCGGAGCCCTCTGCCACCCAGCGCTGTGCCTGGGGGCTCGCCTTCCCTGGGGAAGAAGCGCCAGCGCCACGGGGCTTTTACCATCCTAAAAGCTTAGCACCTGGCCAAGGCCAGCAGCTTCCGTGGCCAGGAGCCGAGCCTGCCTGGTTAGGTGTCTCCCCAACAACCCCGGCACATCCTTCCTCACCTGCTCCGCCCCCTCCCAGCCCCGGCGCCCCTTTCCAAACAGCTGACCTCCAGCGCGCCCCCAACACGTTCCTTGTGAGCTGTGTGGCGGTCGCCCCCTACACCTCCGCTCCCACCTCTCCACCTCCAGCCGGCTCCTGCCTCGCCCCCAGCCCGCGGGGGAGGCTCTGCGCGCCAGTCGAGTCCGGTGCCTCTTGGCAAGTTGGAAGCAAAGCCGCGGCCACCCGCCGCCTTCGCCGGTTCCCGGGCGGCGTTCTCGCCACCCCTGCGGGCGGATCAGGAGGGGCTCATAGGGCGGGACAAACTTTCTCCGCCTGAAGGGGTGGGGGCACCGGAGCGGGTACTCACGCCGGGGTCCGCGCTCGGAGTCATCCTCCTGCTCTCTCGGCCCCGCCGCCTGGGGGCGTCGGAGCGCGGGCGCTCGCTGCCGCCTCTGCCGCCGCCGCCTTCCACTCCCAGTCCGGTCCCGGGCTGGCCTCAAGCCTCCCGCCCCGACGCCGCTCGCTCGCTTTATACAACTCCACTCGAGCGCGCCCGGGCTTATGTAAAGGCTGGCGGAGACCTGCAGCCAATGGCGCGGCAGCTGGAGCTAGGGGCCCGGGGGTGGGGGGCGCCCGGGCGGCCAATCGCGGCCGGGGGAGCCCGGGGAGCCAGGCGGGGGGAGGGGCGCCTCCCCGCGCTGATTTAGGAGCCGGGATTGCGGTGGCAGCAGCCGGCGGCCCGGCCGGCCCGGGCTGTGTGCGGCGGGCGCTGGGGTGGGCGGCCGTGCAGGCGGCGGCGAGGGCGGGCGCGCCCCGCGCCCCGCCGCTGCGTCGCGTAACCTTCAGGAGGCAGCGGGGCCTGGCGAGGGGGCGAGGGCAGCTGGCTGGGCGAAGGGGGCCCCGGGCCGGCGGGAAGAGGGTCCCTCGGGAGGGAACGCCGGGAAGGAGGCAGGGGTTGGTGGGCGGCGAGCCCCGGGACTCGCGGCCACCCCTGCGTGCAGGGGTGAGCGTGGCGGCGGCAGCCGCGGCGCTCCTTTCCCATTTCCCCCAGATAGCATCTGGCGGCGCCGGGCTGGGCCGAAACGGCCGCGCGAGCCGCACTGATGGCGAGATTTCGCGCTGCGGAGCGAGCGCCGAGCCGATCTTTATCCGACCTGGGGACGTGTCCGAGCGCCTCCCGGGGACTGCTCTGTATGGAGAGCGGAGCTTCGCGGCGGCCCGGGAGGGCGGGGAGCGGGCGAGCGCGGCTCGGATCCGGCGCGGCGGCGGCAGCGGCCCGCAGCGCCTCCATCCCCCAGCCCGACCCGCCCGCTGGCAGTGCCCCTACCCCGCCCTGCCTAGCCCCGACCCGGGCAGTGCCGGGGCGCCTTCTTCCAGCCTCCCTCCCTGCTCTGCTCACAGGTACTGCTTCCCCCTCCTCAGCCCCAGCCGCTGCTATGGGCGGGATGGTCGCAGCCTCTGGATCAGGGGCCGCGGGGCCCAGCCCTGGAGAACGCGCTCGGTCAGCAGCGCAAAGTGCCCGGGTGTGGGGCAGAAGGCCGGTCTAGGGCGAGAGCGCTCTGAAGTCAAGTCCCTTATTTTGCCCGTCGAATAGATCCAGGCACATAGCAGGCACTCGATGTTTACTGAATGAATTGTGGGGTCTGCGAATGAGGTCTGTGGGTATTTGAAAGCTGGGGCGCGGGCTTCGGAAGAGAGAGACCTGGGAATAGCTGTCAGGGAAGGGGAAAACTGGGATTGTTGGCCCATCAACACATGCCCTGGGACTGGGCGCTTCACTCTCGAGGTGACTCGAAGTGTTCGTTTATGGAGGGCGCCAGGCCTGGTCACCCCCAGGTTTTAGCCAGATCTGCCAGGGCCTGCTTTCGGCCTGTGTCCAGGTTCTCTGTGATCGCCCTTGGAAGGAAGCATGGCTAACCCTTTTAGCTTTCAGGAACCCGGAATCTAGTTCAGGCTCTTCACCCTTTAAGGGTTGTGGACCCTTTTGAGAATCCAGCAAAAACTATTGAATCCTTATATATGAAGGACACACTCATTCACACACACACACACACACATACACACCCCTTAATTTATCACTGGGGACCCAGAGTCTCTCTTGGGGTTCTACCTAATGTCAACCTGTTTCTCTAGAGCAGTGGCTTATAGTCACCCTCTTTTGGGGGATCCCAGACCCTTGGAAGTAGGTTTTCAAGAATCTTATTGAGTGTGGCTCTGTTTCCTAGAAAAATGTTCAATCAAATACTCACATGCATGCTGACACGCAATTTTAGGAATTTGTAAATCCTTAAAACTTCATCTACGACCCCAGATTAAGAAGCTTGACCTTAGTAGAAAATACGCTCAACAGCAAGGGCACACGTCCCCAGTTCTCCCCACAAACAGGCCCTGCACCCTCCTGCAGCAGGTGTCACCTTGTTCTGAAGGCATCTGAGTCATGTGGTGACGGCCCGGGAGACCCGAGAGACCATCTCCACGCTCATCTCTGTGTCCTGGTCCCCGCCACCCGCAGTGTGGAAATAAGTTGCAGGTTGTCATGTTCGGTTTGATCTATGAGCGTTCCTTAGCCAGAAACTTCAACTCAGGGAGACAGCAAGTGACTGGTAATTAACCAGTTTCACTCAGTCCCAAGCATCTGAGCACACCTTTCTTGGTTTTTGTTCTCACCTCTCTCTGCAGGTGAAGCTGTGAGCATCAGCCCCAGCTGTGGAGCCTCACCTCACCAAAACCCGACAGATTTAGTAACCAGCACTGTAATTATCAGCATTAGCCATCCAGATGTGACTAGGCTTTCTGCACAAAACAGCTCTATAACAATCTCACACTTCCCTGCAGCCAGCCAAGTAAGGGCACAACAGCTGAGAGGTGCTGGAGAGGGACAGAGAAAGGCAGGAAATGATGGAGATGTTCCCTCCAGAAAGTTCCCCAGGGAATGCAGCCTGGATTCTATACTTGAACTAGTGAGGGTTGGGCCATTGGGCCAGGCAGTTCTGGTCCTACAATTACTGAGTATGCTAATATGTTGCTAATATGCTAATGTGCTCATGCCCGTTCGCTCCCTGTCTGTCAGTGTCCACCTAGAGTTCTAGCCCTTCCCTGCCCAGCTCAGGGTAGATGCCCTGTCCTCATAAACTGCTCTCCTGTTGGGAGCACATTATGGACTGAGTTGTGTCCCTCTCCCAATTCATACATATAACCCCTAACTCCCAATGTGACTCCATATTTGAGACAGGGCCTTTAGGGAGGTGGTTCCAGTTGAATGAGGATGGAATCCTAGTCCATAGGGTTGGTGGCCTTGTAAGAGAAGAGCCCTGGCGATGCCCATCTCTGCACACAAGAAAGGTGTGTGAGCATACTGACAGGAGGTGCCAGCTGCAAGCAAGGAGCGAGGCCCCCTAAGAAATCAAACCTTGAGCACCATGACTGGGACTTCCAACTCACAGTCCGCAGCCACGAGAAGATCAGTTTCTGTAACAGCACCAGACCAGTCTGTGGGTTTGGTCCCAGCAGCTCGAGCAGACCATGCACACACATTTCAACACACTCCTCGCCCACCCAACTTACTTAGTTTCCTCCCAACACTTTGACTGCAGTCTTGTCCACTCTGGTCAAGTTGCTCTCCATATTGTTCCCCTATAAGCCTTGCCCATTCTTCCCCAGGACACTGGATGAGAAGATCTTCTCATCTTTTGACACCCTCCCACACCTGCTGACCCAGGAGCTCCACCTGCTCTCTCCACCACCATAGTACTCTGCTGTGCTTGTTATTTTGTTTCTTATGCATAAAACTTGGGCTGATTCTGAGAGTGGAAGGCCCTTTCTGTCCAGGGCTTGAACCTTATTCTTGGCTCCCTCAGACAACTTAGCATGAAACTGGGCACAGAGCAAGCACAGTGTTTGTTGATTAGCTTATTGCAATGAAACATATTTACTTTAAAAAATTGTAGAAACCTCATTTTCCCAAAATTCAAAACACTATGTATGTTATTTCTGTCATCTTGAAAGCCTGTTGAAGCAGGCCTCTTCAGAACTAGCTCTGTGCTTTGGTCAAAGTTCCCAGGAATTCTGCAAGTTGCTAAGAGTCACACCAAGTCAACCCTTCTCTCACCAAACCAGAAGATTTGCTATCTTTGGGTTCCTTATGACAGTCACTGATCCATTGGCTGCCTTCTCGCTCTCCAGATGGTGAGTAAAGGCCAGGCAACCTTAGCAGATCTTAGAGATGCTTCTGTTCCAACAGATCTGTTGCAAAGGCGCTGAGAGGTCGGTACAGTTCCTCAAGCCCGTAGGGAAAACCTGGAAGCCAGAAGCACATTAGAGCTCAAAAGGAGCCATATACTCGCAATCCCCCCTGTGAGGTCTTGGGAAGTATCTTGTAATTGATCACTTTAATATTTCTGCAGTGAAATCAATGGGCACGTGAAATGAAGGTGAAAGGTAGCTTCACATCAGTTTAGGTCAGACTTTGGCAACTTGCAAATGACAACCCCCAAAACACCATTTCTGATTTTCAGAGACGTAAACCTTGCAGATAAGGGTTTGTGGAATGGTATTTTACGTTTGGTTGTCTCAAAAAGGAATGAATCTTTTGTGAGGGTGTGGAAAGAGCAGCCATAGTAGAAAATGAGAAACCATAAACTGTGGAAGAAGTGAAGAGTTTAAGGGAGTCTGAGGAAATAACTCCTTCTCATCCAAGCTGTATTGGGTTGGAGTCCCTTTTTTCTTACAGAAAACATATTTATCAGGTTGGTGAGTTTCAGATGCCCTTGTGTTCACGGTGGCTTATAAGTGGCAGATGCACAGGATGGACTTCTGAGGGTAAGGGTAGAGAAACAGACGATCTTTTGAAGAATCCACAAATTCTAGAAAGTGGGTCCATCTAGGGGTAGGGCTATGGCAGATGCAGGAAAGACTTTTCCAGATGGCTCGAGAGCACTAGTTCAGAAGAGACATGTGCTACAGGCAAGCTTCTCCAGGTAGTGAGAAGGCAGACCAGGGAAGTCTGGTCAGAAAGATTAGAGTTTCTTAAGGCTGGAGGGACCCTGGGGTGACGATGCAGGTAGATGTCTGATTGCGTGTTAATCTGTACCCAGATGCCATGGTGCTTTGAGGTTTTCTACACCACAGTGTGGTGACTTGCGGTCTGAGGGGCTGGCTGTAGGATGCGCAGTGGAGGACAGTGAGAGGCAGGGCCATTGGACCCTGGGCTGTGCTGCGCTCTATGCCTGCTTGAGATGCTCAGCCAGCGACACCTCCTCAGTCAGGGGGCTCCCTAGAGCCCAAGGTCAGCAGCAGGGAAGCATCCTATTGAATTTTAAGATCAGCCTTGTCGCTGACCTTGGTCCTGCTTTACCTGTTCCCGGATCCTAGTACCAGCTCTTCCCCTTTTCTTCTGATAAGTCTGTCTGGCACCCCCAGCTCTAATAACTCAGCCTCTATTTCGTTCTCCCATCCTGATACCCCATCTCACAATCCAGGTCCTCAAATTAGGATTCTGGGATCCAGATCCTTCCATCAGATGGCTGTTTCTACCACCTGATGCATCACATCCCTGCCATCAACTGCCTTCTTGAATCTCTGTCAGCTGTCTCATGCCAGCTTCCTTGACATGCCCCTAACCTGGTCTCACGTCCTCCCACCACTGGTTTTCAAGACCTCCCCGAGGCCTGGCCCTGCCTCGGCGGGTAGGTCATGATCCAGAGTCTAGTCGCTCCTTGTCTGGCTGAGCCAGTTGCCAAACCAGCAAGTGTCTGGTAGCCATAAGCCCATGGTCATGGTTTCAAGAAGAAGAAAAAGGTCTTTAACAGTTAGGTGGCAGGCATTTGCTAACAGCAGAGTCCAGGGGCTCCTGGGCTGAAGCATGTTGGCAGTTTCATCCTAAGGGAAAAGAGGGGAATGGGTAAGAAGCCAACAAGAGGGAGTAAATGGAGAGAGGGAACAGGAGGGAAAAAAGGAAGGAAAGGTGAATGGGAGGGAGTAATTGAAAGGCGAAGACAAAATCAGGAGGAGAGAGAAAGGGAAGGGAGGATGCTGGGAGGCAAAGAGTGGGAGAAGAGTGTTTCTCATCTGTTTGGAATGTCTCAGCTGAGCTTGAAGATCTTGTCCTCAAAGAGTTAAGTGCTGACACAAAAGAGAGAAAGGAGGGTTGAGCCAGGGTTGGTGGTGGTGCTGGTGGGGAAGCAAAAGGGAAAGGGAGGGGAGGGCAGGGCAGGACAGGGTGAGGATACAGGGGAGAGAGAGGGAGGAGAGAGACTATCCAGAGAGTTGTATGATGGCCGTGGACGGCTAGTAAGAATGGATGGGTAAGAACTGATGGCATCTGGAAAAAGGAATCCATATTTAAAATTTGCAAAGGACATTATTTCTGATTACTCCATCCTGATTTTACCCATATCTGCACCTCTTGGGTCTTCCCTGACTTGTCCTTAAACTCCACCCTCGTTTTGACACCAAATTCCATTAAAGATAGATGGAATTCGCTCAGGATCAGCCTCAGGGTCCAGAGGTATTGTTATGACCTGCCAGAAGCAAGGGTAAAATGAGGGTCATAAAACCCATTACAGAGCTTTTATAAGGAACACACAAAATAATGTATGCAAAGCACTTAGAGTGCCTGGTACATAGAGAGTGTTCTATAAATGATAACTATTGTCATTCTTCTCTTCTCTTTCCTCCAGTCTCCGTGCTCAACCTGTCACCTGCACCTGCCTGTCCTTCTTTTGAAATGCCACTCACTCATTTCTTTCTCTTCACTCCCAGACCTTTAGTACCTCACATTTGTATTCCTCTAATAGCAGATCTGTAGGTCCCCCCACCTTCAAATTCTCCCCACCCGAGTCTGTAGTCATCCTTTAATTAGTATAGCACCTTACAGAGTAAAAAAAGAAATCCTCAGCAACACTGGTGATGTAGACACACCAACAAAGGTCAGGAGAGGCGAAGGGCGTGATAGGTTGGCACAGCTGGTGAAAGAAGACCTAGGTGCAGAGCTGCATCTCTTGGGTCAGAATCGGTGCCGTCCAGAGTTGGGTCAGTCATTGCTTCTCTTGTAGTGCCATGCTTGGGGGTAGAGGCCCGCTTTTCTATTTCCCATAAGTAGCTTTAGGACACAAGGGTGCCACGCAAGAAAGTACAGGGTCACCCTTGGCCCAGCCCCGCTCCCTTGGTGGAAGGGTTCATGCCACTTTCCTGTTGCTCTGCTCACACCTGAGCTGGTCCTGATCCAGGGCCATGCAATAGGACATGGGGGCTGACCAGAAGCAAAGCTGGCATCTCCAGACTCTGGTGAGGCAGGGAGAAAATCACAAGGAATTATGGTTGTTTAAGTGTAGCTCAAAGTAGTAGAGAATGCAAGCAACTGCATGTTCATTGCAACAGAAAGGAATTGAGATTTCATGAAAAGAAGGCTTTCTTCTCTGTGAGAGTTGTGAGATGTTAGAATGAGATTCCTGCAGAGGTTGTAGAAACTGCTCCCCTGGAGGTCTTTAAGAGCTGGAGCACAATTCGCTTTCCAGCCAGAGGTGGATAGTTGGCTGTGAGTGCAGGGCTGGGGCCTGGGCAGAAGAGGAGGGCTTTGGACTTCTCAGGAGAAAGGCAAGAGCTCAAAGGCAGGGCCAGAGGCTGGGATGGGGTGGAGCAGAGGGCATGCATGGCCAGGGGTCAGGAGGTCAGGAGGTCAGGCAGCTAGGAGGGCTGTGAAGGGGGTGCAAAGCCCTGCAGGCTGTTTGTTGTCTGATGTGTTCAGTTACTGCCTGCTGGCTAGGGCGGAGGCTGCAGTGCCAGAAGGACCCTCCCCTCCCAGAAGGACCCTCCCCTCGGGGTCAGTTGAACCTGGTATTGACTGTAAGTCAAGCAGGGTGCAGAGGCCAGCCCACCAAGACACTGAGTACTAATAACTAAACCAGAAGAGGGGTGTTTCACAGTGCTCCTTAAACAGGGGTGCTTGCGGAGTATTCCAAGACCACAAATGATCCCAGAAAAAAAGTGTCACTTCTTCCTAGACTATCTGTTTTTGCTGGATATGCTAGGGACAGAGGTCAGGAAGAGGAGTGGTAAGTTTTTTGTCACTAAATCTGGATATCTTATAGCATCAAATGCCTAATTGTGCATGCATATTTTAGCCAGAACAGAAGCCTTGAAAAGACCCCGCCAGACTTCTGGGCTGGCCCATGTGCTCATGCTTTCTTCTGCTTTGAGGGAACCAGTTAGGAAAGTTTTACCAGGATTGCTTCAGTGTTTGCAAAGCATTATCTCCTGGCAGTGCAGTCCATGCACGGGGTTGTCTCCTCCAGATATTCTACGAGCATCTGAGCCCTCCCGGGGTGCGAGGCTCATGCCCTTCATGACAAAGAAGTGGGCATTTATACATTCCCCATGACTGAGTGAGGAAGCAGGCCCAGAAAGATGGAGCGACCCTCCCTCCAACAAAGCTCTCACAGCAAAGTGGGGTTAGGAATGGGGGTGCACCTTCTCTGCACAGGGTGCCTATCCCACAGTGAGGGCTGCCCAGTCCCACTGTAACAGGGTGGTCCCCAGGAAAGGGGGAAGTTCCAGAATCCTGGTTCCGCCCTAAGTGGGTGGAGCTGAGCAGGGATAAGAAGATTCTGCAGAGGAGAGATAGGACAGAAGGAAGGGTAGAAGAGGAAAGCAGGACGAAGAGCAGCAAGGAGACTCGGAGGAGGCACATGGAGCAGAGGGACATGTGGAAAAACTGCGCTTGCTTTTGGCCTTAGACTGCTTAGAACAAATGTGGGTGAAAAACCCGTGGGGAGCTCAATAATGGCAGCTTTCATCTTAATTTTAATTTTGCTCTTTTGCTCTTTTCCTCCCAAATTTATCTAACTCTTTCTAACCCTTTTCTATTGGTCTCTACTAAAAGTTCCCTTAAACTTGTGGCAGGCTTTTAGGCCTTGCTTTGGGCTAATCCTATTTAACTAAACTTTAACCCTCAAGGAGATGGGTAACTTTAAATGCTTAACTTAGTAACTATGTTCTTTATCCTTTCTACATTGTACCCTAATTATATGAAAATTCCTTGCCGTTAAAGGCCTTATATATTTATCTTAATGTGCAAATGACAAAACCCATTCAGAGAGGGCAGGTTTGGGGGTTCTGGAGTACCCCTCTTCCTGCCCTTTAACACCATGACTTAGTGACACCTGTTCACGCCGTTTCCTGCCATTAAGCAGTCACAGGGCACTCCCTGCCACATCGCATCCTCCCTCCTGAACCCTCCCTCCCCCCCAGGCAGGAGGGACAGGTGCAGGGCATGTGGGAAGTACAGGAAATCTGGTGGGTACCCTTACTTTTCCCTGTGACTGTGACTTGCTGCCCGTGCACTTATGGATGAGGACGTTAGCGAAGTCGCCAGCTTCCCCAGGCAGGGGAGCTAATTCCAGGTTGGCTCAGTGGAGCTCCGGCTCAGTGCCTAGCCCAGGGGCATCTGGTATGGGATCAATCTGTGTGTGGCCCAGGATGGATGGGTCACGGGCAAGCATTTTTCCAGAGCTTGTTAGGTGTGGGCTCCATGTCAGGCCAAGAGGGAACAAAGATGGATAAGACCGTCTCTGCCTTCAAGGAGCTTACAATACAGCAGGGAATTGATGCCCAGCATGTGCAGAAAGAGACAGGGCATAGGAAAAGGCAGGGCTGTGGGGCCGCCAGGCCAAGTCCTTGCAACCTCCTCCAGGACGAGCCTGTGGGTGGGCTGTGTTCCCCTGCCTTGTTGCTGTGTAGCGCTCCTCCACCCGCAACCCTCTCTGCCTCTTCACTTGACGGCTCCTCCTCTATCAAACGCTCTTCTTTTCCTATAGTTCCCCAGTAGTCCCCAGCCACAGCCTTACAGCTGTGTTCATAAGCTGACCCGCCTAAAGGTTGCGGTGCAATGCGAACAGCACACGTGGAGGCCGTGCGTGCCTGTGCCGGGAGCCGCAGCCCCATTCTATGCCCTTTTATAGATGAAAAAGTGGAGGGTGAATGACCAGCAAGCAAATGGCAAGGCTGGGACTGTTGAGCCCTTCACACAGTGCCTTACGTGGGCCTCATCGCCCACCATGGTTGAGGTAAAGGGTAACAGGCCCAGAAGCTCTCAGAGCAGGTGGTGGAGACTAGAATCCAGAGCAGGCTCTGGTGGGTGTTCTTTCCATTTTGTTGCTGAAGTCAGAAGACATTCCCTGCATAATTCCAGCAGCCCTGAACACAACTGTCTCTGGAGGACTGGGTCTTTGCACCTTCCTATTGGGTGGAAACAAGGGCAAAAATAGTGAGGATCAGGTTTTGGTGAAACCAGAAATACTTGAAAGACCGCCACCTGGCGGCATCCTTTGTGGTGGGGCTGCAGCGGGGCGGGACCTGGGAGCAGAGGCCCTGGGAGTGGAGCTGGGAGGCTGCAATAGGAGAATCTGGGACTCACTGACTCCTACTGTGCCTGGCCCTTGCTAAGAACTTCCAGTGGCTCCTCTCATGTATTCCTCACATGTGCGGTTGGTTCTATTATCATCCCCATTTCACAGATGAGGAAACTGAGTTCAGGAGTTAAGCAACTTGCACAAGGTCACAGTGCTGCTAAATCTTTTTTTTCTTTAAGATTTATTTATTTATGCATACAAGAGCTGGGTTACAAGCCAGAGTCTCGGGAGGTGAGAGGATTCACCAGAGACAGAGTGGGGAGCAGAACAGGCAGATTAATTAAAATACACTGCTGAGGGGAGCAGCGGGGAGGCAGGAGAGGTCTGCTGTGCCATGTGGGTCCCCTCCCTGGCCAGGGATTGAACTCGAGCTGCTGTGCTGTGGATGCTTCACAGTGTGGCGCTCAACCTGCTCAACCCGCTGTGCCACCAGGGAGACCCAGTGCTGCTAAATCTTAAAATGCAGATTCCAAACCAGGCTTCTCTGACCCTGAGGATCACTACTACCTAAACACCCCTAGCTTGCTCCCCAGGCCTTCCCCTGCCCAGCCATGGCCTCATTCTCCTTTCTCATCCCACAGCCCACAGGCCCTGGGCTGCAGCCTCTCCATCTCACTGTTCTCTGAGCTCAGCGTCACAACGGGATGTTGGACTTGCTGTGCCCACTGCCTGTCATGCCCTCCAGGCTCACCCACCACTGGCCGCTTGTCATATAGAGCTCAGACCACAGAGGCAGCTCAAACATTCCAGCCACGTTGCCCTGAGGCCAGCCCAGTTCCTCCCTGGCCCTGGCCCAGGCCCAGTCCCCTGTTGCATGGCCTTCTGGGCTCAGCACCCGCTGAGATGATCCTACCTCTCAGGTGCTTGTTGGCTGTCTGCATTCCCACCAGGAACGTCATCTGGGGGGGCAGGCACTGCTACACCCTCAGTGCCAGCGTGGGGCCTGCCTAGCAGGTGGTTACAAACGTTTACTGGATGGACGACAGAGGTGGTGGGGAGAAAAGTCCCTCTGACTAGGGTTTTATGCATCTAACTCAAAAGTCCTCACCCCGGTGTGGTTTTCTGCATCCTTTTCTCGTCCTCTTTGGGCCCCTCCCCTGTCTACCAAGGACCAGAGGGAAACTGAGGCCAGAGCAAGGATTCGGTTATGCTGTGACATAAGTTGGCTTCCATTTCTGGTCCTCAGCCTTTGATATAGTTGAAGTGTCTGGGTTTTTTGGGTAGTGGTTGTTGTTAATTCTTGTAATTAGCTTGTATCTTATAGATATTGCTCTTGGTCATTTAAAAAAAGGTTTAATTGGTCATTCGGGCCTGGAACCTATTCTGTTCTCTAACTTTATTACTTCCTCCACCACATTCAGAACCTGCAGAGGTAGATTAGCATCTCGGGATTATAAACTGCCTGTTCTTACCCACATTTGGATGTGCTCCAGAAAAGACACTCCGGTTTGTGAATTTGAATGTAGCGTCCTGCCCTTGTAAGGGGAAGCTCAGCCCAGATACAGTCTGGAAGGCCTGCTGAAATCTGAGCCCAGGACAAATGCTCACACATAGCTCCTCGCCAGGCACGTGCTGCCTGCAAGGGAAAAGCCACTGCGGGTCACCAGAGCTTCGCCAGTATAACTTCAGAGAGCAAGGAGAGGACAATCCCAATGAAATGCACCTGCACGAACTGAGCTCCACGCCGACAGTCCCCATATGGTGATATGGTAACAGAGCAAAATATTGGGGTGAAACAGGACTAGAAGTGGGTGCGCTGCCCTCTCATCTGGGACTGTGTCTATCTCACTCTACGTCTTTCCTGATCTGGAGAAGTAAGACAGAGCAGCCGACCTTTCAGGTTCCTCACTGCTCTGCTGTTCCAGGCTTTTTGGGGGGGCAGAAGGGAGGGCGAGGAAGTGAGTGTTGATGGGGTTCCTTAGACTGCACCCCAGGCACTAAGGTGCTCACAGCAGTCCGACTGGTCTGGACTCTACTCTTCTGATGAGAAGGGAGGGAGGAGGGTGAACGACGTGCCGACAGCTGCTCCCTGCACAGCTGGCATGCGGCAGGCTTGCCACGAGGCGCCTGGTGCTTACAAGCCATCTCCACCCTCGAAGCAGCACTCAGCTCCTAAGGGGCGCTGCGCTGGTCCACACAGTGGTGGGGAAAGGGAGGGTACCGCTGGGCTGTCAGATTTCTTGGTTTATTTTAACACCATTCTCTGGCTCCTAATTAGGCAGCTCAGGGGTGAAAAGCTAACGTGGATGTAAGTAATGAGTAGCAGACCTTGTGTCACAGGTCAGCCCAGAAAAAGGACACAGAATGATTCTGTAATTACACCAAGCAATGTTTATCCAGGTGCCAGGTCTGATGACAGCAACAACAGCCAGCAACTGTTGCAACAATAGCAGCAACAGTAATAATAGCCGCAGAAACCATCAAACAGCAGCAGCAGCGAGTCCCTTTGCTCGGGGGTAGCTTGTTACTACGAGAGGAGTGAGAGAACTCCCCCTATTTTCTGCTTGAGGAGATGGAGTCTCCATTTCTAAGAGATGAAGCAAATATCCCAAGGTTGATCCGCTAGGATTTCTGTTTTTGCCTCTAGATGGTGAAAAGATGGTGAAGGAGATAATTCTCCAGAAAAGCCAAGGAGTTGTGTTTTCTGAATGAAAAAGCAGGGTACATGTTTTGATGCACTGACTGGTGATGGAACGGGCACTTTGAAAAATCCAGGGACACCTGCTGTCAATATGGTTCTCACCATAGTAACCTGTCTCTCGGTGCCTCTTCTGTTCCGTGTCCCCCACGCTACTCTCAGGGTGCTCAAAACTCCCATGAAACACATCACAGTGGCCTCCCTCCCCCAGAGCACTCTGTGCTCCAAAATGATGACTTCTAGTAGGCCAAACTGATCATTCTTAAGCTAAGCAATCCTCATGATTTTCTGGGGAGGAAGCTGGAATAAGATGATGGGTGCAATTTATACTAAGGTGTGAGTGACTAATGAGTTACCTATTACTGGAAAGTGTCCAAAGAGCTACCCGGTGCTGGGCCCCTGATGCTAGGTGTTGACACTCCAGGCTCTGTGGGAGCAGGCTCGTGGGAGTAGGTGGGAAGACAGACTATACTCCTAAAGGGCAGTTTTTTGAAGACAGATGCTTTAACCTCTTCTTTCTGATCTCTGAAAGGGGTGTGGTGGCACAGAGAGCTCTTGGAAAAACCCTAAAAGCACAGCACCTCTCCTATAGCTGTTGTCTCACCTTTTGAGACCCTCTCATCAATGAGAAACCACTTTAATAAGGCTGTAATTTTGTTACAGAATTTTGCAATTAAATATCCTTGAAAGAAATGAGGTTGCAGGTCCCTATCTCCCAATTTATCATAGACTTAATGCCCCAAGTTACACTGTGTTTAATCAAGAATGTATCCCAATTGTAACTCCATGCATTTTCCCAGCCTCAGAGATAGGAAGTGCTTTGAATTTATCACAAAGGTTGCTCAGTGTTCGTGGATATTATTCTGTTTACCTAGCTGGAAAATAAATGGGGCTTTTTAGTCAGAAATAACAGGCTCTTCCTCATCCCTGCCCTCATCCCATTCCCATGGGCCTCTCTCACCCTCAGTGGTAAATCCATCTATCAGAGATCCATAGTAAAGATTCAGCTTTGGCTTATTTTAAGGCGCAAACATGCTCCCCCTGCTGGTTGAGGGCAGCCAACGCACCCGTGTGCTGCAAAATCCCAACACAGCCTTTGTACTTCTTGCAAACAGCAGTAATGTGAGTACCTACTATGTGCTTGATTTAAAAATGAGGAGGACCAGGTCCCTTTCCTCAAAGAGCTTAGAATTTGGTAGGAGAAAAAAGTGCACATATTTTATATGTAATGTAAAAAGCATAATCCTCTTTAATTGCAGGACCATAGAAAAGGGAAATTTTTTTTCTGTTCACAGAGATAAGGGAGGCTCTATAGCAGTATAGCATTTTACCTGCATCCTAAAAGGCAGTTGAGTTTCAGAAAGTCAAAAGGATGGGAATGGCCAGTGTTAGGAGTCCTAGAATACTTGAAGATTCGAGCACTTCAATTTCCTCTTTTCATAAGTGAGAGAAAAAGAGCTTAGAGAGACCGAATGTCCTAGTGTAAGAGATGGAACAGAGACTGGAACCCACATCTTCTCACTCTGACTCTGAGCTCACCAAGAATTCCAGGCTAATGGAGGAATGAAAGGCAGGGGGTGGGGAAGTGCCGGATGAGCAGGGAACAGAAAGGAGTCTGAGCTGCAGCCACAAGAAATCCAATCCCATTTACCGAGGAAGTGAAATGGTCTGGTTAATTTAATTTCCTAATTAGATGGAAGTTCAGCAGAAAGACTGCATTGTTAGAAATGTTGATTTAAAAAAAAACTTCCTAAAATGTTTTATCTCACTTTTTTACCTTCACAAGCAAAGCAAAGGTAATGGATCAGTCATTGATAATTTTGGATCTTGCAGGAGCTCACAATATTTTAGATGTAGAGTGGACACAAGTTGATAGGTTTAGACCTTTGGAGGGGTTCTTTCATGACATAATAGCAATCTACTTGGCCACCATTTGTCTCTTTATCATTAACTAAAGTATTTAAATTTATTTATCAGTGTGAGGTAGTCAAGTACAAAAAATCTGATTGAGCAAATGTCCTGACTCACTTTGTTCTGCTTAATCGAGGTTTTTCTGGGTGATGTCAAATTGGTTGCTGCTGAGCCTCTAACCTGCTGTCTCTCGCCCTTGCTGGGCTGCCCCGGGGCAGTCGGGGATAGGGAGGAGTCCTGCAGAACTCCTGTCTGGCTTTGGATGTCCTGCAGATGCCATGGGCTGGCTCATGCCCAAACTTTTCCCACTGGGACCCCAGTGTCATTATGGGCAATGGTCCTATTGAAATGGCGGCCTGTGGGATCTGGCTTCAGCCTGGGTGTGGAAGCCAGCTTCCCAAGATGACCCTCAACAGTCTCCACCTCCCCACCCCGTGTCATTCCCTCCAAGACTGATCTGTATAATCAGGGAAATGCAGCATACGTTATAGGACAGTCACTGTCACTTAACGACGAGGACAGGATCAAGAATGGATCTTTAGGCCCCAGTGCCAAAGACTGCTCTCACACAAAGCTAGGGGGCCTAGCCCGACTACAGCTAGACTTGATGGCATGTGGGCCGGCTGAAACATGGTTAAGCCACGCACAACTATATGTCACTTCCTAGGTTAGGTTATAGAAAGCCGGCGCGTGCACCATTCATTATGCTGACGCCAGGCCCCTTGCTCTGGGGAAGCTGGCTGCTGTGTCATGAGCATCACACGGAAGGCCCCTATGGCCAGGACCGAGGCTTCCAGATATGAGTGAACTTGGAAGCAGACCCTCTGGCTCTGGTCATGCCTTCAGATGCCTGCCTCTCTGGCCAGTTGCAACCTCAGGAGAGAGCCTGAGCCAGAACCGGCTGGCTAAGACACTTCCAGATTCCTGACCCTCAGAAACTGTGTGAGATAATAAATATTTGCTGTTTTAAATTGCTAAAACTCAGGCTAATTTGCTATACAACCCCAGATAACGAATACACTAAATAAAACATAAGGAATACACTAAGTTAGAGACCTCCCTGGCATAGGGAACCCCTAGGCATTGCTTTTTCCCAGTACCCCCATCTGAGTGGCTAGGGTTTTTTTTTCTTTAAAGATTTATTTATTTATTCACACAAGAGCTGGGGCACAGGCCAGAGTCCAGGGCAGTGAGAAGATTCACCAGACACAGAGTGGGGAGCAGAACAGGCAGACTGACTGAAGCACACTGCTGATGGGAGCAGC
This sequence comes from Galemys pyrenaicus, assembly GCA_019455555.1. Lineage (NCBI taxonomy): Eukaryota > Metazoa > Chordata > Mammalia > Eulipotyphla > Talpidae > Galemys > Galemys pyrenaicus. Next base: position 4,351,599 of record JAGFMF010011406.1, on the reverse strand, counting down.
GGGTAAGGCAGGAGAGGTCTGCTACACAATGTGGGCCCCCTCCCTGGCCGGAGGCAGGGATCAAACTTGTGCTGCAGTGGCTGTAGTTTGCTTCATAGTGCATTGCTTAACCCACTGCGCCATCAGGGAGGCCCAGGGTTTTAACATCCTGGAGTCTTGAACCTAGAAAGTGTTTTGGAGCGTAGTCTATTTCCCTCATTTTGCAGATGGAAAAGTTAGTGCATAGCCAAACTGAGGCTAAAACTGGGGTTTTAGCCTAAAACTTGGGAAGCTTTAGCCTCGGGGGTCTTCTGATTCATGCTGGGTCGATGTTTTCTCCCCTATGTTCCCATCCCCAGAACTTAATTAGCTTTCCTGTTTACTATTTTATTCCTCAAGTATTTATATAGAGTGCCTGCGGTGTGATGGGTACCACGTTAGGTCCTGGGGCCTTATAGAAACTCTGGGCATGTAGGGAAAAGGGATCAAAAGCCATCATGTAAATCACACGTATATATTATAGTGGATGAGAGTTGAGTGACTGACTGAACAAGAAAGACTGAATTATGACCAGGAGACCCTGCTGTGCTAACCCCCATCCTGCCAGTGTCCTGGGGCTCATTCGTCATTCTCAGGCTGGTGTGCGTACAAAGACTTAGGGTAAGTCACAGAATATTAGAAGTAGAAAGGATCCTGGAGGGCGAGTGATGCTGAAAGTTGAGGATAGTGGAACCCTTTGAAAATCAGATGACTCTACAGGCCTCTTTAATCACATACATACAGCACTGCCTAAGCTGGGGGGATTCCCAAGGCATTCGAAGACTATCCATGGATTTCCTAGAGCTCCACAGACCAAGAACCCCTGAGCTGATCTAACTCGTTGCTATTCTAGATACAAAACCGAGACCTGGAGACGGGAAGAACTTGCCCCACGTCCTCTGGCGGTTCAGTAGCTGAGTCCCTTCTAGATCAAAGTCTCCTGAGATCTGTCCTGAGTCCCCTCCCATGGGGTCCTAGTTTATAGGAACTAACTTACAGGGAGCACAGAAGTTGTGAGACAAGCAGGCCCAGGCCCTGAAACAGAACGTCAGGAATCACTCTGGTGCAGATTTTGTTGTATCTCCTGGGGACAGAGTCACTCAGATGACCTCCTTCCTGTAAGGCTAAGCGTAGCCCTGGGTGTTTTCTAAAAATGGGCAACCAGAAAGCACTAGTGAGGGGTTCACAGGCGCAGTGAGTCAGTGATGGAGAAAAGTCTGGGGGTGGGGGCGCGCAGCTGGGAAGTCTACCAGCTGGCCCTAGGCATTTGGGCGCCTCTGCGATGAGGTAGCCAGCCCATGTTTAGACAGCAGCTGGCTCCCCTCCATCACGCAAAGAAGTGACTTAGCACTGTTGAGGAGCAGGGGCTCTGGTGCCAGCCTGCCTGGGGCATACTCTGGTGTTACTGCTTTTCAGCTGTGCCTTCGCGGGCCACTAGCTGACCCCTCTTCTTGATCTGTACGAGGGGACCATGAGAACACTCACCCTACAAGCTTGTTGTGAGGCTTAAGTGAGCTTGTTTTGTGAGGTACTGTCCAGAACCTGACACGTGTGACAGTTGAGGCTGTGGACATGTGTGACAGTTCAAGCCATGGACATGTGTGACAGTTGAGGCCATGGACATGTGTGACAGTTGACGGCACGGCGGCCATGCTTCTTCAGGCATCCATTTTTCTCTGCTAGATCCTTCAGGACAGAGCTGCTAAACTTTAAAAAGAAGTCACACTTCAAAAATCAACTTGGGGCCTCCCTGGTGGCGCAAGGGGTTAAGTATTATACTATGAAGCATCCATAGCCACTATAGTACTAGTTCAATCCCTGGCCAGGGTGGGGACCCACACGGCGCAGCAGACCTCTCCTGTCTCACTCGCTGCTCCCCTCAGCAGTGTGTTTCAGTCAATCTGCCTGTTCTGCTCCCCACTCTGTCTCTGGTGACTCCTCTACCCCTCCACCTCTGGTCTACACCCCAGTTCTTATATGCATAAGTAAATAAATCTTTTTTAAAAACACAAAAATCAACTTTATTAAAGCTTAAACTATCGGGCCTCCCTGGTGGCGCAGTGGGTTAAGCAACGCACTATGGAGCAGACCGCAACCACTGCAGCACGAGCTCGATCCCTGCTGCCGGCCAGGGGGGGGACCCACATGGCGCAGCAGACCTCTCCTACTGTGCCCGCTGCTCCCCTCAGCAGTGTACTTCCGTTGATCTGCCTGTTCTGCTCCCCGCTCTCTGTGGTGAATCCTCTCACCCCCCCACACCTCTGGCCTGTACCCCAGTGCTTGTATGCATAAATAAATAAAATCTTTAAAAGAAAAAAAGAATTCTTTAAAAAAAAAAAAAGCTTAAACTATCTACAATAACATGCATTAAATGTAAGCATACTTTTAGAGATAAGCTTTGACACATTTGCATGCTTGTGTGATCATCACTAAAATCATCATAGTGCAGGTTCCCATCACCCCAAAAACTGCCTCGCCCCGCATTCTAGTCTATCTGTCTTCGTCCCCAGCCCCAGATAACATGGTCTTCACCACCCATGATTGTGACAGCGGGTGTTTCTATCACTGAGCAGTTGTTGAACTGTCAAAACACATGCACGTGTCTCCTCCTGCTCATGAGAACAGCCCGTATTGAGAAGACAGGACACGCGTGTCAGAGAGGACATGTTCCCGCTGGTGAGACGTGGACTGGGCCACTGCCCCGGCCTGCGGGGCAACAATGGGGGCGCGCGGGAACCACCTAAGAGAATGAATACACAAACAAGGAACGCAAGGGATGAAGGCAAGTCAAGGTTCTGATCAAGCCTCATCTTTTTTATTAAGGACAGGGGTATATATTCACTTAGAGGGGTGGAAGAAGAAGGGGGGAAGGGAGAAGGTTTGAATCAAAGATATTGGCGGTGCAGGTGTTTGGTGCAGGTGTTTGTTTTTAGCTGGCGGGAGATCTCTGGGTGGGATGTCTGTGATCTTAGGCCGGGCCTCCTTTTAAATGGAGATACTTTTGTTCTCCTGGCGCCCTGACCGAAGGTGAGACCGGACGTTTTGCAGTTCTGGCTCCCGGCAGGCCACCCCTATGGGAAACAGCATGGCGGTTTCTCCAACCATTGAAGGTAGATCTGTACGCTCCAGCAGTTCCACTCCTCAGTAGCTGCAGGACACACAGCACTAACTGAGAGGGCCATCGGGAGTCCTGTGTTCCCAGCACGAGTTACAACAGCCGGGGCACAGAGACACCCGAAGTGCCAGTGGCACTCGAGGAGATGCGGCCTCTGTGCTCAGTGGACGACCATTGTTCAGCTGTTCAAAAAAGAAGGATGGATGGAATCCTCCCATTTGCCACGCAGGGATGGAACTGGAAGGGCTTATGCTGAACGAATTAAGTCAGAAGGAAACAGACAAATACCAGATGGTTTCACTCCTATGTGGAATACAAAGGAACAGATAAAACCAATCCAAAAACAAACCCTAGAAATCTAACTGTAGAATTGAGGCTCCAGAAGGGGAGGGTGGGGGTGGGGACTAGGAGAAGGGGGCCCAGTGGTCTGTGGTGATGGGTGGGTGATGTGGTGATGCGCTTATGGGTGCTTAGTTGGTGGGTGTAGTGTCGTGACGTACATCTGGAAGAGTGTGTATCTACACCCCTAAATCATGCATGGTGTGTAGACCAATATTATTGCAATAAAAAATAGTACAATTAAAAGCTGAAAAAAATATATACATACACATTCTGAATATATGTATGTATTTACTTATAAATTATGTATGTCCTGCTGTCAATCTGTAGTATACACTCTAAAAAGCTTAATTTCTGTTTCATTTTCTAGATAAAAAAATGAAAGGAAATGAAAAATAAATACATAAATTCCCACTCTGGGAAAATAAAACTGCCATTAGAATGATATATATACGTATATATTTGAACAATTGGTGAATTCAGGTAAATGGGATATGAGAAGTTTTTACACAATTCTTGAAACCTTTCTTTAAGATTGACATTATATCAAAATATAAAATCACAACAAATGAGTTGCCCTAGATAGACTTCCCAATAAACTCGCTGCACACTCTTCTTTCCCAAAAGTCCCTGGAGTGTTTACCAAGGCTCTCAAGACCAGGCCTCCCCCAGCTCAAAGGCTGGGAAGTGCCAATGACTTGGCACCTGGGCAACTGCCGTCACACAGCTGGGGCCTGGGCTTCTCAAGTCCTTTGGAAGGAGAGGGTCCCGCCCTTTGGTTGAATGCATACAGGCCTCTGGGCACCAGGCTGGAGTTGGCAAGGCAAATATGTTCGTGAAATTGCTTTGCAGCCATCAAACATGGTACATATATGAGTGCTTAAAGCATCCACGTCATTTCAGAATAAAACAGCCTAAAAGGGAATAAATACATATATGTGAGATAAAGCTAATTATTAGACCACCTCTGTTGTGACAGCAGAGTCCTGGAGAGCGGGGGAGACCAGACATCCTGGTTTGTGTGAGACTAACCCAACTTCAGCACTGAGGGGCCTGCATCCTGGCCCTTGGTCCCTGGCAGACTGGGGTGGTCCATCCATAGCCTGAGCCTGCTCCTGGGCTACTGATGCCACACTCGCTTCAGCCGTCACTGTCTTAGTCTGTGTAGGCTGCCTTAACACAACACCGCAGACTGGGGGCCCGAACAACAGAATCATACAGTTCTGGAGGCTGGGAAACCCGAGATCAAGGTGCTGGGCAACTTGGTTCCTCTCTTCCTGGTTGCAGTCACCTTCTTGCTATGTCCTCACACTCTTCTGTGTGTGCCATGGCCAAGGGTGGGGAGGTGACTCTGGCATTTCCTAGTCCATTCTTATGGCTTCATTTACCCTTACTAATGTCTGCAAAGGCCCTGTCTCCAAATGCAGTCACATTAGAGTATTAGAGTTCACTGTTTCAACACGTGCAGTTGTGGGGGGATGTGCCAATTGCTCCCCAGTCTGACCATGAACATCACATCACCCCCCCTCCCACAGCCACAGCTGTGCCACTAGCTCCTCCCCTCCCGCTCTTGGCTTTGGTGTACCTACCCCCATCCCTGCTTTTCCCTCCTGCCATCACCTTCCTCCTCCCATTGGCTCTTGTTACTTCCTAGGAATGTTCTATGCCTTTGAGTTTGCCTTCCTCAGCTCCATGCCTTGATCAAAGGAAAGCCATATACCTGGTTTTCTTAGAAGCTGGATCTGTGAATCCAGAGAAGGAAATTCCTAGACCCCTGTCGTCCCCATAATCTACCTCCTACTCATCCTCCCCCGAGCCTGGCCCTGTCATGATAGAGGCCATCATAGAGTGGGCTGCATGGTGGGGTGGGGGGCAGTTCATGAAGGTTAATGAAGCTCAGGCTGCCAGTCCTTCTGGAGGTTGCTGTCACCCTGCATAGGGCCCCAGAGCCCTGGGCTGGCCTCTTCCTGTCACCGGGACATCATTAGAAATGTTAATTATTAATTATCACTAAAAGCTCTTTTTGCTGCATTGCCATTCTCGATTGCTCTCACTATCTCTCTTTTCCCCCCTTTCTTTCTGTAACTGGATGCTGGTTCCTGGTCTCCTGTTTTCCTCTTAGTCCTTCCCCTCTGCTCACCTCTTACCTGCAGGCTGGGACTCCCTGGGGCATGGGGCAGCCAGGGAGAGGCACCTGGCTAAATCCCTTTGCTGTGTCATTCTGATCAAGAAGCCTGTTTCCTTCTTGCAAAGTATTGAGGGTTCAAGGATGGAGAAAATGGGCAGAACTTGGAGGAGAACTAGGTTCTGATGTTCTGAAACATTCTTTGTGAACCTAGGAAATTTTCCTTCTCTTCATGCCCCTGTACTTTCAGCTCAGGGAGAACCACCTCAACAGATGTCATTTGAAGGAATGCCTAGAAAGGTGTCTCTGTGAAGAATTCCCCTGCATCCTGTACTGGTGCCACATCCTCTTCGCAGGGAGGCAGTTCAGTGGAGCAGGAGAGTTGGAGGAGTCTGGCAGTGGGGGAGGGGAGGGAAGGGTGGTACAAGGTCCAGAGCTGTGACTGTCCGCTCCGAGGGCTTAGGTCACCTCTTTTGATCTCCGATCACATAGTTCAGTGAGAACAGGATTTGGAATCAGGAGACTTGGATTTGAATCCCTATTCTGCCCTGTACTTACTCTGTGACCTTGGACAAGTTAGATAACCTCTCTGAGCCTTCTCATTAAAACAGCAATAATCTCTCCCTGTCTGGGTTACTGGGGAATTTAATGAGGTCATGATCTCTTGCTCCAAGTTTGACATGTTGTAGGTGCTTAATAAATGTTCATGTCTATAAAAAAGATATGACAAAAAATAAAAAGAGATCCCTGCCCTTCTCTATAAAAAAGAGAAGAAAACCATCCTTTTTGTGTGAAAAGGGCTGGGAAGTTTGAATTTTTGAGCACTTGCTAGGTACCAACCCCTTCACATAACTATACATACATTAACATGGGTATGCTTTATATCTTTCAACTCATTTAATCTTCATGACAGTTCTAGGAAGGAACACTAATATGACTGCCACTAGTTATGAAGAAGGAAAATCAGATTAAAAAAAGTGAAATAACTTCTCCAGATCATGTGCTGGTAAGTAGAAAAGCTAGGAGTTTTCAAAATAGTTTATAGGCTAGACGTGTGGTCTGATAATGTAGCTATTGTTATGGCTATTGAGCTCTTGACAAGTGGTTTATCTGAACTGAGATATACTTCAACTATAAATTATAACCCCAATTTCAGAGATTTAGTACAAAAAGAGAGCGAATATAAAATAGCTCATTAATAATTTTCTATGTTGATTCATGTTAAAACAGTAGTATTTGGGATTATATTGAGTTACATAAAACATGCTATTAAAATTAACTTTACCTGCTTCTTTTTCCTATTTCTAACGTGACTACTTAGAGGTCGTAAATGACATATGTGGCTTGCATTATATTTCTACTGCCTCAAACCCTCACTCATAACCCCGCTCATAACCACTTGCCTGCTACTATACCGTCTCCAGCAGTGAGGATTTGTAAATACTCCAAATGGCGGCTGATGACATCGTAGAAAAGTCATCCCCAACTTTTTCAGACAGGTTCCTAGGCATGTGTTTGTGTCAGGAGCCCCCTTATTAAGGTGTCGCCACCTCTGAGAGGAGGAGAACTCCCAGCCTTCTCCAGGCAGTCAGGGAGTCTTTGACCTCCAGTCTCTGCCAGCCTCCTTACCACCCAAAGTGGGGGAGCAATGAAAGGAAAGAGCCTGTATAAGATGAGCCCTCTGCTGCTCAGTCCTGCCCCAGGGAAGGGCGGGGACCCAGATCTAGTTCGACAACTTATCAGCTGCCTGTGAGAGGGAGGCAGTAGCTGGGCAGGACCGGCTCTGCTTGTCTCCGGGTGGATTCTTGTGTGAATAGCTCCAGGGAGAGGAGTTCAGGGCCCGACTGGTGGATATTTCTGCTTTTTAGAAAGCTCCTCTTTCTGTTGACCCTCCTTGTACAGGGTGCTGCAATGCCATAAATAACTCCGGTTTCTGTTTTCTGGAACTGTGCTTCTCAAAGTTCCAAAACATATGGTGGGAAGCTCAGTGCCTCCCAAGACCTACTGAATCACAGTTTGCAGGGATAAGGTCCAAGCTTCCAAGCTCTCTGCCTCTTTCTGGTTTTCTCCCTCTCTTTCTGTCTCTCCCCTTTATCCCCTTCCTATCTCCCCCCCCCCCCCCCCCCCGTGTCTCGCTCCCTCCTTTTCCCCACACTCCTCTCCCTCTTTCTCTTACACACACACACACACACAGTAATTTAAGAGCCAGGCCCGCAAGCAGGGGCTCTCAGCTTGGTATCACAGTGTCCAACAGTGTGATCAGTTGTGACATATGCTGCCAGTAATTTTTCCTAAAAATAAAGTGGCTAAATTTGCAAATTATTTACTTCTTAAATTAAACTGTGCAGATTCAAGACAACTCTTATAATAGTGTCTCTTTTACTTGCTTGTGTTTGGGACAGTGTAGATGAGGGGATTGTGGTGTGACCGCCACATCGGGCATACCCACGCCCCATCTCAGCTCTGCCCCGGATGTCAGGCATCAAGGTCAGCAAGTAGACTAATATTGAGCACTTACTTTATGACCAACCATGTGCTGAAAACTGGATTATCTCACCCAATCCTCACACTAATCCTTAGAGTAGGAACCACTATTACCTTCCATTTACAAATGAGGAAACTGAGAAGGTAGATTACAGTGCTCAAGGTCACCCAGCTAGCAAACAAGCAAACATATCAGAACAAATAAGGTTGCCAGCAGGTGGGCAGTTCTGTCTATTTGGGTAGACTTTAATTGTTTCGTGACTATTGGAGGTGATGGAGAGACTTGTATAATCCTTGCCCCAGGACCCAAATAAGGCAATGCTGCCACCTTTCCATCAGAGGCCCCCAAAATAAAGAACACAGGGAGCAAGGCAAAACATAACAAAGGAACAGGTCATGGGCCTCTGGCCCCAGTCCTCAATGTGGGTGCCCGTGAGTCACATAAACCATTGGGAGAACTCTTACCTCCACGAAGATAGCCTAGAACAAAGCCAACTTTTGGTTGGCTCGGCCAACTTCCATGCCAAAATGTCTACCCGATTCTTGCCTTCTAACATTTCAACTCAAGAAAAGGTCATATTTGCCAGCAAAAGTAGATGGACGCAGATAAGAGCAGGAGCACATTTGTGCCCTCTGGATTTATTTATTTCCGAGTCCCCTTAGTCTCTATCCCTACAAGGAAGCCCCAGGCAATAATCTAAAAGGCACTCTTCCTCCTAGAGGGTGGGAAGCAAAGACACTCCCTGACATTTCCTCCTCCACCACAGTCCTGCTGGAGGCCGATAAGTCAGCACAACTAATGTAACTTTGATTGTTGACAGTGATGTTATTGTTAAGTTCTTTATTTTCCTAGAAGTATGTTGGGAGGGTCTGAAAGTGAGGGTCTCCCATGAGAATATGTTGGGCACATGCATATTATCTGCCCCAGAGTTGGAGATACTCACCGAGGAAGTCACCCAGCATCCTCGTGACAGCCCTTCACGTCTTCGAGGCAGAGCTCACGTGTCCTTGGATTCGCACCTTCTCCTAGACCAACATTTTCAGGTCCCTTAATCCTTCCCCACGGACAGGACTTTCCGCTCTTGCCTCATTGGCTGCCATCCTGAGGACACGCTCCAATTTCTCAATGTCCCTCTTACCTTGTAACGCTCAGGGTTGAGCACTGAGCTCCAGGCAGGACAGACCAGTTCTGACCACATGGAGGCCATGTTATGATCCAGACCAGAGACTCACTTCCTTTAATGTAGCCAAGATTGTGTTCACTTTATGTATCATGTGTCAACCACATAACACAGTTAGTTGTACCATGCTGAGCTAGTGGCCAACTTGCAGAATAACAAACAAATAGGTCATTTTCGCATGGACTGCTGCCAAACCAGGTCTACCCTATCCGGTACTCATGCAATTAATTTTTAACCTAAATGCAGGACTTTGCATTTCTCTCTTCTCATTCCATCATCTTGGTTTCAGCCCTTTGTTCCTTCCTGTTGAGGTCATTTCTTATTTCCATTCTGTCATCTGTAGTGGTAACTATGTTTCCCAGCTTTGTGTCTGCTGCAAACTTGATTAGAACACCTTGCATGTCATCCTCTGAGTCACAGGTGACAATGCCAACGAGGTCAGTGCCAAGGACAGAGCTCTAAGGCATGCCGCTAGAGACCTCCTTTGCGTTGACACAGAAAAACTAATCAACATTCTTTGACTATGGTTGCTCATCCAGCTATGACTCTACTTCCTGTCCTCTGACCCAATTCTCATCTTCCCAACCCATGCTCAAGGGCACCAGGTAAAGCATTTGTCAAATGCCACACTGAAATCAAGATGCATGGGGCCCTATCGTTGGGTTGATCTGCTGCCTGAACAAGTGGAATCGCTGCCGACATGTGATGGGCAAGATAGTTGCCGGGGTGGGGGGCAGGAAAAGGGAAATATGTGTGTCAATGACGGAGAAGAAAGGAATTCTCTGTAAAAAATATAGGGAAGTCCATTTAAAGCAGAAGGACATAATTAGTACATAATTAGTATATAAGCCTTATATTAGTATATAAGTCTCGCCTTGTATCATTATTGCATTTTATTAGCTCCTCTATGAAAAATCCGGGTGGTTTTTTTTTTTTTGCATGTCAGTTTTAGATATTTTGTTACCAAATGATTTTTTTTTAAAATATACACATTAAGTCAGGAGCTGTGTGTCTTTATCACTGGATAAGAATGTGTATAAAGTACCTAGCCAAGGGGTTGCTTTACGCTAAGATCTCAAAAAATATTCATCCTCTTGGTGTGCCCATAGCATGTAACTCTGGGTCTTACACTCAGTAGGTGCTCAATAAGTGTGCGAATGGCTGCACGCAAGGCTACGTGACCGCCTTGTCAGCCTTCAGACTGCCAGAGGAAGGGCAGGGGAACAACGACACGTGGGATTCAGATTTACAGTTGAGCTGAGTCTAATCAGTGCATGTCTGATTCATGTCAACCAAACCAACTTACACGAGGCTGATTGTAAAACCGGAATGCAGCATATTAAATCACTCAGAGTTATTGCCTGACCCAGCTGGAAGGGAGAGGCTCGTGCCCGGCTGGAGGATGTTGGCCAGATAGTCTTGTTTTGGTCAAGAGTGGGAGCAGGACAGGGAATCCTAGAGAAGGTAAGAGCAAGAACAGGGGATGAGCTCCAAAAGCATCTGAGGGAGAGGCCAGGACTACAAGAGAACAGTTCAGCGGGTCTGAGGGCAGGCATGGGGCTCAGTGTGGGAGCCACCCAAGAGATGGGGGCCAAGCGAAGTGCCAGAAAAATCAAGTAGCAAAAGTGAAATCCTCTGGGAGGGTCCAGGGCGTTTGCAGCAAACGTGCTGTGCTGCTGTGCCCAGAGCGCTTGTTACTGGGGCCAGATGCATGGGGCCTGCCAGGCTAGGGCCTGGTGGAAGGACCCAGATCTGGATGGCTTTTAATGACAGTTTAGCATATCAAAACACGGTTTTGGGCCTCCCTGGTGGCGCAGTGGGTTAAGCAACACACTATGAAGCAGACCGCAGCCACTGCAGCATGAGTTCGATCCCTGCTGCCGGCCAGGGAGGGGA
>JAGFMF010011406.1:4282754-4336612 GCA_019455555.1 Galemys pyrenaicus | reverse complement strand
TCCCCTCTCTGGCCGGCAGCAGGGATCGAACTCGTGCTGCAGTGGCTGCGGTTTGCTTCATAGCGCGTTGCTTAACCCACTGCGCCACCAGGGAGGCCCGGGAATGATAATATCGACCCCGCAGATGCTCCGAGGCCTAAATCAGGTAATCCAGAGGCTGCACTTGACATTTCCCCCGCACCCATCCATCTTTCAAGCTGGACAGCGTTGGTGTTTGAAGGATCTGGGTAATCTGGGTTTTCTTGAGCATCGTTTGTGTGTGGCTGGTGTTTGGGGAGCAGAACAGTTGCAGCAAGCAAGGAACACGAAAGGGCCAGGGTTTCCCTAATGGACTAGGGGTTACGTCTCAGCGCTGTCACCGCTACGGCCTGAGCTGACCCACATGGCGCAGCAGAACTCTCCTGTCTGGCCCGCTGCTCCCCTCAGCAGTGTGTTTCAGGAGACCCACCTGGTCTGTTCCCTACTCAGTTTCTGGTGAATCCTCTCACCCCCCACCTCTGGCCTGTACCACTGTCCTTTAAAAACAAAAACAAAAATGAAACACAAAAGGGCCCGTCAGGAGGGACATGAGGCCCTCTCTGGGTTGCAGACAGGTCGCTGCTTCCCTTTCAGTGTCTTCCTTTGGCCGCCATCCTGACGACTGCCCCCCCCCCCGCCCCCTCCCGTCCCGTGGCTCCTCCTGCAGCCATTCGTGCTGAGCCAGAGAAAGAAGTACCTGCATCAGTATTTTCTGTTTTTAACGATAATACACTATAGCTCCCGATCTTCACGTTCAACTCACGCCTCTCTTTCTCTGTCAATTTATTCAACACTTGTTCACTTAATGACCACTTACTGATCACCCACCACGGCCCAGTCATCGTGCCAAGCTCTGGGGATATTGCAGTGAGCAAGGAGCTTAAGTTCACCACCACGTGGAAATTATATTCTCGTGGGATGATTCCCGCCCCCACCTACACCCCACTTCATACAATTTTATTTATTTTTTAAAAAGATTTTATTTATTTATGCATACAAGAGCTGGGGTACAGACCAGAGGTGGGGGTGGGGTGGGAGGAGTCACCAGAGACAGAGCTGGGGTGTAGAACAGGCAGATCGACTGAAATATACCGCTAAGGGGAGCAGCGAGGAGACAGGAGCGGTCTGCTGCGCCACGTGGGTCACTCCCTGGCTGGGGATCGAACTCCTGCTGCTGTGCCACGGATGCTTCACAGTGCGGCGCTCAACCCACTGCGCCACCAGGGAGCCCCCAGTTTTTTTTTTTTTTTTAATCGCTTTTCTTCCTTGGCTGTTTCTTTTTGTGAGCCAGCGGTCCTCCATCCATATAGAACAGCCACCGCTTGGTTGGAAGCCAGTCTGCACAGGAAAGCAGACGCGTGTCAGGCGAGGACGCCTGGTCCCCAGGTCTCACGCCCCGCCACGCTCTTTTCCAGGAAATGAAGGCCATTGCGCTTGGCTGAATGGGGGGCGGCCAGCAGCTGTCCTTGTGGCCCTCCCGTCAGTGGCTCTGCAGGGCTGCTGGGGCAGCCTGTATGCTCTGGGGTGATGGTGCTGGACAGCGGAAAGGGCTCTGCCAGGTTTTCAGGTGGGCACCTGGCGCTTCTCGGAGCTGTCAGGGGAGGCAGGAGGGTGTCTCTAGTGACCTGCTTGTGTGGTGTCTGGCTTGTCTGGCCACATCAGGGCTTTGCACTAGAGTCGCCCTAGTTCTTCACATGGGGGGAGAGTATGGACCCTCTTCCTAAAACCAAGCTGGAGCCTAGCTGCAGACGCTGAGGTTCCCCAAGTACTCGGGAGAGCCTGTGGTGCGGGGTGGGCCTCCCGGTGCAGAGACGCTGTTCTCGAGAGCAAAGAGAACCTGGGAAGGAAGGCTGGTGCTCGTGCCTAAAATGCCTATAATCTGCTCAGGGAGGTGAACCAGGGCCTGATCCCTCTGAGCAAGAGATTACAGGCCTAAACCTGTGATTGTTCCTCAGCCGGGGACCTGCCGTCCTCTGACAGAGCCCGAGAGCAGGAAGAGCGCAGCTGCCGTAGGAGAAAGTCAGCATGGGAGCCGCCATGGCGGGCTGTTGGGAACAAATGGGGCAAAGTAACGATTGCAGCGCTGCTGACTGGAGCTGATGTTTGCAGAACAGCCGGAAATGACCTACTCGCCTCCAAAACCAACAGGGGAACTGAAGTCAGTGAGCCTAGGACAGAGCTTGCTGGGCCCTGGAAAGGGTTTTTGCGTCCCCAACACTTCTCTCTCCCGCAGAAATACCCACACGCCAAGCTGCCCACCACCACACCATCAAAAGCTGGCCAGGGGGTGGGAGAGGCGCTCCCAGCTGCCTGGGACGCGCTGATCCTCTCCAAGCTCATCCTCAGCTGGTCTCTGCGTGCGTGTCCTCAGCCTCCCACTGGCCTGGCTGTGCTGCCACCACATCTGGCCTCTGATTTCCCTCTTGCCAAGGCCCAGAAATCAATGAAGATACAATGCATGTGCCTTTTGACCCAAAATGACTCCAGATTGTTCTATGAGTGCAGCCCGCTGGGCCTAGGTTCCCATTATTTCATTTTTCCTCCTTTCCTTCTCCTCCCATGATGCTTTCCCCTCCTCTTTTCTTCCTCTTTCCTTCCTTCCTTCCGTCTTCCCTTTCTGCCTTCACACTGTGTTAGTCTGGGTTGCCAAGATGAAATTTCAAGGAGCATTAGTTTTCTGGGGGGCAACGCCTGTGTTAGAGAAAATGCCGAGGGAGCCAAACAAGGCAGAGAAGCCTCGTGAGTCTGACCCGAGCCCGGGAGGGAAAATGGGCAAGAGGATGTTGATGGCCCTGCCCTTAAGGAAGGTCCAGCACGGTATCAGGTGTCCTGGTGCCTGGGGCCTGGGCCTGCTGTGGCATCCCTGCTGTGCTCTGTCATCAGCTGGGAGCAGCCGTGGGGAGCGGGGGCCTGGTGCCAACTGGGCAATGGGCTGTGAGTCAGCACGGAGGCTTGTCTGTCCTGTCCCTGCAGTTGGAGCTCTGCCAGGCACGTGCCCGTGGCTCCCGTGACCCAGCTGGTTGGCATGTGTGAAGCCGGCACACCTTGCCACCTTCAATGGACTCTTCCTTGTCCTCTGGAATCCCACACGGCTTAGCGTGCCCTTCCCTATCAGGCCTTCCCTGACTACTTAGAATTGCAATTTCTGTCCAACCCTCCCTCACCCCTTTCCCTGCTTCATTTTTCTCCCTAACTCTTATCACTATCTAACTTACCATGTATTTTCCTTTTACTTATTTTCTTATAGTCCCTACTGGGATTTAAGGATCACGAGGGCAGGGTTTTTGTTTATCTTGTTCACTGCTGTATCTCCAATGCCAAAATAGCACCTGGTACTAAATAACTGTTTACTGAGTGAATGGAACATTCATCCAATATTCAAGATTATTCAGAGCAAACGGTGGGCTCAGTGTCTCCAGCAGGTGTGTGGCCTCAGGGGAAGGGTTGCCTCCTTCAGAGCACCCCTTTCCGGGAGCTGGAGAGGTAGGTGCTTTGGTGCCGGGATAAACGGATAAACGTCATGAAGTTTAGCATTAGACAGACTCAGAGTGGTCCCAGTCTTATCACTTACCGGCTGTGTGATCTTGAGCAAGGTACTTAACCTCTCTGAGTTGTAACCCCCTCCCGGGTGAAATGAGGACGCTGATATAGGACTACCAGGATGGTTTCAAGGTTGAGAGGATTCTGATTACCCCAACTAAGCCTTGAAGACTCTTCTTACTTTACAATCAGCACCCACTAAGGGATTGTCAACAAACTATTTCCTCTAGTGAGGGAGAACTTTAGGTGACCCACTTTCCCAGGTCCCTTGGGGCCCTTTCCCGCGCTCCCTCCTTCCATCATCCTCTCCCCCCAAATAGCAGTAAGGTTTTCCAATGCCAGGTCACTGTCATAGCTAATAGCTGTCCTTTCCTAAGGGCCACTGCTTTGCATATGCTGTCACATGACTTAAATAATCAGAGCTTGATGATGACAAGGACCACCTAGCTGGTCCCCTGCTCTGACCCCAGGCTCTGGCGCTGAGTAGATGCTCTGTTAATATTTGTTAAATCATCACAGACAACCCCAAGATTCTTGCTTTCGTCCTTGTTTTACAAATGTGGAGCTAAAGCTTGCCCACAGTCCCAGAGCAAATAAGTGGTGGGTGCAAGACTTGAACTCAGAGCCTTTCTGTCTCCCCACCTGAGAGCTGTTAATTCTACAGCACTGCCGAGGAAGGTGGTTCCTTAACAGAGTCCCCAGAGGTGGAGCCCAGGATGCAGCACAGATTTGTGATGTCACAGGACCCTGGTTATAGAAGGACCAGGGACCTTCATTTTGGGGTCAGCGCGGCCTCACAAATGTACTTTTAGCCCATTGACTTTTATCGTGAGAACATGATTTTCTAGGTTGAGTGAATCATCCTTGGCTGACAGGTAGATCTCTTCATTTTTGTCTTCAGCTATTCCTGAATTCTTGACAATGTTGAGTCATTCCTTGCCAAGGCATTGCCAATGTTGTGGCAGTGGGGACGTTTGATGCGGCCCTCTGGCTTGGTGAGTCTGCAGGCTTTCTTGCATCATGGCACAGATGCTCCACCTGCTCTAGGTAGTCCTTTGCTCCTGGCCGGTGCTTTCAAAGTCTCCAGGGTAAGTGGAGGTAGTCGCAATACAAATAGACAAAGTATATTTGTATAATTGCAAAGGATAAAGCCTTTTAATGATTGGAGCTGGGCCCTTTGTGCTTGAAATAAGACTCAGGCACACCCAAATGCACAAACACCCTGGGATGTAAAACTTGTCTTTATTGTGCAAACAGCAGTGTTTGCCTTTAAATAATGCAATTAAAATAGTGTTACTTATAAGTAGAGTGTGGGATTAGCTAGTGTCAACTCCTTGAGAGTCAGAGGAAGCTATTAGGACAGAGCCATTTTTTTTTGAGGACCACCTCACTTTCTTGAAATCCCCCCACTCCCTGTTCTGCTTTGGGGGTTGTGATTTTTCATCATTGGTCAATGGCAGAGGGCGTGAGTCTTGCCCTGTGAGATTCTTATGTCTCTTAGAGCTGACCCTGGCTCTTTATACATACCCTCTCAGTCATATCTTCCAGTAGATGTCTGGATTAGTTTAGTTGGAAAATATAAAGTTGGTAATGACTTTAGAGGAGGCCAAAATATTGGGTCATCAGAGACCAATGGGAGGGGGTTCAATAAATACAACTTCAGTATTTAAAAGATTATACTTGAATTCCCTTAGAAAAATTCCTGAAAGTAAAGATTATCCACTTAAACACCCAAAGATAGCTTTTACGAAAAAGGCACTTTAGGGCAATCAATCTTAATGTTGCCCTTCACAATTCCAACCCCCTCATGCGCTATTAAAGAATAGACCTTTAACCTTCCCTTGGGTCTCAGTTCACCAGCACCCTCCTCTTCGAGACCCACTTCTGCTGGGGAACTTTTCATCTTTTCTATAAGGCAGTTCTGGGAGAACCGTACCTTCCCCAGGTACAGTCACCTGTGCTGAGCTCTGACGTCAGGAAGGATCCCTACCATTGGGTTCCAATCTATAAGCGATACAGGTAGAACTCAAATCCTCCAATTCAATTCCTAACTCTGGGGTTTTCTCTTAAAACTCTTAAGCAGAGCATGATCTTCTAGAATCCTTTGCCTTCCACTCACACACATTTCTGAGTTTCCCAAGGAAAAGGAGGTAGAACTTCTCACTGTCTTCAGATTAATTTTTTTTCCTGGTAGCTTAGAAGTTGGAAAAATATCAAGGGATAAAGCGAACGGTGATATTCCTTTCTTATCTTAGTTCAGTTTTTTTTTTCATTGCAGCAACTTTTATATCCATTTCAAAAATGGTAAGATACATGTATGAGACACATCATTCATTCTACACATTTTTCTTAGTTGTCATGCAGAGTTGGGGTTCCTTCATAAGAATTCTGAGGCTCTACTAGGATCTCTAGACTACAAATTGGAAAACTACTGTTCTAGAACAACAAAAAAAGTATTGATAGTTTGAGTGTTTCCTACAAGTCTGTCACAACGCTAAGTGCTAAGTGCCTTACATACTCTCTATTTTATTCTCATGACAACCTAACAAAATAGATACTAATATTACCTCCATTTTATGAATGAGGAAACATAGGCTTAGAGAGATAAAATAATCTACATAGAGTGTAAGTGGCAGAGTCAGGATTTTGACGTGCATATTTCTGATTTCAAACCCACGCTCTTAATCACAGGACTGGAATTTGGCATATACAGCTATCTACCCTTTGAGACTTGCTACTTTGAACTTAGCTCTTTATATCTTCTGTAGATACTGCTCAGTAGATGCATTTTAATTAATTAGTGATGAGGGTTTAAAAAATGATTACTATGATTTTACTACTTTTCAAATAAGAGGCATTTCAATAGAGGCATTTTAACCTTGAATATAGGTTGTTGCTTATCTTGGATGACCTTGGTTGACGATTGTCTTTGAAGTTTCTAATTCCAAATCAAAATGTAACAGATAGCTGTCAGAGAAAGACTTGAATTGGAATGCTATCTCTCAGTCTAATTAAGGATCTTGATGCAGATTATTTTGTTTACAATTCATGAGTCTTGCATCCTATTTCCTAGGGCATTCAACTAAGCTTCTTCATCATTGTCACTGTCATCATCATCACCATACTCATTTTCTTAAGTATATATTTATCAATCACCTTATTCTGTAATGAACACTTCTAGTTCTGGGAATAAATATAAAGAGGTATGAAACAGGTCCAGTGCTTGAGGAGCTTCTAATCCAAAGGGAGAAACCAAGGAGAGCTATAACGTGGAGGTGGATTTAGTCTGGGCTAAATCAAAGAGAGTTATTTGAAGGAAGAGGGGAGCAGAATTATGACTTGTAGTAGTCTATAAGAGATATATAAGCAAAGGCAGAGAGAAGTGCAAGTGCATATTTAAAGAAATCCACATTCAAAGAAATGTAGGCAGTATAGTGGATAGTATTTGAAAGTTATAACTTGTCTGGAATATATTTCATGTGGTGTGAGGTAGGGATTTGACTATTTTTCTCCATATGGATGTTTAATTGTTCCAACACAATTTATGAATTATTGATCCCTTCCCACTAATTAAAAAATCACATCTCCTTCATAACAGATTACCGTAAATACTTAGGATTGTTTTTGGAATCTGTTCAATTTCATCCTCCTCTTTCTCTGTACCTGAGCCAGTACCACATTGTTTACATTCATATAACTTTATAATATTCTTAACAACTGATCTGGTAGGTTCAGCCTTCCCTTTATTCTTTTGCAGAGTAGTTGTGACTATTCTTACTCCTTGACACCTCTGTATGAATTCTACAAGTTGCTAATCAAATTTCTTGGAAAAAGCATAGGGGGCAAGAAAAGAACCCATGAGGCTTACAGGCAGTGTAATGGACCATGAGGCTGGAAAAGTAGTTTGAAGGTCAAACTTAGATTGTCAAACTTAGATAGGCTTAGACTATCAAGCTAAGACATGCAGAACCCACAGTACTCTGGGTCATTTCTAAAGATGCTGAGATAACTTCTGGATTCAGTATTCCCTCAAACCCCTTAAGAAATTTGTACTGCTTTGCCTGCCTACAGGCTGGCTAAAACACCCATGTTCCAGAGCCCCACATGGGGGCCTAAAGAGAGAGCTCAGCCTATTTGGAAGACCAAAGAAAGCTTGTCCATTTATACCTATTCAGAACGCAGAAGTGACCTGAATCTGAAACCCCAAGGCAGCTCCTTCCTCTCTGCCTTGGTCTTTTCACTACCTCTGCCCCTTTTCGCATGCAGCCCTCCCTGGCTGCCATCTGTCACAGTTACAGATGATTGGACAAGATAAGGAAAGAGAGTCAGCAGCCTGTGTGTCTTTCCCTGAGGACAAATGTCAGCCCTGGATCAGAAATCAAGGGAAGCAACCCTGGTCTTTGGGTGAGAAGAGGGAGCACCAAGGCCCTTTGGACAAGCCTCTGAGGACTGGCTGCCCTCTCATCCATCCCATTCCATTAGCTACAGGACACAAACATGTGTGCAGGGAAGTGCCTCTGTGTTTTCCTTTCCTCTGATTTCTCTCTTCTTCAGTTTTTATTTATTTTTTCATTCAACAAGTATTTATTAAATGTGTGTTATGTTCCAGGTACTGGGTAAACATGTGAACAAACGGAATTGGTTTCTGTCCTCATGGAGCACATGGTTTGGTGAGGGAGAGAACCAGTAATAAGCTAACAAATATACACAAACTTCATTTCTCCTGTGCCCTCCTCTCCTCTAAGCACAGTTCTCCCTCAGGAAGCCCCTACCAGAAATGGACATATGTTAGGGTAGGTGATATAGTCATATAAGTAACTCTAGGCATACCAGCCTGGAGTAGAGTGGGAGTGGGAGAGTAATGGGTGACTTCTGTGTGTAAGGGGAAGTCTAAAAAGGTCTTGAAAATCTTGCCTGGATTATCATTTTTCTTTCCCTATTAAAGGGTCAGATAAATGTCCCATGTCTAATAATATCCCCTAAATGGGATGGAGATGAATTTTTCTTCTCTACTCAAGGAAGAGGAGAATGGTGAATACAAAAATCATGGGCAGGAGGACAGAATATTCTGAAAGGAAGTCAGGGGGATTCTGACTTCTCCAAAGGCAATTTACAAAATATCTTCCTCAGAGGGGCTGCTGGTGCTGGTGAGTGTGATATGACATATATAATTGAAACCCTGGAATTCTTCTGCAACCAGATTAATCTGAAAGACCAAGAGAGCAAGCAGTACATGAAAGGGGAAAGAGTAGTGACATAACCTTGAATACAAAGCAATCTTATGGAGAAGAGATGAAGGGGAAAAGAACTGGAAGTGTCAGAGGGCCTTTGATCAGAGGGAAAATTATGAAGAACTTTAAACAGCTCTCCAAGACTCCAAAGATAGAAACCTTTTAATACTTGAATATAGGTACATGGAATTTGTTCAAAACCAAACAGACCAGAAGTATGGCCTTGAGTCATCACTCTCTGCATTTATAAATAAATAAATTGTAGTGGGGAAGGTGGAGTAGGGAGCTGAGAGGAGCATTTAATTATTTCTAAGGTTTCCCTACCTTTAATATGATGTGATTCTATTTTTAGCTCCATAGAGCAGATAACATGTGTCTAGAAATGTACATAGGAAAGTATTTTTTTAAGATTATTTTTGGAGTCTGTAGGCTCTTTGAGGGCATCATCTATACTTCTAGCATAGAAATGTGCATAAAATTTGTTGGGTGATTTGAATGAGGAAAAATAAAACATGAAAATTTCCCTCTTACAGAGAAAACTACTTTTGGGTTGGCAAGACCAGATAATATACTTTAAACAGTTAAGGAGGTCTTCTAGACAATCAATCAAACAACAACAAAACAAACCTTTAGACACTGACAACAAAATGGCGGCTACTAGATGGAAAGGTAAAGAAACAGCTTGGTGGTGGATGGTGATTGGACATTTGGTAATGACTGTAATGTGGAACACAAGGTTGCTAAGGAGAAAAACAGCACACCTGAAGCCTGTACAGAGTTGTAAATTAGTATTACCTCCATTTAACATATACCTGCCCCAAAAGAAGTCTACTAGACAATCCACATTTAAGTTCTAAATTCTGACTCGACTCCCTTGTTCCAGAGTACCACAGACAGCTCCATGGTGCTGAAGGTAGAGCTATAATGAGGTGAATGCACTTTCCATTCAGTGTTCACTGAGTCACTCATCCCATAAACATTCGCTGAGGGCTTATTATATGCAGGCAGCATCCAATAAAAGGAGAGAATAATTTTTTGGATTATTTTAAAAATTGAAGATCACCTTAGAGGAAATGACCCAAAACTTATAATATAGGTTTCCAAAACAAGGAAAAGGAGACAAAAAAGAAAAACAATTTTAGTTTAGAAAGCTGAATTTTGAAAGATTAGGGAATTCATAATAGGTACTAGTTATTGAGTACTTACTATGATCTAGTCTGTGTACAAATATTTCCATAAACTAGGAGCCCATAGAGGGCATGGGTCCCAGAACACATGGTTTATAAGTAAGAACAGGATCAAGGACCACATCTGTTTCCCTCCAGAGCCTGGGGTCTTTTCTAAATTTTCATTATGCCCCCATTAGACCATAGCAGGAATGCGGAACATTCTAGTCTGCACACAGCTTACTTACTTCAGCTTATTGCAGGAACCCCAGCATCTTTGCTCCCTTTATTCCTCTAATGTGTCTCCTTGCCAACTTGACACAGGACAGCACCAATGAGTAACTGGTGGTGAAAGGGAGCAGAAGATTTCCAGAATTATCTGAGATGTATGAGTTGTATTAATCAGAGTTCTTTCAGTGAAATAGTAGTTTCTCTAACCCAAAGGGCAATTAGGAATCAAGACTAGGAAGGAGAGGTATAGATCTAGTTTCAGATGGACTAAGTATTGGGTAGGGGTGACACCATGCCATAACCCTGCCATTTCTCTAGCTCTCAGCTTCTGCTTTGCTATATTCTGAAGAAAGCTCTCATTACATGACAGACGGCTGCCAGGAAAGAATGCTGTCTCTCTCAGTTTCCATGCATTGATCACAGACAACATTCTGATTGGCCTGCTTACGTATGTGCACATATTCTGATCGCCCAGCCTCAGTCTCAAAACTTACCTTTTTGGGGCAAGGACCTATGGGGTATGTGAATAGTGGCTCAGGTGGGATCACCTAAAGTGAGGGAAGACCTTGTTCTAAAGAAAAAGAATAAAGATAATGGGGAATCAGATGGGACAAGTAAAAATGTTAAATACTCTGGACCCTCTATCCAGCCCCAGGCAATTAGAATAGGGCTTCCAGGGAAATCTTCTGAGAGGGAGGAGGTATAGGAAACAGGGCACAGGAAGGATAAACAGTACTACTCAGTTGGCTTTTTATAACAAAGACCAGTTCTGGTTCTTGGTTTTACCTGCAGAGTTCACCAATATAGGTGAACCTGTATGGGGTTGAAGATCAAGTCTATCCACATAATAATGACCGCTGTCTTTTCTACCTCTCTGCAGTTGAGCTAAGGCTGTCTGCCCCTCTTCTCTTATAGCCTCATAACAACTCTGGCAGGTAGTAAAGGGAGGTGGGACTTCCCTGTTTTACAGGTGAGGAAACTAAGTTTCTGAGAAGCTAAGTGACTTTCCAAGGTCACTCGGTTAGTTCAGTTGCAGAGCTGTGATGATCAACTAGCTTTCCAGCATACAGAATCAATTAAAGGCCTATGAAAAAACTACAACATGAGCAAGACTGGTAAGTGATGAGGAAAAATCTCATTGGCCAGACAAAAAACTGCAGAGGGAACAGATCTGCCAGTTGGAAAGGCAAAAACAGGAAGCTTGGCCCGATTGCCCAAGAAGAAAACAAAGAAATAGCTAGAATTTATAGGTGTGAGGAGAGGAAAATCAAAGAAAGAAATGAGATGCAACCTGCAAAACACATCCAAGAAAATAGAAAAACATTCTTTAAAATACACTAGGAACAAGAGGAAGATAAGAGAGAATGTTTCTTCCTAATAGATGATGAGGCAAAGCTGATAGTAGATGACACCAGAATGCATAGGTTTTTAATGCTTTATTCCTTGGGTAGCTGGGACAAACTGCACACCCACTAGAAGAAAACAAGGGGAGAGTAAAGGGTGACAGGAAATCACCTGCAGGGAACTGAAGACCTGGGATGACCAAGGGCAGGGACCCTCGGCCCCCAAGGGGGGACCCTGCATGTCTCTCTGCCCCACCTCTCACTGCACAGACAGTGAAACTGAGGGTAGTGAGCTGCCCAAGGTCACTCAGTGGTGCAAGAGCCAGGCTTCTGGCTCTCAGTTCACTGTTTTTCTGGCACAGTTGAGAGACAGGGGGAAGGAGGGACAGTGATGGATAAACCAAGCTATATAAACCTAGTGTGGAAATTCGTCAAATAACCCTGATTGAAGGCAAGGTGGAGGATAGGACCCGAGGAAGCTCAGAATTAAGGAGGAAGCTGCTTTGCCATCAGGATTCTCATTTTGCTTTCACTCTGGCCTCTGGTCGTCTGGCAGGTTTTTTAGGGTGTTAAGGTCTCAGACTCCCTTAGCTGAGGGTCTCTGGATCACTGATTTTGTCACTGGTGCTTGTCACTGGTGTTTAGATGCTGCCTGTCTTGCCTTGTCTCTTGAGTCAGTTTTCTGTTGCCACAAAAATGTCATCTCACAAGCTCCCCCCAAGATTTATAGGAACTTCTTTGCTAGAGGTGGGTCGGTGATCGTGGCTGGGCTCAGCTAGGAAGGTTCTCTTGTCTGGTTGGATTCCATCCCATTGCGGGACGGTTGATCTGCTGTTAACTGACCCGAGGATGGCTGTGACAGGGCATTTGGGATGGCTCAGAGGATGAGATGATTTAGCTCTTTGTTAGGTGCCCAGCAGGCTTGCCCAGATATTCCCATGCAGCGCAGGGGTGCATGGCCCGTCAGCCCCACCACACAAGGAATGGAAACATGTTAGCAAACGTGTTTGCTGACATTTTATTGGCCAAAGTGAATTACATGCCCGAGTCCACAGCCAGAGTGGGCAGAACTACAAAATTACAGGGCGGAGGGCATAATTCAGCAAGACCATTAACTGGAGCTGCTAACACAATCCATCGACCACCAGGTCTCTATTCCCAGGGTCTTTGGTTCCGATGCCTGCTCTACTCCCCACCATTTTTTTTTCTTTTTTGAGAGATTGATTTATTTATGCATGCAAGCACTGGGGTACAGGCCAGAGGCGTGGGAGGCAACAGGATTCACCAGAGACAGAGTGGGGAGCAGAACAGGCAAATTAACTGAAACACACTGCTGTGGGAATAGCAGGTGAGACAGGAGAGGTCTGCTGCGCCATGTGGGTCCCCTCCCCAGTTGGCGGCGGGGATCGAACTTGTGCTGCCGTGACTGTGGTTTGCCTCATAGTGCGTTGCCTAACCCACTGCGCCACCAGGGAGGCCCCTACTCCCCACCATGTTGGTCCTCCTGAATGAGCAGCTAATCTGGCACCCAAACCTCATCCTTGGGAGTTCTCTGCTCCTTGGAGGTCCCACAGTCCATTCGCCAGTGGAACAGCAGCTGAGCTGTATGCTCTGGTTCCGCCCAGGTGGATATTCGGGTACCTTCATGTAGGCTGAGTCTGCCTTTCTGAGGACAGTGATAAAGACGCTGCAAGTTCAGAACCTGCCAGTGTCGGCAGCACCTCTGAAAGTTCTTTAGCTGGAAACTCCAAACCATGGACGTTCATCAGCTGCTCCTCCTTTGCAAGTCTTCCATGCCCATGGACACATACCGAGAAGAAGGCAGGCCGATTCTGCAGCTTTTAACCCTATGTCCACAACACCTTGGACACTGTCCTCTGGGAAGATGCCATGGGCTGAATTTCGTTCTCCCCCAAATCCACCTATTGGAAATCCTAATCCCCAGCACCTCATACTGTGTTTGGAGATAGGGCCTTTGAAGAGGTAACAGCGTTAAGTGAGATCATTAGTGTGACCAGCACCCAACTGACTGGGTACTGGTCCCCGTACTAGAGGAGGAGACCAGGACACAGGCAGGGGAGATCATCTGAAGACAAAGGGCCGAGCATCCGCAAGCCAAGGAGCAATCTTGCTGACAGCCTGAGCTCAGGGTCTGGTTCCAGCAGTGCGAGAAAACAGGTTTCTGTTGTTCAACTTTCCAGTCTGGGGCACTGTGTTGGCAAATACCACATCTTCGTGTGCAGCCCAAGACAGGCAGGAGTGCAGTCCTAGCCACTGGACTAATGCTGCCGGGAGATGGCCCTCCCACAGCTCCTGAGCCCGGAAGAGAGGCCCTCAACGGAGGATCCATCCTGCATGGAATCACTTTCTGGTTTCCACTGTGAAGTCTGAGCTTGTCCTGGCTTTCCCACCGACCTTTCCGCCTCCAGTGCGGTAGGTCCTGGAGGTGACCCTTGCATCCCCCGACACTGCTGAGGTTTCCTCAGTTCTGGCTCCTCTGCCTTCTCCTGCTTGGCTGGGCCTGCCTGTGTGCAACCCCTCCTCATCCCCACCAGCCCGTTCTAGCAGTTCATCATCCCCTGGCTGGGCTTCTGATTGCCAGAATATCGGGCCTAGATGTTCATGAATTTAGGCTGTCAAAGCCCATTCTCTTTTTTCTATCACCCTAAACTACATATACACGATTTGATCTTTTTTTCCTGAAAGAAAAAATAATAATGCCTCTATAATTTGAGAAAAGAAGGAAAGAACGTTTCATTAGAAATCGATGAGTAAGAGCCCACGTTAAGTTCTGAGGCAGAACAGCCTGTCAAAGAAGCACTTGCTGGATGTTGAAGCCCAGTTTAGATGACAAAGGATGGGCTGGTGCCTGGGACATGAGCCAGGTGGCCACTGCACTGCGGTGTGGACAGAGCTCGAGGCCAGGCCTCGGAAGAGTCAGCCCAGAATCTAGTTCTCTCGTCAGTCTTGAGTTGCTGAGTATGATGCCGTGAGCCACTTGGCCAGGTGCTGAGCACGGAGTTGAATAAAGGTGACAGATTCGTACCCTGCCTCGTGGGACACTTGCTCTCCCAGAGTGGGGTGTTCGCTGACACCTGAGCTCCTGTCCCCCCATCTAAGACAGGAGGCTTGGGTCATGGGACTGTGGGCTGCTACATCCTCTCCTGCCTCTGCATTGTACCCGGGCTGTCCAGGGTATGAGGCCACGAGGACTAGATTGTGACAGGGGTGACTCTGAAGTTGAGAAGGTGGGGGGTGGGGGTGGGAGGTGGGGGTATCTCTAAAGTTGAGAAGAGAGAGCTGAGTCCGGAAATATTCCTTGAGAATGAATTGACTTGGCCATGGGGAAGGAGTGAATCTGAAGCAGCAAAAATACCTGAAGTGTTTAAGTTGAAGGTATCATCAAAAAGGAAAACACAGTCTTCCACCTTCTGAGGGAACTGAATATCTGGTGTCAGAGCCAAACCATAGGTGCCCACTCTTCAGCCAACTCAAGAAATAGTCTTTGGTGCCCTCCATATCCCAGGCTACAAGCTAGATGTGAAGGATGCAGAGATGAGTAAGAGGAGATTCCTGGTTACAGAGTTAGAGTAGAAGTGGGGTGAGGAGGAAGACACTTGATTGAGCCTAATGCAAGTAGCCTGAGACTCCCACTTAAACCGGTCTTGCAAGCCAAATGCTAAAATGATTCATTTTGATGCAGGGCTCCGGGAAGGCCTCATGGAGGAGGTGATGTTTGAGCTGGATCTTTAGTACAATAAATTAAAATAGGTCATCTGAGTGTAGGCACTTACGGAAGCATCATCTTTGGCGAGAGGAGAATGATCTAGAACATGATTCAGTTTGGAAGTGGCTCAGGGGGAGAGGGGTGATCTTCAGGGATGACTCTGAGTGTCTAGGTGTCCAAATAAGGCAGACCAGATACTGTGATTTAATTGAAAATTAAGTGGAGTCACCATCCAGAGGAGGGGAGAAACTCTGGTAAGGAGCGTGGAGTGGGGGAGTCAGCAAGAAGGGGAGGTGAGAGAAAGGGAAGGTACAACCAGGCAGTGGGAGGCTGCAGACCTGCAAGGGCGGAACAGGCCTGTGCTGCAAAGCTGTGGAAAGCTCGGGAGCCTGAGGGACAGTGAGCTGATGAGCTGCTTGGGCAGTGAAGCAAGGAAAGGAGCTGGGATGGCAGCTGAGAAGATCTGTGGGTCAGTGGAGGAGGGAGGCTGTCAGCCACCTGGGGGTTCGTAGCTCCTACCTGCCCCCGCCTGAGCCTGGGCTCAGTGAGCGGGTTGCGGTGACGAGGCTCTGCACAGTGACCCAGCACAGGGCCCTGTGCGCGTGGAGGAGGTCGGACTAGAGCACACGCGGGCGGGCTGCTGGGGCGGTGGCCGCCAGAGGCTGTCTGCTCATCACAGGTATCACAGGGCCTCGGTTGTGCCTCTGATGGGACGGGATGGGACAGGTGCTAGCCCCGACCGCCCCCCATGCTGCTCCCTCTGGCTTCCTCCCTTCTCCTCTGCCTTCCTTTCCTTTTCTTCTTCTTTCCTCTCTTCCTCCCTGTCACTTCCCTTCCTTTCAACAAAAATTGTTCAGCATCTTTTGCATTTATATATATTTTTTCTATGTAGAGGCTTAGAGAGCCTTTTTTTCCCTCTCTTTTTAAATTTTTTTATTTATATATATTTGACATCAGTTGTAATCCCCACGTACTCCCCATCACCATATCACCAGTGCACCATCACCTCAGTCCCCTGTGCTCCCGTCTGCCCTCAACCCTCCCCCTCCCCCTCCCCACCAAGTGTCCCCAATTTGTCCTTCTCTTTTCATTTTTGGTTTTTGTGTCTTTATTGTTATTATTATTGTTGTTGTTCTTATTCCTTTCCTTGATCCTTATTTGGTTCCCTTATATTCCTCCCAGGGGAGGAACCATCTGGTATTTTCCTTTTGCCTTCTGACTTACTTCGCTGAGCATAATCCCTTCCAGTTCCATCCATGTTCCTATGAATGCTCCTAGTTTTTCTTTTTTGATTGCTGAGTAGTATTCCATTGTGTATATGTACCACAGCTTCCCGATCCACTCATCTATTTTTGGGCATTTAGGTTGTTTCCTTGTCTTACCTATTGTAAAGAGTACTGCTATAAACATAGGGGTGCCGGTATTCTTTTGAATCAGTGTATTTGTGTCTTTTGGGTATATTCCTAGGAGTGGGATTGCTGGATCATATGGAAGTTCCATTCTTAGTAGATCGAGGAACCGCCATACTAGAGATCCTTTTAAAGAGGAAAAACTCAGGCCCAGTTACAGCAGCAGCGGGGCTCCCTACCCTCCGTACCCCTATCTGCAACACCCTACCTGCACCCCCAGGCCAGACAGGGCGCATCTTGTGGGCTGTGCTCTTCTGTACCTGTTCCCCTGTTGATGGCTTGCCAAAGGGGATTGCGAGAGGGCTCTCAGATTCTTTTGCAGAGTTTTTTCTTTTTATTTTCTCAGTCATCATTATCTTCTAATGTCAAAATGTCTTCTTTCTCCCAGATTTTTTGACTTGAATTCCTAACATTCCCATCTGGTTCCAAGAAAAAGATGACTGGTTCTGTTGGGAGGTTATTCATTGTAACAGTGGTTACCCTGAAGAACACTTAGTATAACATTGGGCATTATGTCGAACAAGTTACCATTTTTACTCCTTTCAATGACTTGGCGTGGTAGATATTATCCCTCTATTTCTCAGATGCACACACTGAGGCCCAGAGAGATTAAGTTAACTTGGCCAAGCCCAGGCAGTGAGTGAGCTTCCATTCCGGGCTCTCTGCTGCTGGAGCTGTGCTAATAAATATCTGGACTCCTTTTGGTCTTGAAACAAAGCCTCATAGGTGGTCTCTCACATGGGATGAGAAATCAGCTGAGTCCCTTCGCTTCAGCCCCAGCTCCCCTCCCTGTGAGATAGAGACCTTCAGTTCCAGCACCATCCACCACCCGGATGCATCCAGCTGCTCTGTTACTGATGCGTGGGGGTCGTTTCATCACCAGCTTTTCAGAGCAAGGGGAGCAAAGGTAATTTGGCAGCAAAAAGGACAGAGCCCAGACATAGAACACCCAAGGACAAGGGCAAGGGAGGGAGTCGGTTCCATTTTTCAATCCTGGTGACTTTATTGGCAGGACAAGGTAACCAAGCGTTGCCAAAGCTAGTTCATCAAGTTCCTGCACCTTTGTCTCCAGCAGGAGCTGACGCTCCTCCTCTCGAGGCAAGCTAGTTGGCGCCCCGCAGCTGATGGCTCCTGTCACAAGTCTGTCTGCCGCTTCCTGTTCCCTTCTTTGATCCCCCAGAGATGATCCCTACATGGTGTACAGCAGTCTAGCTAACAAAATGTATTTTCACAAGAACCCTCTCTCCATGCAGGCGATGAGGCCATATTCCAAGCATGATTTCTGGCTCCCGAAAAGCCTGGGCTTCGTTCTGAAATGCTGCTCCCCTCTCTTTACCTGACTTTGCATCTTTATCTATTTCATTTGCCAGATTTAAACCACAAGCCTTAGCTCTTGCCCAAATTTTCAGGCCCTGCATTTACCTGTAAGGGAAATAGTGCTACCTCCATGAATACAAGGAAAGACGAAGGCCAGAAGGGGTTACTCTTGAATGAGGGCAGATGGCTATTAAGTACAAAAGCCAAGATTCAAGGTTGGGGCTCTTCCCACTGCCTACTGCCTACTGCCGTGCTGTCTCCAACTGAGGGGCCTCCTGGGGGCCGTAAAGCACAGGCAGGATTTGGATGGCAAGGGAGGACGCGAGAAAGGCACGAAGGTGGAGCAGTGCCTGGCAAGCACGCACGGCTGGAGGACAGATGGGCTGGGGAAAGGGGCCTACTTGGAGGGCCTGCTTGGTCATGTTAATGACTAAGAGAAGCATTGCAGGCGTCGTCAGTGGGAGCCACTGGGGTTTGGACGTGGGGTGTGGGGTCTTCTTACCTGAACTTTCAAAGGAAATATCTGCCACTCCGAGGAAGCAGCTCACAGCAGTTCTTGGAGCCCAGGTAAGAGGAATAAAGCTGAACCTGGTGGCTCTTTCCAGTGGGACATTGCAGAGATTCTGTGCCCAGGTGGCACTCGAGGCTCGCTCCATGGGATGTGGTTCTTGCCTGGGCCAGGGCAAGGAACTCGGGGGCTCTTTCATGGGGCACAGGAAGGGGAGGAGTCCACGTGGTTCCCACTAAATGAAAGACTGTGGGTCAGGGTCTCAAGAAAACCACTCAGGGAAGAAAGATTACACCAGGCCTCAGGCCCCACAGGGTCAGGTGCTCATGGATTTGAGGCGAGGGCTCTGGGCCCTGGGCAGTGCTCAGTGGACTCTGAAACCTTCTGGGGTGCCTGGCCTCTCAGGATCTTCTGGGGAGCAGGGGGAGGAGCTCTGTCTTTAATTGAACCCTGATTCTAGCCCCGGGGAAGGAGCTGCTCCTGAGTCTCCAAGGCTGAGACTCTTCCTTTGGGATCAGGCTCCTGGACTTTGGTTCGACTGTCTCTCAACAGTCAGCAGATTCTTGGCTGGAGAGCTGGAGATTTGGCTCTCGCCCATGCCTGCCTCCCCTCTCCACCATCAACACCCGCCCTCTGGCTCACTACACGCCATCCATACTGACGTTCCTTTACCTGTCTGTGCCCTCCCTGGGGGGTATGCACTGCCCAACCTCCACCAACCCTCTCT
Source organism: Galemys pyrenaicus (assembly GCA_019455555.1). Classification (NCBI taxonomy): domain Eukaryota; kingdom Metazoa; phylum Chordata; class Mammalia; order Eulipotyphla; family Talpidae; genus Galemys; species Galemys pyrenaicus. Next base: position 4,317,395 of record JAGFMF010011406.1, on the reverse strand, counting down.
TGCCCTTTGGTCTTTGGGTCTTGGCTTAGGCCCACTTCTTCACTGGGGTTTGCTGACTGGAGCTAGGATGCTGCCTTAGTCTCACGGCTCCAGGGACAGCTCTATCATAGAATCTTGCCCTTTGTCATTTATAGGTTTATGTGTATGTGGCTTGGCTCATGTCTGTCTTCTCTGCTGGACTCTAAGCTTCCTGAGGGCAGCTGCTGGCCTGGTGTGTACAGTATCCCCTGAGTAGCCCCTGTGCCTGGTGCATTGGGGGTACTTTCTGCCACTGCACCAAATGACATGTGCGACCTCCCTATTCCCTCACGTTAAGATCTGGGGGCCCGGCATGGTAAGGGGCTGACATATCAGTGGGCTGGCGGGGACACCGCAGCTCCTGGTGAAATGTGAAGAACCTATGGGGCTTTGGGGCCAGGCACATTTACTCAATCACGTAAGAGGCCTATGCTTCTTAAACACAGCTGTGCCATCATCACCCTCCAACTGAGCCAAATCTCTGTTTTGCATTTTCTCCTATAATATTATCCAATAAGAACACTGTTAGGTGTTACTGTGATTATTATCATGATTGTTGAGAGGTTCAGAGTTTCCCAAGCAACCTTCAGGTCTCCCTTTCATTTGATTCAAAGGCTTACAAGGCAGGCGAGGGCAAGTATTACCATCCCGTTGACAGGAGGGAAAACGAGACAGTGGAGAACGAGACTTGTCCTGGTCACAGGTTGGAAGGAGAGCGCGTGTTGGTCACGCTTGCTGTCTGACTCTAGGGAAGAGCCGTTCTGCACCTGTGATGCTGTCACTGAAAGTGAGGGTCACCCGGACTTATGTGTCCCTCATCCCCAGGATCCCAGCTCCATTCGTCTCTGAAGTTCAGGCTCCGTTGCTGGACGGAAGACTAAGAGCAGGGAGAGGGCTACTTTCACGTGCCCATAGGGAACAAGCATCTGGAGGGAACTTCCCAAGCACCAGGCACAGCGCTGCCACTCTGTCCCCCTTCCCCGCCTGCTGCCTTTGTTACCCCTTTGTTACCACAGTAGGGAGCATGCTGGAAACCCATTTTGCAGATGAGAAAAAGGAGGCCCAGCGTGTCTGCCCAGTCACACTGACCGCAGCATAGCGATCTGTTTGCCTCCCAGATCCCTGGGCTTTCCACTCCTTACATTGCTTCTCGTTACCAACTTCTCCGGGAAGAGGCAGAGAGAAAGATGGACTGCCGAGGCCAGGTAATGGTTGTCTTCTCCCCCGGGCAAGAGAGAGCTGCTCCCAGATCTGTGATCTGGTCCTTCATCCTCTCGACAGGCTTGCAGACGAACTGAGTAGAGAGGTTCTTCTTCAGTCTGTTATTCGTCCCAGTACCCAGAGACCAGAGACTGTACCCAGAGACCAGGAAGTTTATTTAGAATCTCCAGCAGTGTCTGCCCCCAACAGAGATACGAGCAAATCATGGGGTATTTGTCAAAGGTAAAAACAGGAAAGCAGAACAAAGAGGAGTCAGTGGGAAGCAGGAGAGGAGATAGGAGTCTAGGGGCTGGTGGACGACAGAGCAAGACAGAGTGACTCAGGAAGAGGGATGGGTACCCTGGGGGAGGGGCTGGGAACAGGCCTGGATTGGCGAGCTGCAATTTGTGAAGTTTACAGATAAATCTTGGTTCTTTCAGCAAAGCTTATCTGTAATGGGCTCGGCTCGCTGAGGCCCCGTCTCCTGTAGACATAAATCATTTTCTAATTTATAACATGAATAATTGATTTTGCCTCTGTAGCCTCAACAATAAATCTCCCGATCACACATGCATAAGAAAATAATAATAATGAAAGCGATCAGGATATGCTGCCATCGATTAACTGTGAGAGGGGCCACTTGACTCACAATTCATGTTTTAAGTATTCCAGGTGGCACTGTGCCCATGGGCCACTCCTGCCCCTTGCCCTGGGCTCTACTTGTCATCAGTGGGGAGTGGAGACCTGGGGGTGGGGGGGCTGACAGGGGAAGGAAAGCTGGGTCTGGCCAGGAGTAGCCACAGTTGGGATCAATGCAAATGTTTCCTCGATGGTTATCATTCATTCATTTAGCAGCTGTATACTGAGCCTCTCTTACCTGGAAGGTCCTGGAACAGGCGTCCAGGGCAAAGCAGGGCCTGGTATTTGGCTTTATGGAGCGTGAGTCTGGCTGAAGGGCAAAGCATGGAACAGGATTTGGTGTTCATGGGGGGCACCAGCTTTCACTGATCTGTTGCAATCATTTCCAAGCCAAAACCTTGGGTTCCTTCTCACCCTGTCCCCTTTCCCTCCTTATGCTGTTCTCCCTCTCCCTTGGGTCCTGCAGATTCTGTCTCCACAGGCCCTGGAATCCATCTACTCCTCTCCACTCCCCCCTGTAGCTTCAGTCAGGCCTCCGTCATCTTCCTCCTAGTGTCCTAGTGACCTACTAAGTGGCTGCCCAGCATCCTTCTTGTCTCCTGCTTGCAGCCATTCTCCTATAGCCAGATCAGCCCTTGAAATGGTAGGTGGGCTTTCCCATAGGCCCTCAAGGCCAAGCCTGCCTGCTCCCCTGACCCTCACCTCTCCAGCCTCACTGCCAGGATTCCTCTCCTCTCTGACTGGAGCCATAATCAGCTTTCAGAAAATTTCTAAGAGTGTCCCATCCTTCTTTCCGGTCCCAGAGACATACTCTGCGTGCCCCCTCCTGCCTGGACTCTTCCTCCCCACCCCAGCACCTGCTTTGACTGCCCTTTAGGTCTCTGCTGAAACATCACAGCTACCCAGACAGGGTAGGAGTTCCCTGGGAGGCTCCCCTGCCACACCTGGCGCTTCTTCACATCACACGTCACATGGGTAATTTCCTGTTCAATCTTTTTCCTTTCTGTTGTTGAGAAAACCAAGTGGCTGAGATTCATATCTTCTTTATTTGCTACTTTTTTCTCAGGACTTAGTTTAGTATTTGGCATTTTGTAGGTGCTCAATAAATGTCTGTTGATTGAATAAATGAATATAGAATATATGAATAAATATATATATACACACACATATATACATACATACACACACACATATCATGGTCAGATTATTCCTCTGTTCAAAAATCATCACTAGTTGCCAGTGCCTGTTATGAAACCCAAACATCCCAGTCTGGCCCGGACAGCGGCAATCTATTCTGCTCAGTCATTCCAACTTCCTATCCCAGAGTCTTCTCTGTGGGCTCTGCTCATGGGCTGAAATCTCACTGGTCCTTCAGTACTTGCTCAAACACTAACTCTCTTATAGCTCTTAATTTCTTGCTTGAAACCCTTCACTACTGGGTGGAAGGGAAGGAAGCACTGGAGAGTTTTAAGCAGAAGAGTCCTGTGGCCAGATGTGCATTTGGGGTTGGTGTTCCTAAAGCGTTGGTGGGAATGGATCTGAGGAGGCAGGCCTCCCCCTCTGAACTGCACCCCAACCCAGCCCCTTGCAGTGATTCATCATCAGACTTAGATTTATTCCCAGGAGATGCTGAGTCTGCTGCTGTTCCATCCTCTCAGTTATGCTGCTGATCAGGCCCTGGGACAGTGGTTGCCCAACTTCCTGGATCCCTGGCCCAATTCCCAAGGTCTCCCTTATAATGGGACCTAAAAATAGAAGCTGCTTTTCTAGTGTAAGGGAAGAGGCAAATGACCCAGGCGGGCTGTGAATAGAGCTGAGTGACACCTCAGGGCTCGCAGGGCTCCTGGGGGCATGGGGACTGGCCCAGGAGGCCCTGAGTGTGGGAGGGGGGCGTGCAGAGGCCAGGCCTTCTGGCAGGAGACGAAGTGTCCTTGGTGGCATTTGGGAAGGTAGGGCTTCCCTTCTCCCACCCTCACTCCCCACCTCACTCAGGGCCTCTCCCGGCTCTGAGCCCAGGCCTTGCAGAGCGTCCCATGCTAATGTCCAGAGAGGCAAAGGCCACCAGCTGAGGATACCAGGAGCTGTCCAGCCAAAGCCAAAAAGTGGAGAAGGGGGGGGGGGTGTGGAGATGAGGGGAGGGCAGGGGGGATGTCCTGGTTCTGGAGGGCTGAAGTGACTGCCCCATTTGAGTGTCATACAGTTGCTTCTGGACGATGACCCTGGACATTTCTGCTACCAACCGAAGTCCCTGAACGTGTCCTAAATAAGGCCCCGTGCTGGAAAGAGGGTCTCACAGAGTCCTCGGAAAGTGTCAGTCCTGGCAGTAAGACCCTACTCAAGTCACCTTCCTGAACCATCATTTCCTCTAATCAGTGTTTTTTCCTAAAGAGCAGGGTTTGACTAAAACAAAACAAAACAGTGAGGTACAAGTTACCTTCAGTAGATCACACAAATGCTAAGTGAACAGTCAGATGAATTTTTACATATGTGTGTACCAGGGAATCACCACCCAGATAAGGTACAGAGCGTTGTGTGCCCTTGGACACCTTCCGGTTGCACTCTCCCACCCCCACTCCAACAAGTGTAACGACTATTTCTTTGTGCATACAAGAAGTGGGGTACAGGCCAGAGCTGTGGGGTATGAGAGGATTCACCAGAGATAGAGTGGGGAGCAGAACAGGCAGATCCACTGAAACACACTGCTGAGGGGAACAGCGGGGAGACAGGAGAGGTCTGCTGTGCCATGTGAGTCCCCTCCCTGGCTGGGGATCTAACTCATGCTTGCAGTGGCTGCAGATGCTTCATAGTGAGGTGCTTAGCCCCCAGTGCCACCAGGGAGGCCCTCCTAACCACCATCTCCGAATCCTCTCATTATAGATTAGGTAGATATATTTTGGAAATTTGTATAATATCATTTAGTATGTGCTCTTGTTGTTTGGAATCTCTCCTTTCAGAAAAGGGTTTTGTGAGAAAAAACAGCTGTGTCGAGGCATCTAGTAGGTATCCGGGACTGCCCCAGGAGGCACACGCGCTCGCAGCAGAAAGACCTGGCTTCGAAACCAGCTCTGTATCTCTCCAGTTCTGTGGCATTCTGCGCCTCCATCTTCCCATTTGTAAAAGGGCACAGTTTTTCCTTCACCAGGTTGCCGCAGGCGTTAGATGAGATACAGAAGGTATCCGAACAGCCAGTGCGCAGTGAACAGCCGTTCTGTGTTCCTCCCAACTTTGGCGCAGAGACAAAGCCCCAGACTTTGTTTTAGAGAGCCAGTTACTTTGCTATATTCCAGTGGTTTTCAAATTGCATTTCCCGGAGCCTCAGGAATCTGCAGTCATGAATCATAGGCTAAGGGAACGTGGGGAGAAGAGCAGGGGGAGGAGAGAGCTGAGCAGATAGGATTTGGGTTTCCTGGCCCAGGTCAACCAAAGCAGCTCTGCTGTCATCTGCTTGAGAAGTTGGGGAGATGGCATTTGCAAAAAGGGTTCTGTTTCTAAAAAATTGCTTGAAAACCACTACCCTATTCTGTGAGCGCAGGGTGTTGCCCTACATGCCAGCCAGCTGTTGTTAAAGGGGAGAACAAATGAGAATGGATCCATGCTAATTGGTTAGACCTTTCTGAAAACCTCTCCCGAAAAATGCCCTACACTTCAGTGCAAAGATACCCTAAGCTGCAGGAAAGGAAAGAAGCAGTTTCTTTGTTTATTTTGTTAACTTTCTGTTTTCTCAAGTATAAATTGCTTTAGAGGAACATCTACATTTCTATTTATTTTATTAACTGCGGTATAACGCTAAGGTAAAGACTTGAAAAGGAAATCTTTCCTGATTCTGTCACTTTAAGATGACAACTATGAAACCCATTTAAAAAAAAAAAAAAGCCACAATGGGTGTCTGTTGTTTTTGTCTGCCCAGCAAGCAGGTGCTCTGGTGCCAACACCTGCTTTTTCCCTCCCTGAAGTCACCCCTCTGTCAGTCTTCCATATGGGCTCAGTCTGGTTTCAAGCATGTGCATATGACTCAAGCCTGGCCACAAAGAGTATTCCACCTCCTTTGCCATGGTGATGGCTTGGGGGAGGGGACCACGCAAAGTAGGCCAATGAGAACATCATCCTGGGTTTTTGTTCAAACTAGTGAGAAAGGGAAACTCTCTTTTTCCTTGGGATTTGAAGATTGAAAACTGGTACCCACCATGTCTGGAACAAAGGTTGTTTGAGAGTGAAAAGAAAGCACAGGGGAAGAGCTAAGAGATCAAGAAGTGCCAACTCCTGAATGTATTGCTTCAGCTCCTGGATCTAGCTGTGCCTGAAGCAAGCAGGACCTAACTGGTCTTTCATTCACTGAGACAATAAGTTATTTTATTCCCTGAAGGATGTCTTCCACCTGCCACCCACAAAGTTCTGCTTAATATACAAGTAGACCAAGGTTCAATCATGTAAGTTCATGTCCCTTCAGAGCTGTCACTCATTCCAAAGTATTTTATAGAATTTCTCATTGAGATGACAGTTGGTGCCGATTTAACAAGAAAGTCATCTCCTTACTTTCCCTCATTACGAGAAAAGAGAAGGGTCTTCTGCTGGATCACTTCCTTTGTCCCCAGAGGGGATTCTGATTGACCACTCCCAAAATTCAAACCTACCTTCAGGGGAGAGGAACCTGCTGACCAGGGTGCCAGTTGAGAATGAATTGTACGCACATCTTTGAATTGATGTTTTGTTTTTCAAGGTGAATGTGAGAAAATTAATTTGCATAAATGAATTGTGGTATGAAATATCAACCTCATTATCTTTGGTCATACCTCAAAAATAATAGCAGTGCTTGCTCGGAGAGCCCGTGGACATTATCACCACCCCCCTCCCCAGGTCCATTTCATAAATAAGCAAACTGAAGTTCAGATTAAAGCTTTTTTGTCAAGTAATGTAGTGGGATCCAGAATACAAAATGGAATCACTAGACAGACTTCCAGGAGGCAGGACCAGAGACTGGACCTTGGGATCCTGTCTTGGACAGATAGACCATCGGGAAGCAAGAGGAGCAGCATGGAAGGGGAGGAAGCAGACAGCCACTGGCCAGGACTAGGCTGAGACCAAGGTGGTCAAAGGAGGCAACCAGCAGAGGGATGAAAACCTGCTGGCAGCTTCTCCAGGGCAGGGCAGGGGGTTGGGCCTTAGCCCCAGGGGGTCCATGTAGTGCCTGCAGGTCCTTGTCAGTGTGTGCCTGGCTCAGGAGAGAGCCAGCAGGGACTCCAAGGTTTCTGGCTTCCCAGCTTCACCCGAGAAGGACGTCTCACCCAGTAGAGAGGTTTACCGCATCCATGCTATTTAATCCTCCCGAGCATTTGGGCAAGTCCTGGAGATAATAAAGAAAGAAGGTAGCAGAGTGGCTCTGCAAAGCCTTTAATGCATAGCATTAAAGGGTAATGGGAAAATCGATGGGGCTATACAACAGGGTGACCCCCAGCGGCCAGCAATGCTGACATTATTGGGACCGTCGGTGCTCCAGCCACTGCAAGGCCATGGGACAGGGCCCAGCACCAGGCTCCAGCCTGACTCTTCAGAGCGCCATAACTTCGTGGACTCTCAGACTTCCTCTTGGATCAGAATACTGGGAAATGCTCTTCCTTCTCTGGGGGATGCATCCTACCTCCCTAGGCCTGGCAAGTGACTTAATAACAGTGACCATTTATTGATCACTTTCTATGGGCCACGCTCTAGGCTAAGAGCTTTCTGAGTAGTGGCATTTAATCCTTGCAACAACTCTATAAATTAGCTACTGCTGCCATAGGTTTATTTCACAGGTAAGTAAAATGAGGTCCAAAGGGACACATATACCCTTGATCATTGGCTAGGAAAGAAAGTGGATTAACACAGATAATAGGGTGTGAAAACTGGGAAGGGTCTTTTGGAACATCTGGCTGAACCCCTCAGGACAGAGAAGTGGGGTGACTTGCCCTGGCTCACATAGCTGCTCAGTAGAAAGTGTGAGGGTATAAAGAAGGCTTCTTGCCTTTTAGTCCTGTGTTCTTTGTCCCCATTATATCATCTGATCATTTCCATCCACAAAGCACACACTCCACTGGCTTTGGACTTTGGAGTCATTCATTGTAATTAAAGGGATGGTCATTTAGGAATTGTTTCAATTTGATGCGAGTTACTAAAGCCACTCATTGTGTTCTAGGGGAGGGGTTGCTGTGGAGCAAGAAGGTCTGGTTATTGTTCTTAAACACCAACAGCATCTGGCTGGGGACAGAAAAACACACAGACCTGAAACAACCTTAGAATAATTCTAAGACAACCAATAAATAAGCGTGAGAGTGTGTGATGCCAACCGTGCTTGCTGAGCGTCAGGGAATTAAAAGTAGACAGGCTCAGCCGGAGAAGGCTTTGCAGAGGCAATGAAGAGTTAGGAACTGTTGAAGGGAGGAAGGGATGGGATTAGAGAAAGTGAGAGGGAAGGGCATGTATGATGATGGAGAGTGCACAAGCAGAGGCCTGATGGCTGGAAAGATGAGAGTATAGTATGTCGGATCGACATGAAAGGAGATTGAGAGCGCTGAAGCCGGGAGACATGGGTGGGTGGCAGGGGATTTTGGACTCGGAGTGGAAGGCAGTGCCAAGCCAATGTAGATAGTTAAGCAAGATAATACAAGGTGACAACAGACAGTTTCAAAAGATGTAACTGATGCCGGTCATCCTAGATTATTGGAAGATTGGACTGAATTGTAGCTTGGAAGGTAACAGTCTTCCAGACAATGAGGTAGTGGTGGTGGTGGCAGGAGCTGATGTAGACGCCAGAAAATAATCAAGGGGTAAAACCCAGAGAGATGACCGTGACCGGAGTGACCCGGGTGTATTGGGTGAAGGGCATCAAGTAGAATCTACACTTCACAGGCTTGAGAAGGGTAGAATCTACATTCCACAGGACTGGGTGGTTTAGGAATTGAATTCAGAGGTGTGGGGTGGCACACGGACAGAAGAGGGGAGGATGTCAGGCTAAATGCGAGGTCTAGGGGAAGGACGCAACTGAGAAAACAGGACTTTTCTCTTGAGACCCATCTACCGTGAACTTCTTGTGGGAAAACACCATTCCTTCAGTTTTGCCCAAATGCTTCCTCTTCTTTGGGCTACCTGCACTGTGCTTACTTGCCACTGCATGGAGCTGGTAAGGCATGGGCTTGGAGATGTCAGAATTGGCCTGGTCCCTGCTCTGCCTTTACTGGCTGGAGCCTCAGCAAGTCTCATAGGTAGCAAAGGGAGTAAGAGTTACAGAGAGGTTGCGGGATTAAGCTGGTATATAATGTGTTTACTTGGATTCCTTGCTTACCTCAATTCCTTCACATTAACTCAATAAATGTTAGCTACTGTGCTTGCAAAGGCAACTTTAACATAGCCTGGAGCTCAAATTCCTAAACCACCCAAGTGACTCAGAACCTATGCGGATTGTGGAAAATGGGTGGAACTGGAAGAAAAGCTACTAGATGGGGTTAGTGGGAGAGCCTGAAGCAGGAACCTGTCCAAGTTTCCCCTGAGTGCTCGGAGTGGCCTGGGTGTCCTGCAGTTCCCGGCTCCTTGCAGACCCAGAGAGCTGAGGCTCAGCGGTGGAGCTCAGCACTGTTCTTTAATAAACTCACGGGCGACTCAGAAGCAGACTGCAGCCTGAGAACCACATTTGGCTAATGCAAACCTCCCTGGCCTACGTGATGGCTGGCTCAGCGACGGGAACCCACTCCTCTTCGTGCCAGCTGTCGTCTCTTTGGACCAGATTTTCTGTGACTGAGGTCTTTCTCAGCATCCTGGCCTTCAAAGAGAAATGAGAGGTAAAGAGGCAAGAAAAGGAAAGTGGGGTCTGGCAGCCGTGAGGGGAGGGAGACCGAGGAATGAGCAAAGGACCGGTCTGGGGGGCAGAGGGCCGGCCAGCCGCTGGGGTGAGGGCCGGAGAGCAGCCAGCCCGCGCCTGCACGGTGCACTTGTGCTGGGCTATTAAAGGGAAGAAGAATGAGCCTCTGTATCTCTGCAGAGCAGGGCAAGAGTCATCAGCAGACTTTATTAAAATCCTTTCCTCACCAGTGAAAGACACTTATCACTCTTCATCAGCAAAGCCCTCTCTTTTTGAAAAGAAAAATCAACTTAACAGGTGGGGACTGTCCTTTCACTGCTGTGAAAGAGTCCTAGACTGTCTCTCAACATCCCCAAACCAGTAGGGCTGGCAGAACACCCCCAAAATGGCAGGAGAGGTGCATGGGGCCCTCAGTGCCCTTGGCACTGTATTCATGAGGGGGCCCTCTCCCCTGCCACTGGGAACACGGAGGGTGGCAGCGGCAGCAGCACTTGGGTGCTGCCAGTGGCCGGGTGGATAACTGCAAAGGGCCCGGGTCCCTAATGGAGCACCAATGTGTGGCCACCCGGCCAGGCCAGCGCTGACTGGCCCCTGCTCTCACCCCTCTCTGTCCTGTGCCCCAGCAGAGGCACCACTCCTGAGCACACCACCCTCTTGCTGACAAATGCTCAGAAATTGTCCACTGGGCCAGAATCCATCCACACACCTTCGTCTGGGCCCTTAGATTAACTTCCCAGACTGGCCACAAGGGAACCTCCTGCCCTCTGGCCACCTCCCTGCACCAGGCTACAGGCTGGCAGCTCAAGTCACTATTTCCCAAAGCTACCTGCCTTGCACGCCTCCCTCTTTTGCTCAAGGCTGTCACTCTGCCTGTAACACCTTTCCACCACTTCTCTGTCAGGTGATCCACTTAATGATCCAGCTCATATGTCCCCTCCTCTGGGAAGCCCTCCCTGACCTCTCCAGGCAGAACTAATTATTTCTTCCTCCAGGTTCCCATAGCAGGCATGCTACTGTTTTAACAATTACCACACTATATTCTAGTTGGCTGTAATCCCTTGTTTATATCTGTCTCTCTTCATTACAGGGACTTCCAGCAGAAAGAGGAAGAGGGCTGTATCTTGCTTCTCTTTGTATCCTCCATAAAAGCAGGCATAGTTCTTAATAAAAATGCTAGCAAACATTACTTCAGCACTCTGAAGGTCCTTCAGGTACATTATTGCATGTAATCCTCCAGGTTATCAAACCCATTTCACAGATGAGGAAAGTGAGTCTCGAAGTAAAGTGTACTGTCTAAGGATACATGGCTAGTGTGTGGTACTGGAAGAATAAAAAGCAAGGACTCTTTGAGCTCAGTAAGGGTTTGTTGACTGACTGGCTGATTGAATCTGGTCCATCTCTTGTGCCAGCAGCCCCTCAGGCAGATTGGCAGAAGAACCCAAGTGGTCCCCAGCTCCCAAGCCAGATCCCATCAGTCTATCCCTTTCTTCATCTCTGTATGCTCAGTGCTCTGAAACCTCTGAAGCCTATTTTCTCCCATACAAGGTAAGGCCCTGTAGAAAGGTCTCTGTCACCTTCTCAGAATTAGCCCCTGGCACTGCACCACTCTCGATCTCCCCAGTCCAGCAGCCCCCTGTGGCCATCTCCTCTTGGCTCCTCCTTATGAGGCCCTGCTTTACAATTAGCACTTCAGTTTCTCTCTCTCCAGCATCTCAGTCCCCAGTGCTCCTCCAGCCTCCGGCTAAGTCCAGGAAAAGCTGCACAGAATCGTCTTCTTGTCTCTGCCCCCAGGTTTCCCACAACTCTGGAGGGGGTGAGAGCCCTGGCAGCTGCCATAGCTTCTTCCTCTTCTGGGGCATTCAGGAGTAGTGCCTCTCATCCTAAGTCCCCAAAAGTCAGGAACAACACTGATTTTACAACTTTGTAAGCTTTCTGAGAATAACAGCTGAGATTTTTTTACCCATCTCTACAAGCCCCAGAATCCCTAGTTCAGGTAGGTGCCCGCAGGTAGATGCTCAGTGAATGGTGAGCAGATGACAGCACTGGAAAACACTAAGAACATTCCACACATACTTTCTCAAATATGCTCCTCTCCATCTTGATATTCTCTATCCCTGCATCGATCTTCTTGTAACTCCCTCTGATTCTTCTTTGAACCTGGCCCTTCATTTCTATTGTGCCCACCTCTTTGGGCAGCAACTCTTCAGCTACTCAAGGGCAGCCCAACAAGCCCTGATGCCCTTCTCTCCTGTGCTTCTGGGGGCTCTAGCATTGTAAATGGACCCTGCTTTCAAAGACCAACATATATAATCTCATTTCTATGTATCATTTCTATGTATCATCAATTATATAGTAGGACCTGCAATAGATAGAAAGTGTGTTTCAGGGTCACCTTGTGGAGTACCTAGTGGAGCAAATCACCTGCTTCACTCTTGGTCCCCTAGTGCCTAGAATAGTGCCGGCACATAGTAGGAGCTCAACGAGAATTTGGTGAATAAATACATGAATGATCATTGTGTTTATTGTACTTTTCTGTTTATTCCAGGGTCATTTATCTAATATCACTCCCCTTCAACCTCTTTTTACCTGGGGACTTCTATCTACCCTCCCCGAAAACCACCTCTTAGCTAACTTTCATCTCTCAATAGCCAGCGACCCCAGTTCTGTGACACCTCTCTGGGCCCCAAAGCTCCAACTCATTCATTTCCATTGGTACAACTCTTCACCCCTTTGGAGTCTTCAGTCTCTCCCCTCTTTCCAGTTCCCTTATCTGTTCTGTCTCTGCTCACTTGTATCATGATGAGCCATTTCAGCAAAGAACTTGGTCATCTGTTGGTGCCCCTGCCTTTCTGACCCAGCACTTTATCAGTCTTTGGGTCTGAATGTCCTTCAGTCAGATTTTTTTTTTCTCTGCAAAGGGAGACTGTTCAAGAACCCTTTAGATTAGCATCATTAGAAATGCATGCTAACAGGCTTCAGTGGCTTGGCAACTCTTTAAAAAAATGTGTATTTAAACAGTTTTCTAAAGGGAAAAAAAAATCTCTTAATCTCCTCACACCAACTGTTTACATAATTCAGTGACCTTTTATGAAGAATGTCATTGTATAAGCATCATTTTCCAGGGTAGAAATCAACTTATCCATCCTATTCCATACTCTGCCTTCTTCACCTAACATTTTTCTCTATACACTTTCTCATGTATTGACAGAAAACTCATATTTATCAGTTGAAATGGTTCTATAATATTCCATCATATTAATGTTTCACGGTTTGCTTAACTATTCACCAATTGTGGAGCATTTGGGTGGTTTCCAGGATTTTCCTACTATGAACAGGGCAGCAATAAACATCTTTTTTGCAAATAGCTTATATTTCCTTTTCAGTTATTTTTGTGGTATATATTCCCAGAAGAGGGATTATTGGGTCAAAGGCTGGAAATGCATTTTATGGCTTTTGTTGTAAGGTGCCAGACTGCTCTCCAGAAAAATTGTTCTAATTTGCAATTCTCTGGTCTTTTTTAGTCATGTTTTGTAGCCTTCCACTGAATTCCTCCAAGGCTTGTTCCAAATCCCCTGGGCCTGCCTGGGGCATCCAGTCACTCTCACCCTTCAGAGGTGATTTTCGAAGAAAATTACAGGCCCATGTCACTGAGTTTCCTCGACTTCCTTCCACGTCAACATTTCTATTTTCACGCTGGCTCCTCTTCTTGGCTGATCTCTGAGGAAGATGTGTCCAATTTCCTCCCCAAACAAACCTCCCTGCCTACATATTTGACCTCATTCTCTCCTGTCTCTTCAAAACCATACTGCATTAGTTATTCCACTTTTTTCACATCATTCATCTCTCCTTCTTCTCCTGCTCTGTCCCCACAGCCTGAAAATATCCTGAAGTCTCCATTTCCTAAACGCAATAAGCAATTTTCCCTTCTCCCCCTGAACTGTTCTCTTCTTTGTCATCATCAATCTTTCTGAAGTAATGGTCTTCATGGCACCCTGGCATATCCAGTTCCTTCTCAGTCTTTCGCTGTCTCTCATGGATGACCAACACTCAGCTAAAGTAGCCATCTCAAGGCCACCAATAATTTTCCTAATTACACAAACAAATGACCTTTTATCAGCCATTGTCTCTACCACCTTGTGGGCTCTTGTCTTCACTGAAACTCCCTCCAGTCTGGGGTTCCAGGCAGTGCAGTTTCCTTAGAGCTCCTTTGAGCTTACCAAATTGTTCTTCCAGAAGAATCTGTTCTTGGACCTTTAGCGAACTTTACATTATCTCACCCATTGCATAGCAAAGAAAAGAATGGCATGGAATTGATTCCACTGCCAGCTCTAGATGGTAAACTGTGAGCCATCTAAACCCATCAGCATAGCCCCCTTCCTCCCACCGCATGATGGACCAGGGAAAACCAGGGCAACACTCATATTTTGTTTGATAGTAGAGGGAAGCAGTTCTTTCTTATCTAGTTGGTATAAATCAAAGGCTTATAAACCTAATTGCTGCTGGTCATCATTTTGTGGGAATACAACAGGAAGATGAAACCAAAGTGTAGACTAGAACAGAGTACAAAGAACGGAAGCATAATTAGGATCCAGATACCTGATTGAACCATGCCCCAACCCACTCCACTGGATTTTTCAGTTACACGAGTCAATACATTTATTTTTTTTTACATCATAACATGTGGCCCTTTCTGTTATTTGTGATTGAAACACATAATCTCATAGCCCTAGTCACTGTCCTCACATCATATCTGCATCTCAAGGCGCTTATGATTACACCAGTGGGGATGATTTCTCTACACCCCTGGATAACACCTGTCGCCTCATCTAGCATTTTGCTGACTTGTTGTATGGACTATGAAGCTATAATCTTAGCATTTAATGCCAAAATTTTTTTTCTTTTTTAATTTTGTATATTCTATTCTATTTTTTCCCTTTAATTTCTATATACTTGACATCAATTGTAATCCCCATGTACTCCCCATCACCATATCACCAGTGCACCATCACCTCAGTCCCCTGTGCTCCCGTCTGCCCTCAATCCTCCCCCTCCCCCTCCCCACCAAGTGTCCCCAATTTGTCCTTCTCTTTTCATTTTTGGTTTTTGTGTCTTTATTGTTATTATTATTGTTGTTGTTCTTATTCCTTTCCTTGATCCTTATTTGGTTCCCTAATATTCCTCCTAGGGGAGGAACCATCTGGTATTTTCCTTTTGCCTTCTGACTTACTTCGCTGAGCATAGTCCCTTCCAGTTCCATCCATGTTCCTATGAATGCTCCTAGTTTTTCTTTTTTGATTGCTGAGTAGTATTCCATTGTGTATATGTACCACAGCTTCCCGATCCACTCATCTGTTTTGGGGCATTTAGGTTGTTTCCAGGTCTTACCAATTGTAAAGAGTGCTGCTATAAACATAGGGGTGCTGGTATTCTTTTGAATCAGTGTATTTGTGTCTTTTGGGTGTATTCCTAGGAGTGGGATTGCTGGATCATATGGAAGTTCCATTCTTAGTAGATTGAGGAACCGCCATACTGCTTTCCATAATGGTTGGACCATCTTGCATTCCCACCAGCAGTGTAAGAGAGTTCCTTTTTCTCCACATCCTCGCCAACATTTATTGTTGCTACTTTTTTTGATATGTGCTATTCTTGTGTGAGGTGGTATCTCATAATGGTTTTGATTTGTAATGACAAAATTTTCAGTACCACCACCCAGGTCAAATAGACTTTACTTCTCTTCTCTTCCATAACTAACTTTTCATTTGCCCAAGTTTGAAAGGTGAGAGTTGTCCACATCTCTCTTCTTCAGCCCCAGCCAACCAGCTACGAGGGTCTTACACATTTGCCTCTGTTTGCATCCTAGTGTTCATCACCTCCCTCTCTTGACTCTATTCCAAGTTGGTCTTCTTGCCTCCTAGCTATTCTAGCTTCTGTCACCCCACACAACTTTATCAGAAATATCTTCCTAAAACATAAAGCAATTAAGTGTTTCAGTGATGTCTCAATATGTCTCAGATTTAATCCAAACTTTTCATCCTAAGTTAAAGTCCCTCACTACATGTTATTACACCAACATCATGCTCTCATTGTGCCCAAACTGCAGACAGACTGAGCTACTTAATTGCTTCTTCCTCAGTGAGATGAATCCCATCTGCACCACCTCCCCTTCCTATTCATCCTTTAGACTCACCTCAAAATACATCTCAAAGAATACTCTGGCTTCCCCAAATAGATAAGTGTTGCCTTTTATGAACCCCCACAATGTGTCACTCCTCAGAATAGAAAAGTTGACTTTATTTTTGTATCCTCTATGTACAGATCACAGATCCTTGATGCTCATTAGATTAGCCTGAATCAAGGGCAACTTTATGGAGATGAGAAGGTGCCTGAGAAGAAATCTTATTCTTAATTGTAGATTCACCAGAAACTTTTTTTCCTTTTCCCTTTTCAAAATGCCAGCTAGACATTTATCAAGTCAACAAATATTTATTTAGTGCTAACCATGTGCAAGTTAACACTGGAATCTGGGAGAAGCTGGCTTTGAAACCTTACACTCTGGGATGACTCAGAGCTGTGGTTCTCAGAGTGTGTTCCATATGGACGCTCCTGGAAGCCAAGGGCTGACGTTCCTACAACATCAATATTTAGGGCAAACTCTGAGCTGGATAGCTACTGAGGCTAGTGGAAAAGAAGCAATAGACTAAGAGTCCACAGTTCTGAGTTTTGGGCCTGGATCATTCACTACATAGCTGTGTGAACAAGTCTCTTAACCTCTCTGGGACTCTGTTTTGTTTTTACTGCTTATATCAGATTGACCTGGGTGGCTTTGAAAAACAGAAATTTCATGGACTCAACCCAGTGTTTCCTTTGAGGACAGGGCCTTGGGATTGGAGGGGGGTGGGTTGCATATGAATTAGTATGGAAGTTATTGGATTAAGTAATAATTTGAGATTTTTGCAGTGAACAGTAGAAATGAAATAGGGTGTTCCCCAGGGAAAGAGGAAGTTCCAGGTTCCTACCCACAGTCAGGGTGGGGTGGAACTGAGCAGGGAGAAGATGGAGCTGGAGAGAAGACTGGGAGAAGGAAAAGCAGGAAGGAAGGAGAGCAAGAAGGAGACTTGGAGGAGGCACATGGAGCAGAGAGACTTGTAGAGAATTGCATTTGCTTCTTGGCCTTGGACCTGTACCAGGGACTTGGGACATGGAAGGAGACACTTGAAACAGACATGGGTGATAGACCCATGGAGAGGTTAAATTAACAGTGGCAGTCTTTATCTTGATTTTGATTTTGCTCTTTTCCTTCTGGACTTGTCTGGCCTCTTCTGCCCCTTTCCTATGGATCCCACCAGAAGGTGCCTTAGACTTGTGGCAAGCTTTTGAGCCTCAGTGGTCCTGCTTTGGGCCAATGCTGTTTGGCTGGGCATTTACCCATGAGGGGATGGGTAACTTTGGGTGTTTCATATGGAGATTATTTTATCTAATCCTGCCCTTCTCTTTTCTTTATTGCACACCAATTGTATTAAAGTCTTTTCCATGGACGGTCTTATACCCTAGAGTATGTTTTGTTTTGATGCATCTGATGGCAGATGCTATTTAGAGCAGGCAGGTTTACAGGTTCCAGGGTACTCCTCACCTACCCTGTAACAGAAGAATGAGGGTAATCTAGAGGGTACTTTGTACTAGCAATGTGTCTGTGAAGGAAACTTCCATGACCTGCTACCTGGGTCACAGCCCTTGCGGCACCTGAGCTGCCTGCCTACTTGCCTGCTGGCCTCCCTTCTCAGAGAGAGCCTCCTTCTCTACCTTTCTTTTCTCCATTTCCAGTCTTTTCTTTTTTCTCTTCCCTTCTTTTCCCCTGCCATCATTTTCTCCTTTCTCTCCTTTTTCTTCTCTCCTCCTTCCCTCCCTCCTTCCTTGCCTACCTCTCTTCTTTCTTGATCGTTTTCTTTTTCACTTTTCTTTTCCATTCTTTCCAAAATCCCCTTGGCACTGGGTTAAACACATCATTAGCAATACCTTCATCTGCACTTACTTAAATACTTTCTTGTCAATGGAGCCTTTCCAGCTCTTTCAATCAGATGTGAGTGTTTCCTGCTCAGAACTCTCATAGCACTTTGAGCCTCTTTTATGTCATTAATCATCCTTGGCCTTGTAATATTTCTAGGTCTACTCTGCTGTATGCCCCCAAGGGAAAAGGCAATTTTATTCATTTTTATTTCCCCCCTCTACAGTGCCTAGTGCTGTGTCTTGCACGTATTGATAATATTTACACTTAGTAGTAAACACTAGTTTAATAAGCATTTTCACAGACATTAGTGAATAGCAGTAAACACTAGTTTAATAAGCATTTTCACAGACATTAGTGAATAGCAGGCCCAGGATATTTACAGAAAGGGCTAATAAATGAATTCCTCTATCTTCCTGTTCTTGTACTTGTCTTATCTCTTGTCCAAGTGCAGCATTGTACGTTGGCAATGCTTCTGTCCTTGGAGTCAGAGGCATGAGTTCAAAGCTTTGTTCTATTTATTTGTAGCTGGGCAGTCCCGGTCAAGTTTTATAACCTCTCTGAACCATGATTTCATCTGTAAAGTATACACACTATGCCTATTTTCAGGGTCGGTAATGATTAGCTGCAATTACCTGTGAAAACATCTGGCACATAGAAGATAATTTAAAAATACTAGTTAAGTGAAATTCCTCCCTTCCCCCCACAGTTCACCTCCATTAGAATGTCCCTTAGGACAAACACTGGCTTTTCTAATTCTTTCTCTCCAGATTTGTATGCTGTGTCTTGGTGCACTGCATACAAAGATGTGCAGAATACATTTTGTGGACTCTTAAAAATAGTCAATGTCATAAGGTGAAACACATATGGAAGACACTCAGACTGAAATGAATAGACTGTATTTATTAAGATTCTTTGTTGCAAGGTCCATAAACCCAAATCAAACAGGCTCAAAGGGGAAAAAAGAATTTACCGACTCCAATAATTAGGAAGTTCTCGGGTAGTTCTGGCTTTAAGCACAGCTGCGTGCAGGGGTTAAAATCTCAAAGTGGGAATGCTATCTCTTTTTTTCAGTTCTGGGCTCTGCCTCTATGCTTCATTTTCAGGTAGGATTTCTCTAGCAGGTGGGGAGGATGGCTTCTGGCTTGCTGGCCACCAGCAACAGAGGTCCTTCTATCTTTGTGTCCACATGCAAATCTCTAAGAGGGAGTCTCATTGACCCCGTGCCCACATCTGGAGTGCATCTGGAGATGGAGAATTATGCTGGGTTCAGCCTAGGTCCCCTGTCTGCCCCTGTGGCCCATGAGGGGGACACAGTAGTTGACAGCCTCACAGATCACAGGAATGGGGGACAGGTTGCTCCAAATGAAGGCATGTTGGCAGACAAAATCAGCTTGTTCAGCACACAAGTAGAAATTAACAACCATTTCCCAAAAGATTCCTTATGCTTAAAACTAACGGCTTTGTGATATTTAAAAGATCCAGCTTCATTTACTCATTAACTTATTTGTTCACTGTTATTGGGGAAAATCAAATCATTTTGAGTGTCTTCTAAACCCCAGCCCCAATGCCAAGGGTGGGGGTAAATCAGAAATAAGGACAGACATGGATTTCCTCTGTTTCCTGCCCAATAAGGGCTCAAAAACCTCTCATTGCACTGACTTGTGTGGTTCCTAAAGTGCTCTCCGCTATATAGGAGACTTAGCTTCCAGGAAAGATTTCCAGAAGATTCCGGTCACTGTGTATTATTAACTGGGAGGAGGATCACTTTATCCTGTTACCACTCATTTAGCATAATCCCTTTGTTGCCCAAACCCTTCCTGGCAGAGATCAGAGCGGGCTGTGAGATGAAGAACAGGTCGGGCCAGGTCTTTTCAAAAGCTCATCCTCAGTTCTGGAGAACAGCACAACCGTAAGACCTGGGGTGTGTTTTTGTACTTGTAATTTAAACATTTTTTAAATTGTGGTAAAATACAGAAGACTTACCATTTTAGCCGTTTCTAAGTTCAAGTTCAGTAGCGTCAATACAGTCACGTTGTGCAAAGCATCTCTAGAATTGTTTCTGCCTTGAAAAACCAGCCTACATTCTCCACTCCCCCAGCCCCTGGCAGCTGCTTCTCCGCCTTTAGTGCCTGTGGATCTGACTGTAAGTGGACTCATGTAGTATTTCCATTCGGGAACATGCACGATTCCATTTGGGACTGACTATCCCACTGAGCATAACATCCTCAGAGTTCATCACGTTGCAGCCTATATCAGAATTTCTTTCCTTCTTAAGGCTTATGGCATTCCACTGTGCGTATATGCCTGCCGCGGTTTGCTTCTCCATTCACCCTCGGTGGACACTGGGGCTGTTCCAACCTCTGGTTCTTGTGACTCACGCTGCAGTGAAGATGCAGCGGTCTCGCGGGAAGACCCTGAGAGTCCCCATTATGCCGGCTCAAGGAGAAGCCTAGAAACCTGCATCAGTAAGGCTGCGTGGAGGGATGGCAGAAGGCCCAGGCGCCTCTTCTGAGGTACGCAAGGGTTAAAGGAAGGGATGGTTTCCTTGGTTAGAAGAAATCTGTGTCCATGAATGAAGGAGAGGGTGGAGAAGGAAAGAAAATGCCAAACCTGATCTCCTCGCCGTTTGTTCCGCACCGGTCCTGATTTCACACTTTGTTGACGGATCTTCGGAACTCTTGTCATTCATTAGAGGTGACTTCCAAAATAGGACATCATACTAATTACTTTAGGAGAGATCTGCACTTGTGTTCCTAGACCCACCTCCCTGCTCCACCACGCTTTCCATCAGTGCCCTCCCAACAGCTGCTAAAACCCAGTCCAGCCCCACAGAGTTTGGCCTCCCTCCTCTGCCATCGCCCAGGTCCAGTTTCACATTTCTTGCCAGAAGTGCTTATATCTGACTTGGTAATTTACCTGTTTATCTGTTGTCCAGCCTGGACAGAGGCTGGGAGTCTGCCATGTGCTGAGTACCCAGCACTCCTCAGCCCCTGGCACTGAAAGGGTGAGTATTCAGTGTGGCTTGGTTTGCAGGTAGAAAGGACAGTTAACACTGATTAAATGGGTGGCTGCTTGGGTGGTACCCAGACTATTAGTGAGAGGCTGAGTCAAATAGAAGTAGAGAGTCTAGGGGACTTTGAAATGGCTGCTGAAGACAAGGGAATTGCTTGTTGGAACGAGGTGACCCAGGAGCAGGTTTTACAGCGCGGTCGATCAATACTGCTCCTTCTAAGGAAACAAACCGAATCAATGGCAGCTGCCCCGGTCTCTGAGCAGGTCTGAGAGCCAAGGGGCCCATGGGTGGCGGGTCCGTGCTGAATTCATACTTGAAATTGTACCTGAGACACCAAGGCCCAGAGAACAAGCACGTGGCCTTGGAGGAACGAACAGTTGAAAGGTCGAAGGAGCTGCTGGGTGCTGAGGCTGGCATTTCTTCCTGCTGTTCTCTACTCCTCTTCCCACCATGATTTTGCTTGTTGACTTCACACGTTTGCTTGCCAGGCAGAGATACAGTCTCAAAATGTTGTCACCTGTGTTTCAGGCAGCCACTGTCAAACCTGTGGCTGGAAATTAACTTGAAAGCTTTTTGCCTTTCCTGATCTAATCCAACCTAACAGCATGCCAGTAGAACTCCCCTTCTGTGACTTTCTGGAGGCCTGCTCTAGAGGCTTTGTAAGTTTATTTCATTGTTGAATAGCTCTAATTGTTAAACCTCCAATTCAATTAAAACACATCATGTTTCTACAGCAGGAAAGGCCTGGGGGGTAGAACTTGAAAAGGCACTTTTCTTAAGCGGGATAGAAATCTCCTTCCTTGTAATTTCAACCCCTTGGTCCTATATCTTCCTTCTGGACAGCAGACCAGGTTCTCCATAAGTCACATGACAACCCCATCTGTGTGACTCTTGGGTCAAGGCCTCCCACCTTGCTCTATCTTTTTTTCTAGAGGAAATTGTCTGAGTGCTTCAACCATTTCAGTGTCTGCTTTTCAGACTCCTCACTTTGTGGCTAGCCTCCTGCGCTCATGACCAAAATTGTCTACACTCTTCTTAAATTGTGGGACCCAGAATAATCGCAGTACTCCATGAGTGATCTTCTCACTCACAGGACGGGAATTTAGGTGAGTCTCCATAGGTGAAAAGTTGTTCACTGAGCTGATGAAGCAGGGTCGGGTGTCTCTGGACAGGGAGGACATCTGTGGAAGTGTGACAATAGCTTGTTTGGGGTGGATGATGCAAACATTTTTGTGGACCAAGCTGTATTATTTTTCATGACATAACAATTCTTCTTACAATTATAAAACTCAGAGTTCTATAGGTCCTTAAAAGGCACAATTGCCCACATAGTGATTACATTGCCAGGTTACAACTTTCCTTGGAGGTCTTGAGTATCTGCTCTAATGGGGAACTTTATTCTTTTGTGAAGGCAGGCCATTCAATATTTTTACTACTGAAAAACTAGTACTCCTTTATTGTTCAAGCCGGCTTCTTTGGAGTCAGTCATTTTCCAGAGTTACTGACTGTTTCTTTCCATCAGCCCTATTCTGGGCACTGAGTGTGCAAAAACATGTGCATGACGATGGGTGTATTATTGTTTTTTCTTGCGTATAAGTACTGGAGTGTAGACCAGCACTGTGGGATGTGAGAGGATTCACCAGAGACAGAGTGGAGAGCAGAACAGGCGCACCTACTGAAATACACTGCTGAGGGGAGCAGCAGGTGAGGCAGGAGAGGTCTGCTGCGCCATGTGCGTCAGCTCCTGGGCTGGGGATGGAACTCCGGCTACAGTGGTGACAGTGCTGGGACTTAACCCCTAGCCACCAGGAAGGCCTCAATGGATGTCTTATATTCTCAGTGCCAAGAATAGGGCCCAGCACATAGCAGGTACCAAATAAATGTTTGTGGAGTGAATAAATGAGTTAATCTTCTTGATATCCTCTTTTAAGACTTTAGCAGCAGTTGATATTAACATCTAGTATACTTGAACGTAGTTTGTAGAAACAAATCCATACTTTCAGAAAATCAAATAGGTTCTCATTTGAATTCTTTTTTATGGTTTCTCAAGGATTTTGACCATGGCTTTGAGATTTACAAATTCCTTCAGCTGTCCGGGAGATTTTCCACCTAGGTCTGGGAACCTAGAAAAATTGCTTGAAGAGAAGATTCACATCTAGCATGAAGGTTACAATCTTAAGTCAGCATAGAGAGCTAGAAGTAACATCTTACTGGAAATTTCCTTGAATAGTTTTAGCATTACAATAGAAGTGTGACTCTTTGGTTGTGTACCCAAGGCACTGGTTTGTTTGCATTAAGAACCCTGAAGTATGAAGGCTATGGATCTCTGAACACCTGGATCCTATTAGTTGGTTTGACATCTTTTCTCTAGGAACATTTGGGGACTGAGTCTAGGGAGCGCTGGAGCCAGACTGTGTAATTTTGAATCCTAGTTCCTCCTCTTACTTGTTTAATGCATGATCATAGGCAAGTTACTCACCCCCGGTATGCATCAGTTTCTTCATCTGCAAAGTAGGATAATAATAGCATCTGCTTCATAGGTTATATTAAGGACAAAATTCCATAACATATATGTGGTCCTTAGACTAGAGCCTGGCACATAGCATTTCAATTAATACTAGCAATTATTTTATTACCTCCCATCTCATGTTCAAACCGGGGCATATGCTCAGTGGGTGGAAAGACAGGCATGATGTGCTAGACTATTTAAATTATAATTGCTTTCAATCTCTCTGGCTCTCTTTGCTGTTTCCCTCTTTCCCAAATGCCAATAGTTGAATTTGTCTGATGTGACCTTGCTGTCAATTGCGTAGGTGCTTTGCTTCTGCTAGAATTCTGTACATTCTTAAATGACTATTGTGCACTGTCCAGCTTGAACCCTTTTGCAAACACTGGGAAAGGTTAGGAAAAAAAAACAAACAAAAGTGGAATAGTTTGACCTACTTGTCTCTGTAACTACATGCACATTCCCACACTTTCCACAAAGAGGAGATGAGTCTTTTCTTCATTGTCTCCTCCAAACATACTTACAGTTGTCTCTTGGGTTGTTTTTAGCTTTTCTAGAGCATTGGCTCCTTCTCCAAGTTCAGCTTTTTGGACATTATTCTTACAGATTCATGTACTTCCCTTCCTTTTAGCGTGAGAAAATAAAAAAGTCAGGGAGGAAGGCAACACTGTAGAAAATTCATGAAAAATGGCCAACCAGGTTTTTTTTTCCCCCATGTGAAGAACAGAAGAGAGAGAGGATGCCTGAGGATTTGGCACGAGGAGAAAAGGAACATTTGCTGTATACGCAGCAGAAGCTGCTGTCCTACCTGAAGTGATGAATCCCCCAAGGCCAGAGCTGAAGGAGCAGCCCACTTGGGATTCACGCTGACACCAGGGCTGCAAGCAAGCTTTGACCCCATCTGGGAAGTTCCGTTTTTACAGGTATTTATTTTTCTTCTAAACCCTGGGATAGAATTACCCGCTCTTGGGATAATATGGAGAATAGGGAGGCAAATGTTATACAAGAACTCAGTTAGTGCCAGACACCATTATTAATATCATCCCTTAACCTAGCACTTGATTTATGCATTCATTCAACAAATATTTAGTGAGCATTTATGTTCCAGACTCAATACAAAATGTTGATAAAAAGATGAAGTACAGGTGGTCTTTTCCCTTCAATCGCTTGTGTAGTGAGAAAGAGTGACACCAGCAGAAAGGTCTCGAGACCTACAGCAAGGTAAGGGCAGTTACCTTGGGGTTGGGTTGGTGCCTGGAAACAGTCTTAGCCAGTGAGCCCAGGAAGCACCAGGAGAGGAGTGGAAAGCTGAGATGGAGAAGGAGCAGGTGTGAGGGCAACTGGGGATTTCTCAGAGCTCATGTAGAAGCTGTCTTGGTGTCATTGCAGCTGAAAGCGAGAATCTGGGATCTTCGCCCATTCCCTCCCACCTTCTGGCCCCTTTGTCTTGGGCCAAGCCCGCGTGTGTTCACAGGCGGTAGAAAGCCATGGGTGTGCAAGAAACAATGATGGCGTCTGTCACGTGCACTGACAGACAAGCACAGAATGCTATGGAGGCTCCAAAGCAGATGGATCCAAGTTTTCCTGGAAGAGGTGAGTGTCCTACGCCACAGGTGTTCAGCAGTGGTTGGCTGAGAGTGCTGGGTGGCCACACTAAAGAATTCGGACTAAGAATTCTGGCTAAGGTTAAAAACAATTCTGCTTATCACCATACTCCTGGGGTTTGGGAGGTTGAGATCAGGGTTAGAACTCAGGTGGTTAACATCTTTGCAGCACTGGCCTCTCCATAACCGGGGAAGGAGAGAGAATAGTGAGCAGTGAGCTTGTGTTTACCTTTTGTAAAGGAAGCTTGGGCACTTTTCTGGGTTCACCTTACCCCAGATTTCTTTGTGGGGATTAGGTACGTCCTCAGAACATCCTTCCAGCTCCGCCCTGCCCCCATGCTTGCTGCCCTCCTCCTTCATCAGCACCACCTCCCAATTAGAACAAGGATGTGGCAGTCGGGCTGCCCAGAATTGCTCTCCCCACCTTCAGTTTGCCCTGAGCAGAGTTCAGATTGCACATTTCCCGACACTCAGAGAGGCCCATTAATATTTAGCAAGTTACATTTGCAAAGCACTTTGCTAACACAAATTGATCTTTTCGGCACCCCCTTGCGAGACAGCTCAGTACTGCTAGCCCTACTGGGGGCCTGGGGCTTTGGAAAGATACTGCCTAGGTGAGGACCTAGATGGTGAGTGATAGATTCAGATTAAAACCCGAGGTCAATGACACCAGTTGTCTGAGCCTCCAGACAGAACTCCAGAGTGGCCCCAACGCCCCCTTTCTGCCTAGGATGTCCTGGAACAAATCCAGCTCCTAAAGGTTTAAAATGAATCGGTTTGTTATCTTTAAGATTGACCTGCTTACAAACCAGCTCGTATGTATGGAGTGCTTATTATGTAATGGGAGCCGGGCACTTCACATGGCTTTATCATTTAGTTGGTCATGTTGGCTCTTGCCTACCTTCTGAGGGGTCATTACTGTTATTATTTTGCATATCAGAAAACCAAGGCACAGAAAGATGAAGTAACTTGCTTAAAGTTGCACAGCAAATATTAGTAGAACTAGGATTTAAACCCACACTATTCAGCTTAAACTATTAAAAACCAACTTAAAGGTGGATAGAGGGACCAGATCAAGCTGAATTTTTCTTTCCAGAGTTCTACCTGCTCCCAGGCCATTTATTGCATGCTTTGTAAGATTATTTTTGGAGGTAAAAGCAATTAGGTGGTGGTGGTAGCAGAGCTGTCTGCAAAAGTGTTCTTGAGGAATGAAAGTGTAAACTAAAATTACTGGTTATTTGATTCCCTCTGACTTTACCCTTGTGCCCCATTCCCAGCTCTGCCTAACAGGCCAGAGAGGACCAGTTCACCTAATAAACAAATGTGGGGCCCGAGAACCACGCACTGCTCCGCTCCGCTCTGGTGGGGCAGAGGTGCAGGTAAATAACTAGGGTTGGGTGGGGAGCACTATGACTGAGGATCAGCAGAGCTAGCTCACTGGTGGAGGAGGAGGAGGAGTCAGAAGGGATGTGTTAGTACAGGGATATGGGAAAGGTTTTTGGAGATGAAATGGGTTGGATCTGGATGGGGGTGGAGGATGGAGAGAAACGGCATTCCAGGGAGAGGAGACAGCATGTGTTAAAGGAAGGAGGTGTGAAAGACATGGCAGGTCTGCAGAGTGACAAGGAGTTCTGTCCGCCTGGAGTCAGCTTCCTGCTTTCTAAAATGGCCTGATTGGGGATCTCACTGCCCTAGGCTCGGCAAGGGAGGCCTGGACTGTGCACATCTGGAGCAAGTACTGAGGAGGTCAAAATTGGGGTATAGATGAGGCTTCTTGGAAGTCAAGAGCCCAGTTCTAAATATTTGAGAGGCTCAATTGGAGCTGAGCTATGAGATTCTAAGTGGCAGAAGTTACTAGATTATTTCTCAATTATAGCTCTAAGGAGTCAAGTTGTTCTCAGATCAAGATGAATACATGGGCATAAAATCGCCAAATGCTTCCCTCCAAGTGGGCATTGCAGCACTGCATAGTCTGGTCATTGTGAGCCTCGAGGTCAAGAGGCAGTTAGAGTAGCCGTGGTGCGGGAAAGCGCATTGTGAGGGGAGTGTGTGGTGGAGGCGCTGGCGCAGCTCACAGTTGGCTGAGAACATCAGGTGCCTTGACCTCACGAAGTCCAGAGTCAAACAGGCAATAGCTGCTCTTCTCCCATTTTTAAGGTGGCTTCAGTGTGTCCGGAGAGCTTTCTGGGTTCTTGACTTAGCCTTGGGATCTGAAGTCATTGCTTGACAATTCTAGACAGCAGCCCTCACTGTGGCCAGTCACAAGGGAAGAAGACAAACACAAAGAGGCCCAGTAAAGTTTGGATACTTCTATGCCCTTGGCTCAATGTTTCTCTCTCTCTCTCTCATACACACACATACGTGTACACACATGGAATTCTCAAGTCAGGAGGGACCAATCAGGGCTCATGTTTCCAAGGTTCTAAGGGACAGGCTCATATTTTTTCCTCCATCTTTCATCCCACCTGGTAATCACACTATTATATTGGGAAGATAGTGAGACTCTGAGGTGACAGTGAAGTGTCCCCAGCAGTTTTTCTCTTACATGGGTCTTGTTCAAGTTGTCCACTTTGAAGCTGGATGGGATATGATCATCCAGAGCAGACAGGCAGGACGGGGTACCTAAGAATCCAAGAAGCAGATATCCTCTATTAGCTATCCAGGGCTCCCCAGGGCCAGACTGCTATGGGGGTGGGGAAGGGGAGGAGGTGGGTGGGGGCGGGGTGGGGGACTGGCACCAGGAACATGTGAGGAGAGATGGTATAATTTAGTGGTTGAGACCCCAGGATCTCAAGCCAGCCCGACGCGATTCAACTTTCAGGTCTGTCACTTACTGGTTGCACAGACCTGGGTCACTTCGGTCCACGTAGAACGGTGGTAATAATGGACCGTACCTCACAGCGTTGTGTGTGGACCGACTCGGATGGGACATGCAAAGGCCTTTCGCACAGCTCCTGGCACACCTTAAGCACTTGTGACATGTTAAATGTTTTTATTTCTTCTATTTCGTAAAGGGAGAATCCTTCTCTAAGTGTTTCTTTTTCTCCCTCATGACCTTGACTCCTTCCCTAGTCTACATTTCTGAAGCCAACGGCTCCAACATCCCCTCCTCTTCTGGTTGGGGATGCAAAGGAAAAAGCAGCTTACACAAATGCACATTTTTTTCCCCACACTGCTTACAGCCTCACCTCAAACCAACATACCACAGTTCATTTTAATCTAAGAGCTAAGGGCCCTTTAAACCAGACATTCCTTATTTATTCTGTTTTTTAAAAAAAATCAAGGTCCTTTGGTTTCACGTTCCTTTATTGTATTTTGTAAGGCAATGAGCACAAACTGGAGACTATGTTAATGTGAAATACTCTAACAATAGTAACTGAGACAGATGAGAAACTCAAGGAAGCGAAGTCACCATTTTGAATTTAGCTTTTATTGATGGGCTGAGTGATGTGGGAGACTAAGTGGCTCCGAGGCTAAAGAGCCCCAGGGGACTCAAAGGTCAAAGGTTTGAATCTCAATCAGAGCAGCAGCTCTGGTGACCCCAGGATTGCAAATTCTCTTCCTGGCTACTGAACTGAATGTCACTGGGCCACGTCCTGGAGATGGCAAGCTGGCGCTGTGATATTTGGCTTTATAGACTGTGCAGGCAAAAAGGGCACAAGCTAGTAAGGGAAAGGGGGATGGAGCCTATGCTCCGCTCAGCAGTCCATGCACCCTGGTGGTGGGCAGTGCCCACTGCTGAAAGGTCGCTACTGGACTAACAGAAGCCCTGTCTGAGGCAACAGGACAGGGCACAGAGCTCAGCGCATAGGAGAGCACATTCATTCAGCACACAACCACTGAACACCTTCGTGTGCCAGACTCTACCCTCGGGGGTTAAGTATGTGGAGGTGAATAGAAACGATTTTTGTCCTTAAGTCTTCTCTTTCCTTTACCAGTACATCCTCCCCACATTCAATCTATCAGCAAGTTCTTTTGATTCAACCTCCAAAATATCTCAGATCCACCTTTTTTTTTTTTTTTTTTTTACTGCCAGTGCTTTGTTTCATTTTTCTTACCTAGACTACTGCAACAGATGAGCTCCCACTTCTATTCTGGTCCTACAAGCAGAAGCAAGCGTGATTGTATTAAAATGTGAATCAGGTAATATCACCCCCTAGTCTATGGGGTCTATGGTGTCTGTAATTGAATCGAGCGCTCCCCATGGCCTCCAGGTTGTGCATACCTGGCCTAATTACTTCATTATGTCATTTAGATCACTCAGCCCACACTCTCCATCTGTTTTAGTCCAGGTTCTTTAGAAAATCAGATGTGTCTATGTAATGTGTGTGTGTATACATATATATGTATGCACATGTATATCCCTATTGATATACAGATACAAGCAATGTATAAATTTATAATTAATATATGTATATACCAATAGGATGTACTACTAGCTCATGCCATTACAGAGGCTGAGGAGTTTCACAGTCTGCTCTGGAGACCCAGGAAAGCCAGCGGAGTAATTCGAGTCTGAGTCCAAAGGCCTGTTAATCGGGGAGGGGGGGGGGTGTCAATGGTGTAAATACCAGTCCAAAGGTAGGGATTTACTGATTCAAATGTTAATCTCACCTGGAAACATCTTAACAGACACATCCAGAAATACTGTTTCATCTGGGCACCCCATGGCCTAGTCATATTGGCTCAAAAGTAGTCACCACATCATCTCAGCAAAACTATTCTGTTTTCAAACAGCCCAGCTCATTATGTAGTCTCATCCCTTTGGCTAGAGTCCTCTTTCACTGGTTCTCCCTTTGGCTATCTTTTACTCATTTTTCAGTACTCAGTGGAAAGCTCACCTCCTCAGAGAGGCCTTCCTGGACCACCTGTTAAAATCATGTAGAATTCCATGTCTGCCACATTCATTGCCAATTTCTAAGTATGAAGTTCTTTATTTTTTGTTTTATCTACTAGATTGTAAATTCCATAACAGTAGGGCCCATGCTTGTTTATTCTCCACTGTAAACCCCTTTAGCATCCTGCTAACCTCTGGTGCATGATAATAAGTGCATAGAAATAAATATCAATAAATACTTGCTAAAAAATGTTGCTGCAGGGAATTTATCTATAGAGGAGTAATCACCACAATACAGTGTAGAGATGAGGGATGTAACAGAGGTAGAGGTGCGTTGGTAAACTGATTCTTCAAAACAAAATGCCTTGATTTGTCATTAGCTGGTAGTGTAAATACTTCCATCAAAGCTGACTTTAAGCTACTAAATGGTTTAAAATTTGACTTGCAAATATCTAAGTTGGGTCTTCAAAGTTGGTATGAGGTAGCTGTAGCGTATCACTGGAAGAGAGGTAAGTATGTGTGCAATGAACACCCCGGTAAGAGAAGCAGTTCATCCTGGGAGTACTCAGAATAGACTTCCTGGAGTAGATGA
Source organism: Galemys pyrenaicus (assembly GCA_019455555.1). Classification (NCBI taxonomy): domain Eukaryota; kingdom Metazoa; phylum Chordata; class Mammalia; order Eulipotyphla; family Talpidae; genus Galemys; species Galemys pyrenaicus. Next base: position 4,287,153 of record JAGFMF010011406.1, on the reverse strand, counting down.
TATTTGATCTGTGTGTTGAAGGATGCTTATGTTGGCTCAGGTCCTGTAAGTCATAACTGGCTAAGAAAGTACTGCTCCCAGGAGCTCATATTCAACTGTTACCCTACTTAGCTCCCCTCTGCTTGTCTGGGAGTTTATCCCATAACTCAGCCCAATCCACAGAAAATCCTTCCATGTGGCTGGTGTTTACTGGATTTGGTTTGAGTCCAACAGAGGAAAATTAGGGTAGAAGTTAGTCAAGGGAGAAAGGGAAGGGTTTTCCAAACAGAGGGAGAGCTTATGCAAAGATCAGAGAGGAAGTGAGATAGAGCAGTTTGGGTAGATCTACATGCAGGAGGGAGTGGGAGGAAGTTAGCTCCTGACAGGATGTGTTAGGCTAAGGAGCATAAGCTGATTCCCACCCTGGGCTTGGGCAGTTAACAGAGGGAAAGGAAAAGGGACTGATTACTTCTTCTGTATAATTCTTATCATGGCTAGCAAGTATACACACACACACACACACATACACACATACATGTATATACGCATATGTATGTATGTATGTATATGTATTTTTTGGGTGTAGTTTCCTTTTTGGTATAAAAAAATTGAATAATATCTGTTTCTTCCAAGAGAATGTAAACTCTACAAGGGCAGGGACTATCTTGTTCAGTATTATTTTCTCTGTACACAGCAAATGCCTGGTACATAGAAGGCAACAAAATACAGTCTTGTCAAATGATTGAATTACCTGGGGAACTTAGAAAAAAAGGCTCAGGCCCATTAGCTGCATGTAAAATCTGCTGAATATCTCTTTTCTCTGAAGCTCCCAACTACCACGTGGGAAGGGAGACAGAGTAGTAGATGTGGTCGATGTGGCCTCATATTTCAAATCCAAGGGATTCACCTGGATTTTTCTTTTCAAACACAATTAAGTGGATCATATATATATATATATATTTATACACTACTGAGGGGAGCAGTGGGTGAGGCCGGAGAGCTCTGCTATGCCATGTGGGTCACCTCCCATGGCTGGGATCGAACTTGCATTACAGTGATTACAGATTCTTCATAGTGTGTTGCTTAACCCCTTGCGCCACCAGGGAGGTCCCCCTTTAAAAGATTTTAACCAAAACCTGGGTATGACTAAATTTGCCATTTGCCTAAATAGGCCTGACTGCAGTAGAGAGAATTCAAAAGAGACACTGAGGTGCTGAAACCAGAAGAAGCCAATATGGCAATCAGATAAGAAATGATGTGGGTCTGATGTAAGTCAAAGGCAGTGAAAGAATTCAAGAGATCCTCAGGAAAAATTATCTATAAGGTTTGATGACCATTTGAACAGGGATGAAGAAGAAGTGAGAGAATTGTATTCAGGCTAAAGGTTGTAGAGGTTGTAATAGTGAGTGGGGATGAGAGGGTAGTTCACTTAAGCTGACACATTTGAGATGCCTGTGGGACATGAGCAGGAGGCAGTTAAATTGGGAATACAAATGAGTTCAAGAGAGAAGGGGCAGGAGCGTCCTCTCTGCCACTCCAATACCAAGAACTTTGAATACTAGTATTTAAGAGGTGGGTTGGAAAAAGAATCTCTAAGGAGACTGAGAATACTCGAGAGAAAGAAGGAAAGTGTATATCGTCACAGAAAATAAGTGATAAAGAATGTCCACAGTGTCAAATGGTGACTAAAGCTTAAATGAGAGGATTTGAACATTCCTCCAACGAAGTTTGGCCACAAGGACTCTGATGGTAACAGGGCGTTTTTCTGAGAGCGGCTTAAGGCGCAGCGCAGAGGAGGAAGGAGAAAGTGGAACTGAATTTCAACTGCATTTTTCAAGAACGTTGGTCCTGAAGAGAAGAGTCGAGATGGTAAGATTGATGTGAGATTTGCATACGTTTACGGTTGAGGGGGAAACACCCTCCAACCCTCGCCATGTTGCCACACTCTAACTTGACCATGAGGCAACCCGCACCGCGGTCTAGCGGAGACTACAACCCCCAGAAGGCACCGCGGCGCTGGGGGGCGGAGTCGAGGCCTGGCGCGCGCCCCAGCGGCGCGAGCGGAAGAGCTTGAGCTCCTAGGAGGCGGCGGAAGCGGTGAGCGACGGCGCCCCGGGTAACGAGAGCCCCACTTCCCTCTCTCTCCATCCCTGTCTTCCTCTCTCCTCACCCTGAGGTGGGGCTTGCTGCCTCCGCTTCTTTCCTCACAATTGGGATAAAACTTCCTTTTCCTTTTGTTTGTTACCAGTATTTTTTTCTCACGTGATGCGCGGGCGGGCCCCTGCCTGGGGCAGAGGTTATTGGGAAGCTCCCGCCCTTCGACCCCGCTGGCCCAGGATTGAGGGGACCTCTCCCGAGGCCCTGTTCCCTTCCAGGGGCTGCGTCAGGCTTTGGGCCCTCGATCCAAGTACTCCCTGCGGAGGGGTCGTTCCTCTGGTGGGTTTCAACAGGTATTGAGCCGCTCCGTGGCGACCCGTCCTCCGCCCAAGGGTTACGGGGCTGGGGGCGGCAGAGGCGGCTTGGGGCTACCCGGGTGCTGCTGGCCAGTTCCGGGTCGCGAGCCTGTCGAATGAGCCCCCTCTAATGCCCGGGAGCCCCGGGCTACGAGCTGTGGACTGCGCGCGAGCTGTCTGTATGGGAGGATGGACTTCCTGATTTTCATGGGCTCACCTCGGAAAACCCCAAGTCCGGCTGTTAAGTTTCCTTTAACAATAAGGCCACCTCTCAAAGTTTTGTAAAGGAGGAAGCAAGAATTTAGAATCTAATGTCCGGGGAAGAGTCTCGGGCTTGCCACTTGCTGGACCTGTGATCTTTTGTAGCCCGTTTAGATTTTCCTGTCTGAAAAATGGGCATCTTTGACCTGCAGTCTTTGACCTGCTTGCTTTCCAGTGCTGTTCTTGTGGGGTTCATTAGATGTGATATATGTGAGGAAACATGTTTCAAATATAACCTTACTGTTCTGTCTCCAGCCCACATCAGCTGAAATTTAAGCCCAGGTCAGACGTGAAATTTCACGTCTTTATGAAGATCATAAACGTGATCATGAGTTAATAGGGGGAAAGTGTCTTTGGAAACGAATGAGCCCTATAGATGTTCTTGTGCTGTTATAAGGACTGACATTAGGGTCCTATCTATCATCTGTGGAGTAAATTTTAAACTTTACCTGAATTTTAAGGCCCACCAGAAACTTCCCTCCACCTCAACAGACACACACCTGTCTACCCCTCTTGCTCTTTTATGACTTTCTGTCAGCACCCATGTTCCGGAGATAAGCCTCCAGCAAGTGTTAGTCTTTTTCCCCTTTTCAGATGTGCTAAACCTAGTTCTGATTGTAACAGTCCATTAATCTTTTATGCATATTGGCTGAAACATTGGGGTTAATTTCAGCTGTCTTAGGTACATGTGCTAAGGTTCTGTGTTTTTTCATAGTTAGAATTCAGAATGTAAATAGTATTCTTGTCTGTTTTCTTATTTGGCAGTTAAGCCCTAAGCAGGTGTTTTTTTTGTCTTATTTTCCCCATTGTGGAGATTCAGGATTTTACATCAATTTTTAATGGGTTTGGAAGTGTAGTACTTAGATATTTATTTATTCTGAAATATTAGTTGAAAAAGATGAGGGTTCAAAAACCAAAGTGTATTAATTGAATGTGCAAATTTTAGTCCAAATTTTTGTGCTGTGACTTTTAGTTTGACTTTGGGCAAATTAGTTGACTTTTCTGAACCTGTTTACTAATCTCAAAAATGGAGAAAATAGCATTTATCTCCCCTCATAAGGTTTAAATGAGATATGAATATGAAGAGCTTGGTTGAGTCTGGAGTGAATAAGTGCTCATTATTGTGGTGTTTTTTGTAATTCATGGCTATGATGATAATTAATTTTACATAAGTATTTTCTTGTGATTTCTTTTTTTGGTAAAATGAGGATAGTTAGTCTTAACTCATACACTTTAAAAAAGCACTGTAGAAGAAGTGCTTGGATAGCAGGGTGGTGGTGTGTTTTTCTAAGTGATTACATTTTATATGATTATATTATGCTATTTTTCACTGTAGAGTTTTTTAGAATGCCATGTGTGAAAGTTGTTGGGAGGTTCTGTGTGGCTTGGTACTTTATAACATAGTAAGAATGCTGTTTTCTGCCTGCATGTTGTAGCTTTAGCTAAATAATTACGTTTCAGACTCAGACTTAGATCCTGACTGACTGTAGAATGTTGTATAATGTTTTTTTTTACCTTTTCTGCCCACTTTTTTAAAGCCAAACTTTTTATTTTTTTTCTTTTTCTTTTTCTAAATATAATACCTTTATTTTTATTTTTATTTTTTATTTATTTCATTTTTTTTTCTTTTATTAAAATATTTTAAAATTTACATATACTTGCCATTAATTGTAATCCCCATGTATTCCCCATCACCATCTCACCAG